>JANRMT010062792.1:15846291-15875212 GCA_026402145.1 Polypterus bichir lapradei
TATATTATATATATATATATATATATATATATATATATATATATATATATATATATATATATATATATATATATATATAATATAAAAAAACAACTAAACACAAGAAAAAATCATAATTTCTGCATTTATCATTTATTTTTTCCCATCAGTCCATAGGAACACACCACATGAGTTTTCCAATGTATTTTAAACTTGTTTGCTTGTCCAATTAATCTAGAAACCATTCAATCAAGCTTTTTTATAGAAACCAAATTAAATTAAACCAATGCAATGCCTGGCCAATTGCAATTTAGGGGAAATGCTATGCCATTAACATATAATAATGAAACATGCTGTTATTATTTACTTATTTCTATTCAAATATTGCACCTCCTGATTTCTGCCTGGATCTGGGGCTGTCAGGTTGTTCAGCACATCTTTGTAAATAAGCTTGTGGTCTTCTGCAATGGGAACAGGTGGGTAAGAAAAATAAGTTTATTCTATTGAGTTCACCGCAATGATCAATTTACCTCATATACAGAACAGTAATCTCCATTTATGACACAGGTAGCATTTAGCATCTATTGATGCTTTAAGCAGATGTTATTTTTGGTAGTGTGGCAATGGCCTGTTGTGCCAGTTTCTCAGTAAGTTTCTTTTCTTACCATGATGGATATCTTTTCTGTCTACTATGGTAGCTAACTTTTGCAGATTTTCTCACACTTACCCACCTGTTGTCCATAACATTACGTGACATGACACATCAATGTCTCAATGTTTCATTTACCCTAAATATGCACAAAATATTTTTCTTTTTCCAAAAATTAAATATATATTTTTGTGCTTGACTTGGTGTAGGTCTGGTGAGGAGGCTCTTTGGATCTGGAGGCCCTCTACTGGTGTCTACAATCAACCTCAGAGATGAAGCTATTGAATATTCTTTAATTGGACCTCCATCTGTAAAGCACAGCTATAAAAAAGAGAGCTAACAGAATTGTTTGTTATACTGTAAACCCCTAGGAAAAAGCTACCAGCCACACCACATTAGAACAGAAATCTTACGCAATGAGTTAGATTATTTTTGAATGTGACCAGTAGGGGGTGTAATAGTGCTGAAAACCCCCAAACACAACTACATAACACAGTCCTAGGTTCAAATACAAGGTAATGTTTTACTTTACAGTACCTCCAAATTCTCTCCACAACAGTACAATACAAAATCTTCATATCTCTTTCCATTAATACAAAATCTTTTCTCCTCCCATGTAGTCTCATTGCATCCAAGAAGAGCTTTCCAGTCAGGTGGGGAGATTCTATTCCTGCAGCTCCCTCTGGTGGCACCCATGGACCACAACAGGGTTGTCTCATGGATTGGGTTGCCAGATAATTTGGAATCTGTTAAATCATTACAGAAAGACTTGAACAGATTTGTGATAGATGAAATTTAATGTCAGTAAAGGTAAACTATTACACATAGGAATTAAAAATGTTAGGTTTGAATACACAATGGGAGTTCTGAAAATCAAGAGTACACCTTATGAGAAGGATTTAGGAATCATAGTGGACGCGACACTATCAACTGCCAGACAGTGTCCAGAAGCCATTAAAAAGGCTAACAGAATGTTAGGTTATATTAAACAATGTGTGGAGTACAAGTCAAAGGAGGTTATGCTCATGGTTTACATTACACACTGGTTAGACCTCATCTGGAGTACTGTGTGTAGTTTTGGTCTCCAAGCTACAAAAAGGACATGGCAGTGCTAGTAAAGGTCCACTAAAAAAGCATCCAAGCTCATTCCAGGGCTACAGGGGATGAATTATGAAGAAAGATTAAAAGAGCAAAAGAAGATTAAGAGGTAACATTATTGAAGTGTTTAAAAATTATGAAGGGTATTAGTACAGTGGATCAAGACTGTTATTTTAAAATGAGTTCATCAAGAACACAGGAACATAGTTGGAAACTTGTTAAGGGTAAATTTCCCATAAACATTAGGAAGTTTTCTTTACACAGAGAACCATAGACACTTGGAATAAGTTACTAAGTAGGGTTGTAGACAGTAAGATTTTAGGAGTTTCAAACCAAGACTTGATATTTTTTTAGAAGAATTAAGTGGATAGGACTGGCAAGCTTTGTTGGGCTGAATGGCCTGTTTTCGTCTAGATTGTTCTAATGTTCATGGGACTGCAATTCCCAACCTGCCCTGTGGGTATCCATGCAGGCACCATAGCCGAGGAAGACTGTCAACTATTTAATTGAGGGAGCAAATAGTTCATGCAATTAGTCTCCCCATGTCTTTCTGTTAAATTGGCCTCCTGGATGGGTAAGAAACCTTGAACCATCCTGGCCAGAACTCCAGTCCATGCCTGGTGTCCATGATATTGCAAATCCTTGGGCTGAGCCCTATAAAGAACAAGGGGTCCAGACTTCAGGAAACATGCTGAAGGATCACTAAGTCTGTCAGGAGCAAAAAGTCATCACAGCCCCAGGCTTCTCTGCATGCTTTATAGCAGGGGTGGGCAAAGTCATTCCTGGAGGGCCGCAGTGGCTGCAGGTTTTTGTTCCAACCCAGTTGCTTAATAAGAAGCACTTACTGCTCAAGTAACACTTGTGCTTCACTTTAGTTGTCTCGCTCATTACGATTCTGAACCCTTATGCTTATTTTAGTCTTAAACAGCTGTTCTCTTGGTTTTAATGGCTTTTTATTAGCAATAAGATTCAAATGACATTTAGCTTGTTAACATTTACACTTGTGTGTATTTATCATGCACTTTTGGGTTTAGTTAAATACTTGGAAGGAAAGTGAAGAGACAAAGTGAAAGATTGAGTATTACTCATCCATTTTAGCCTTCAAATCATTGGGATGATATCCTTACAAAGGGGAAGAACATCTAGGATATGAGAATGGCCTGATATGGCAGAGTTAAAGCACTAATAAGCCATCCATCCATCCATTCATTTTCCAACCCGCTAAATCCAAACACAGGGTCACGGGGGTCTGCTGGAGCCAATCCCAACCAACACAGGGCGCAAGGCAGGAACCAATCCAGGGCAGGGCGCCAACCCACCACAGGACACACACACACCCACACACCAAGCACAGACTAGAGCCAATTTAGAATCGCCAATCCACCTAACCTGCATGTCTTTGGAGTGTGGGAGGAAAGTGGAGGACCTGGAGGAAACCCACACAGACACGGGGAGAACATGCAAACTTTCATGCAGGGAGGACCTGGGAAGCGAACCTGGGACTGCCAAGCCATGAAATTAAATTATTGGCAAGGATTGTTTTCTAATTAAGCAACTGGGTTGGAGCAAAAATCTGCAGCCCCTGCAGCCCTCCAGGACTGACTTTGCCCACCCCTGCTTTATAGGGACAGTCTCTCCAGCCATGCCTCATGCTAAGGCATTCATAGCATTGGATTCCTGTTACTGGCTGTCTTGCCTTGTGTATATGAAAACAGGACAGAAAGAATGGCTCAACCCTTCACTCTAGCTCTGCTGCCATGCATTCTGGGTTCTTAACCAGGGATTAGAATAAAGTCACTGTGTATCTTGCATGTCATAAAGAGGTGCTTTTAGAAGGACAGTCAATGAAAACAAATCTGCTGTAGCTCTTTATTTGAAGTGGGTTGAACCTAGAAAATAACAACCTGGCAGAGACAGGCAGATTGACAAAGTGCAATTTATAGGCAATATTAAAATTTAATTAGCATTAAAATTTCACAGTAACTCTGTCTTTTCATCCACTTATTTACCTTAATTCAAGCAAGCCTGTTTTTGTAATGTATTCATTTCTAGTGATGCAGCAGTGGACATTGTTTATTGGGTTCAAATGCCCAGAAGAAAGTCCCTAAACATTATTAACATAGCTTTAAATTAGAAATGATTATTTGTTTTGAATTAACCTGAGACATTTCAGCACTAGTTCTCAAGTCCACCTTTAGTTACTGTTCTTTCATTCAACTGTTATCTTTATTTTTTGTGATGAGAGGGTGTCTTTTTATGTATGAAAAGGACAACTCTTCTGAATGTTTCCATTGAGACCTGATCAGTTATTGCTTTTTCCAAAGGTCTTGCTTGATGATGAGCTCATACAGAAGGTTAGAACAGCATGGGAATTGTGACTTCTCCATCAAATGCACAGTTAATTCCACCTGTAGCTGCTTGTTGTTCATTTGATACATGAATACTTAATTAAGTGGTAAAGCCTAAACAGTCAAACAAATTAAGTTGAAACTACAAGACCTTTCTCAGGATCTGTACACATTTCTTTAGAGAAATAAAACATGCAATATATTACATTCTTGAAGCCATTTTATTAGATGAGTTTAATTAACAGAAGCAGTGAGTATTTGAATAATAAATTGTCATCAAAACCAATAGTCAGCTAGACACCCAGACCTGGAAACCCCTTGTTTCACCTTAGATTGTATCTAAATAAAATATATATTGTCACACATGTGCATGCTTAGGAGGCAGTCTAAGGGGCTTCACTGATGGTAAGATGCAGAGTCAGGGGTTAATGAGCTCCACTAATGTCTTTTCGCCCTCTTTCACAGACCACCAGAAGAAAAAAAAAAGTTCCACACTCTTCTGCTGCCAGCCCAAACCCTCCTACTGACCTCACTTCTGCCAAGGCATGCCTCTTCCTGACCACCACCTATAAAAGACCCACTTTCCAGTTCAGTCTCGCCTACTATGACTACTTTAGACCGTCCTATTATTCTGGTGCTGGCTACAATATACTGGATGGATCCCCAAACCTTTTTCTCACTGTTTTGTCTTTTTTACAATATAAATAGTTGAAGTAGGTTGGTGATTTTAGACAGATAATGAATTTTGCTATAATGATTACAGTTTTAACTGTAGTGTTTCCTGTTAGCAGTCAAAAGAGGTCCTTACTATAATAACACACAGAGCTAAACTGTAAAGTGATGTATACAAACGATGATTTTTAGTGCTGATTGACCTTTTCTTATAAACATAGTGCTTCAAGTTAAAATAACCTTGTCTCTTATGTCAATACTACTTTACCAAAAACCAAATCAGTAATGATAATTTACAGTATATAATGTATATGCACTTCATATATGTATATTTATTAGACTATTGAGGTTGGGAGCATGTGCTGATTACAGCATGTTGCCGCACACACAACACGGCAAACCACCCGGACTGAGATCCAAGTGCAGCTGTGCAACAGGTGAGGTTTTTTACAGAGGCTGGAGTGCCCCCAAGTTTTCCCTGCAAGCTGGAGGACATGCTTGCAGGGCTGTATGCAGAGTTAAGTCATACCCAGGACGGAGCAATTACAGGTTAAGGGCCTTGCTCAGGTGTTGCTTGATATTTATATGTTTCTGTCTTATTGTTTGTTCAGTTCCTGTCATCTCAGGCATTGGAGGTTAGGCTTTGTCCTGAAGTATTCAAGACCTCATGAGGAGATTTCACTGGTGCAAATGGAAGGATAGAACACTTTTGTGTTGTGTTGTTCTATGTTTTGTTGCACCTTGTAGTTTCAGTCCATGCTGCAATTCCACTTGTAAAGGACTGGTACTAGGAAATGTACTAGTAGGGAGTAAAACTGCGATATAAATGAAGTGATGTCAGACAGGAGGCAGGCAAGTAGATGCCTTAGTGAGTTTACCAGACTACCAAAACCAACCAAATACCAATATTTAGGGCAGTATGGTCAATTGTCGTAAGGTTAGTCTCTCCCTGGGTCAAAGCAATCGTGAGGGAGGATTTTAAGAAACCTAAAGACAGTCAAGATATTAAATAATTACCTCTCACCATATACTGTATAACAGACAGATCTGAGATTAATCAGTCCCTTTAAGATGAGACTGAGAGCCAAACCTGCAGGAATGTTTGAGCCTACTAGACACATCTCTCCATCCAGTTGGCCTAAGGCAGAGTTTCTTAAACTGTGAGACGTGTATGTGATGGGAACTACATGATTGTGTGGGAAATTTATCCTAGTTTGTCCAAAATGCAAATTTTGTGACAAGTGTCAAGAAATGCTACTGGGGCCTGCATAATGTCTCACTGTGACTGTGACTGCCAAGTGTTCTTTCTTCTTAATTTTCTTTCTTTTTAGTCAAGTTATTTACTGCACTCTAGTGCTATTTATTCACTATTTGCAATAGGGTGCAAAACAACATGTTGATATATCACAAAAATATTTTGTTTCTATGGCATGAAAATATAATAAATATTGCTCACTATATATATATATATATATATCTCTGACATATATATATATATATATATATATATATATATATATATATATCTCTGACATATCTTCACCACTCTCAAAACCTACGAAGCAATCAGCTGAGATGACTGAACAGGAAAGACATGGATAAGATAGAGAGATAGGGGAGACATGGATAGTGTCAAGCTTGAGAGGTGAAAGGACAGCTGCTCTAGTTTAAAATATTAAAATGAAAATAACGAGAGAAGCACAAGAACACATCAATTTTCAGGGTGTTGTGGAGGGTGAGACAATTTGGTAGGGGTATAAATAGTAGTAGTTAGTTTGTTAGACCATAGAGAACTGTAAGAACACCAAAAAATATCAAAATATGCCACAGCCAGCGACATGCAGCACAATGTGAAGTGATAGCATTAAACATTTTGGACTTATCAAAATAACCTGTATAAAATACAAATAATACATAAATTTGTTTATGAATAATAATTTAGTTATGTAACTAAAGTTTTTTAATTGTTTATTTAATATTTAAATGAAAACCAGGATATTGAACCCATTTAGAAAAATGTATTGTTAACAGCAGAGGTTATCTGAAAAATGTTAATTCCAAAAAAGAGTAATAAAACTGCATCAATTAATTATTTTGTGACTGCTTTACTCCTTCCCCAGGCTTATGAGTCAAGTTTCCAAGTTCAGTTACCATTCATTCTGTCCTCTGAAAAATCATCACACTCTTCCACCACACCCATTATAAAGAAATTATTTCTCTCAGCTTTACTAAAGCTTATACTAAGCATTTACCCTGGCAGTGACAACCTCCGGTATCTATTCCCTTTTTTGAATGATAATAAGTTTCATTAATAGTACGTTTGTGTTCCACTTTTCAGTAACACTTCAGTTTATTTACTGCAAAAAAAAGCCTCTATTACCTATATAGTGTTATGCAACAAGACCTTAACAAAGGTTTCTTTTTGTCCTATTAAGGTTTACAAAGCATCAGTAAAGTAAATATTCACCTTTGTGCAGTGTGGCATATTGAACTGCTGCTAAAATTAATTGGGAAAATAAAGGTATCAGAGGTCTTATACTGAAATATGCAATATTCAGAAGAAACATGTATCAGTGAAGCTGTCTTTGACCATTCCAAAGTGATGTTATTTTAGTAGGCCATATTGCAAAGATGAACAAACACTTTAGTGATTATAAGTGTTGTGAAGACCAAAAGAAGTATTGTTAGATTAAAGTTAATGAATAATGGATGCATTTTGCAGAACCTAAACTAAAGTGTCACCCACTTTTCTATTTTAGTCATATTTATGTGAAAAATATGCCTGAATGGAGAGAAAATGATTCACTGTTCTTTATTAAATGGCCATTGTTATTTGTTTTTCTATGGCCAGCCAGTCTGTCATTATGGTAACAATCTTCATCTTGGGTCGCAGAATGGTACTGATTATTTTTATTTGGGTCTTAAGATTAAGAAGTTTAAATCCCCTGGTCCAAGGAATTTCCTGATGTTCTTCTCACCCCAAAATTGGTCCAAGAGCTTTTCCTAAATCAGCATTTCCCATCCTGTGGGCACCATACTGCTCAGATGATCACACTCATTTCATAGAGGCAGCATTGCAGCAGGTGGATCATGGCTGTATCTGAATGACAACCTCACCCCCCGCTCTAATGATCGTACTCAATTCACCACTGAGGAAAAGCGCTGATGACTGACTGATTCATCTAACACTCTGGAGATCGCACTGAAAATCTCCTTTGATGATCACCCTCGATTCACCAAGGGGAAACTTACCCCTGGGTAAACAAGCTCCATTGGTTCAAGAACACCCTGGGCATTTGGGAAACAAGCCCTTGACACAACAAAGGTTGGAAAACACTGCACTAGATGAACTTACCACAGTGTTCAGTTCAAAAGGCCTTTCTGAATCCCAACATAAGATTTGTGGGAGGAAGAGAGGCCTAAAGAGAGAGATAGAGGAAGGAGGCAGAAGAAGTGAGCTTGACAACAATTAAGGCAGGAAAGTGGAGAAGCCATCCTACAAGGAAACAGGGAGACAAATTGTTTAGTCAGGCCCAGAAAGGTCCTGTGACTAATTACTGTGTTTTTTTTTTTGTTTGTCTATTTGTGTTTGGGGATCAGCTCAAGAGCACTCCCTCCAGTCACTCAGTCTTTAGAGGGCTCACAGAGCAGTCCTCTCATACTACCATAAAATACATTTTTTTTTTCTGTGAAACTGAGCTGCAAGTTTGAGAATTCCGCCTTGGAGTTTAAGAAAGCTTGCTTTTGTTTCAGGCTACACCTTGTGCAATTAGAAGTCTGGCAAAGGGAGAGCAAGCACAGAGAGCACAGTCGAATATACTGTACCTAAAAGATAATTCTGCTTTTTAGGCACTTGGCTGTGTCTAAATGTAGCCATTTTTGGGTAATAACTAGTGCAGAGATTGATCCATCAAGGTTTGCAAAAGTGGATTTACAGTTGAATTTGTTGCTGACCATCTGAAGAACAGACATCTGGGAATGTGTAGTAAGCTAGCAAGGTGTCACCTCATTGTCATTAACAATCTCTGTTATCTGAAGTTTACTTTTAGGTTGCTTTTGTTCATACATGGCAAAATGCCAACTTCATCAGATCTCCACATTGCACGTCATCATTTAAGTTTATTAAGTAATTCTCTATTCAGGATGGAAGTCTGATGTTGAATGTGTGGCATGTGTTTTTATCTTGAAGGCCTTTACTAGTCTGATTTGCCATACAAAATAAAAAAGAAAAACTATCTGTTACTAGAACAACTATTGCTGTAATTTTGCATTATGTCCAAACCACTCCTCACTTTACAACTCCAAATCAGAAAAAGTTGGGACAGTGTGGAAAATGTGAATAAAAAAAGAAGAAAGCAAGTTATAAATTCTCCTCAAATTTTATTTCATTGCAGACAGTATGAACACAAAATAATTCATGTTTTTTTTTTTGTCAACATCATTTGATTTGTAAATAAATATCCATTCTTGCCATTCAGGCTTACAACACATTTCAAAAAAAGTTGGGACAGTACAGCATTTACCACTTTGTACAGTTCCCCTGTCTTTTAACAACACTTAAAAGACGTTTAGGCATTGAAGAAATCAAGTGACTAAGTGTTGCAGGTGTTAGTTTGTCCCATTCTTCCTGCAAACAACGTTTTAGGTGCGCAACAGTACGGGGTCTTCGTTGACGCATTTTTCATTTCAAAATGCGCCAAACATTCCCTATAGGAGACAAATCAGGGCTGCAGGCAGGCCAGTCAAGCATCCGCACCCTCTTCTTACGCAGCCATGCCTTTGTTATGCGCACAGTATGTGGCTTGGCATTGTCTTGCTAAAATAAGCATGGGCGTCCCTAGAAAAGACGTCGTCTTGAAGGCAGCATTTGTTCCTCCAAAACTGAGATATACTTCTCAGCATTGATGGTGCCATCGCAGAATTGCAAGTTACCTTTGCCGAAGGCACTGACACAACCCCATACCATGACAGACCCTGGCTTTTGGACTTGTATCTGGTAACAGTCTGGATGGTCCTTTTCCTCTTTGGTCCGCAGCACACGGCGTCCATTTCTTCCAAAAAAGATGTGAAAAACCGATTCGTCTGACCACAATACACGTTTCCACTGCACAATAGACCATCCCAGATGCCTCCGAGCCCAGAGAAGTCAATGGCGCTTCTGGACACTATTTATGTAGGGCTTCCTTTTGGCACAGTATAGTTTTAACTGGCATTTCCTAATGTAACTACGTACTGTAGTGCTTGAGAGTGACTTCCTGAAGTAGTCCTGAGCCCACGCAGTTATATCATTTATTGATGAATGACGGTTTTTAATGCAGTGCCGTCTGAGGGCTCGGAGATCACGGCCATTCAGTTTAGGCTTGCGCCCTTGGCCTTTGCGCACGGTAATTTCTCCAGATTCCCTGATTCTTTTCACTATGTTATGCACTGTAGAGGGAGAAATGCCCAAATCTCTTCCTATCTGTCTTTGAGAAATGTTTTTCTTCATCATTTCAAAGATTTTTGCCCGCACTTGGTGGCAAACTGGCGATCCTCTGCCCATCTTTGCTCCTAAAGGAGTAGGCCTTTCCTTGATGCTGCTTTTGTACTGAATCATGATTGCAATCACCTGTTAACATCACCAGTTTCAAATCACATCATTATTTAGTTATTATACCTCATTACTACCCCTGAATTGCGCCATCCCAACTTTTTTTGTTATGTGTTGCAAGCCTGAATGGCAAGAATGGATGTTTATTTCCAAATCAAATGATGTTGACCAAAAAAAATATGAATTGTCTTGTGTTCATACTGTCTGCAATGAAATAAAAGTTAAGGGAAATTTGTAAATTACTGCTTTATTTTTTTATTCACATTTTCCACACTGTCCCAACTTTTTCTGATTTGGGGTTGTAGAACAAGCTACTAACTGAATTTGTACAGTTTCTAATCTCATTAATTTTAGGAATGGAAAACAAAGATGTAAACCAAATGCTAGAATTGTGTGTGTTATAAAGGGATAAAAAGGGTTTTTTTTTGTTTATTTTATTACTGTGTGGGCATGTGGTGTAGTAGCTACGGCATTGGACTTTCACTTGCTGTGTGACCCTGAACAAGTCATTAAAACTGCTGAAGCCCCGGAAACAAAAATTGCATGTAAACCATTGGGTTACATGTCTTTACTTGCTTATTGCTTTAGCATATTTTTTCTATAGAAGAAAGGAATTATGTAAAATTAAGGTTGCTTGTAGAGTGGGTGAAAAGAATTTATTTAGCTGATGTTTTAAATTCTCCTATTCCAGGTGAAATTTCTTCTATTCAAACTCATGTTTTAAGCAAACAGTCTTTGACAGATATTGCCCTTTTCACAGAAAGCCCATTATTTCTTGTCTACTTACACACTATATCTTATCAATTTCTGTTCCTTTAGCATTTGCAAAATGGTATCAGGCCAAGACATAAAGGTCCAGAACAAGAGAGAAGATAGAAATCTCAGCTGCCATTTCAGACATGGAAATAATTAAAATTCTAATTAACGGTTACCATTAAGTCAATTACTAGTTATTTTAATTAGTGGGACAATTCAGTGATTAAAATTACAAATGGAGAGAATCTAGGCTAGTTTTGTTTACAATGTGCAATAAAATGCATTAATACAATAAATACTGAGGCAACATTGTGATAACTTATCATTGATGGAGGATCGCAGGAATCGTGAAAAAGAGGCGTCCTTTCATCGGATTAGTGCTATTTCAGTTGTGGAATGGCCAAATGGGGGAGGCAGCTTGATGGACTCTAAACAAATCCAAATCATATTATGTGATATCATCTACTTTAAATTCTGCTCCGTACTTCTAAAATTTTTATTTTTATACTGTATTGAAGATTTGTTCTGATCTGTGTATTGTATTGTATTGACCCCTTCTTTTTGACACCCACTGTACACCCAACCTACCTGGAAAGGGGTCTCTCTTTGAACTGCCTTTCCCAAGGTTTCTACCGTTTTTTTCCCTACAAGGGTTTTTTGGGAGTTTTTCCTTGTCTTCTTAGAGAGTCAAGGCTGGGGGCTGTCAAGAGGCAGGGCCTGTTCAAGCCCATTGCGGCACTTCTTGTGTGATTTTGGGCTATACAAAAAATAAATTGCATTATATTGTATTGTATAACTTTTAATCTGCTGTAAAACTGCATAATGGTTTAATCCAGCATGTTCTAATAGTCTACATTTTTGGAGAACCTAGAATCAGTTATTACAGATAAACAACAATATTTTACCATACAGTTGCTCTTGTTATATCATTTATAAATAGATTAGTTTATCTGTATTCAAATTCACCACAATTCTGCTGCTTCTAGCTCCTGAGTCCTGGGTTCAAATTCTAGCTCAGTGAATATTTGTCTCGAGTTTGCACATTCTCCATAGTCTTTTTTGAATACTCTGGTTTTCTCCCACATTCTAACTAGTAAAGGCATCAAGACCATTACCCTATATAAAGACAGAATGTGCAAATGACTACAAAAACACAAGACAAAGTATCTTGAGGTGATTGGAACAAGGTGTGCTATAGTTACATTTCCTTAGAGTATGATAGAAGGTTCCAGTTGTTTTGCCCAGTATGTAATATTGTCCAACTCTTTAGTTTTTATGATTGTGGCACTTCTACAGGAGTTGCACATTGGCTCAATGCTTAGCACTGCTGCCTCACAGCTGTACAGATTCAAGAATAATTGCAGCCCAGGTAATGACTCTGTGGCATGCCCATGTATTTCCCGTGTCCATGTAGCTTTTTGCCAGGTGCTTTAGTTTCTTTCCACATTTGAAAGATCCCGAGACTAGGATTAACTGGTGTCTGTTCATTGACACTGAACCAGTACTGTACTGGTACTGAACCAGTATTCAAAGTGTTCATTGTCATGGAATGGGATCTAATCAAGGTGTTGGTTCCTACCTTACATCCAGTTTTGCTGGTGGTATACTCAGACTCTCCATAATTTTAGAATTGGGCAAAGTCAGTTTAGAAAATGATTAACTGACGCCTCTGTGTTTGTCCCAGTTTAATTTTTCATATTTTTACAGTGTATACTTAAGTCTGAAACATATCATTAATATAAAAATAAAAAAGCAATGATCCTTACACATCTCCCTGTAAGAATACCTAATGACTTCACTTCAGGGTTCCCTAATCTGCTATCAGTCAAGTAATGAACTGTATGTTACCCATGGCTAGTAGTTAAGGATTAATCCTCTTTGTAAAATGTTACATGTTTTTTAAGTGAATGTAAACTAGTCGGTACGTTTTGATTTTGCCTGTAACCTCTGTGTACTTTATATATGTAACGCTCAGTGAGCAGATGTCACTTCTCCTTTAAATCATTTTTTTACATTATCATTCCTATTTTTTTTTTGTTTTAAAATAATGAGGTTGTAAATTTGTTATAGTAATTCAGTCAGCAGTGCAATGTTTTGGTCATGGAACCCTGGAGGTTCTTTTTCTCCAGGGTCCTTATTGGCTTGAATTTTTGTTTTCCTCTGTTCCCTGGGAATCTGACCCCAACATTTCTTTATCAATCTGAACACATGTAGTTTCACTCTTATTGTCTTAAATAAACTTTTGTAAGCAGTTGCTGTTTACTTTTTACTCTCTTTTTTGTAACCCCTTTTGATATGTCTATTATGTATTGTACAGCACTTTGAGCTACCTATGCGCATAAAAACTTCATCTATAAACACAAATGTTGTTGTTGTACTATTTTAGATAAATCTAAAAATTGGAAATAATTTAAAATATTCGACATATATATACGAAAGACCTGCGTGTGTGTGTATGGAGTAGTTTTCTCTGCTCATGCTCAACCACAGCAATAGGAGTTGGTGTGAATTCTATGGAAGAGGTAGAAGCTTATGCAAGCTTGACTTGCACATGGTGAGATGGTGTATGTATGTACTTTTAACTTTTTTGCATGCACCTCACTTCTCATTCAGCCCAAACAGACAAACTCAGCTTTGTGGTACATCCACATTGTACGTTCATACAATGAGCTACCATACTTTTGTCTGAGACAGGTTCTAGCCTGTCCCGCTCAATTTGTGTCACAGCTGCACTCAACTACACGTCCATCTTGGACAAGATATGACCTGTCCCGGCCCACTTAGCTGACACCTCTACAAGTTCATCAATACAGTAAAACTGCTAGGCAGTCTTCAGGTTGTTTTATGTCCCGAAGACAACACGCAGCTAGTGATAATATATTATTCAGTTTAGTATTGTCATAACATAATTTGTTGTGCTGAATCTTAGTTTTTTATTATCCAGAATTCATTTTGTGATATATTAAACTATTTTTATGATTTGGACAAAGTTTAATTTTTCATTCTGGCCATTTACACCTTTTGTTTATGTGACCCACAGCTTGTGTCATGTGATCTTGAGTCGCACATCAATGCTGAAGTCCCTCTATAAATATGGATGCTCTGCAACATACTGTTATTCTTCTTTGTCTTCTTCTTCCTCTTTAACCTTTTCCACTTCAATGTTGGGTCAATGAGCTTGATCAGCCTACTCCAAATAGCTCAGTCCTGCACCTCCTCCTCAGTCAAGCCCATTTCCTTCAGGTCTTCTTTTACTTTATCCATCCACCTCCACTTTGGCTTCCCTCGCTTTCTCTTCCGCTGTACTTCCATTCCCATCACTCTTTTGCCCACATATTCATTGTTTCTTCTCAGCACATGTCCATACCATTTCAAACTACTTTTCTGAACTTTCTTAGATTTCTCTCCCACTTTTTTTATACCTCTGATTGTCTCATTTCTTATTCTGTCCTATTTGCGACTCCACACATCCAACTCAACATTCTCATTTCTGCCACATCTAACTTCTTCTCCTGCTCTCTGTTTACAGCCCATGTCTCAGCTCCATATGTCATTGCTGGTTGTACAACTGTCTTAAAAACCTTACCCTTAAACTTTGCCTTTGATCACAAAATACTCCTGATACCTTCTTCCAATTGTTCTATACACACTGCACGCTATGGGTTATCTCTGCATCTGGTTTTAAATCTCAGGCTACCACTGATCCTAGATATTTAAATGTATCTACTCTTTTCAATAACTCTCCCTGCAGGCTAACATCTGAATTCTGATCATCATTAAACCTCATATATTCCATCTTCTTCCTATTTATCTTCAATCCTCCATTTTCCTAAGCCCTTCTCCATTCTTCCATCTTCCTCTCCACTTACACTTTTCTGAAGCTACATAACACAATGTCATCAGCAAATAACATGCACCAGGGGGATTGGTCCCATGATTCAACATATCTCCAACATAGAGTCATCCCTTGGTGCATAGATTTCTCCAAATAAAACCTTCTAGTGTAGTTAATAACTCTCCAAGTAGGCCTAGCTCTTGGTTTTGTTTTGATTTTGACTTCCTTCTTTCCCTGACTTTTCTTTTTATTTGACATTGTGCTTTGTTCACTGGTTACGTCTTTCCTTCAGGTTTAGACCTTTGCCTGTCCCTAATCACCTGCCTTCATGTCTCAAATTCTACACTAAAAAGTAATAGTAGACATACCAAGTACTGGATTATTACCCATTTTTGCCACCCTTGATTTAAGCAATGTTGCTTAATTTATTTATTTTACAGGTATTGATGACGTATCATGTTGTTGTTATGTATATGTTTAAGAATTTAAAATTTGTTATCTTTCCATGAATTGTAATGGTGATAATTTGCACAAAGAAATAGCTATATTTATGTTCAGAGGGCGTATACTCATTTGTGCTGTACACTGTAGATAGACATGAAAGGTGCTACTGTATATACAGTTCATTTACAGTGTGACAAATAAAACTACTATAGAATATTACACCTACTTTATACAAACTGCCATTATATGTACAGTCCGTATACACCTCTATCCTCCTGAAAGACTGCTTAGTTTTGCTAATTGCTCTCAGATAACATCGTAGCATTTTGCTTTTCTTCCAGCTATAATATTACAATCATATCAGTCATCAGAGAGGGATTATGTGTGTCTTTTGAATAATTTATTGCTTTTCTGTTTCGGTGATGAAATATTTTAATATTTGAACAGCTTATTCCTGCTTTCTACCAGAAGAAATTATCATCAGATTGTTTCTTGAATTTAAGTCACTGCTTAGCCCCTGTCTTAGAAACTTTATGTCTTTTTGATTGCCCGTATATTTGTATTTTAGGACAATGTCATTTAAGTGCTTCTCATAGTCTTTTTAATATCATTACAGTTTCTAATTTCAATATCTCATATCACTTGTTATCCTGATCTTTCCCCTTGTATTTAATTTAATTATTCATCCATGATTTATTTTTTTATCAGTTTTCTTGAAATAAATAAAACTAGGCATATTGGCTCATTTTGCTAGTTGACCAGATAAGATTTCAACATGAATAATTGCCATTAAGCTAGGAGGCATACAATAAAATGTAATGTAAACAGCGCAAGTGAAGGGTGTGTGTAGCCACTGTATTTTGGGCAGCAAGCCTTCATACTAGTTTCTGTTGGCAGATTGACACCAGTATAGGTGGGCAGTATGCTTTATTAGGGCTTAAAATATAAAAATTATATCCGCAAAAGAAGGGAAAATGAAGAATTCACTGATCCTTGATAACGTTTTTAAGTTCTGTAGATAAGAGCTGCTATAAACAGTAACTAGAACTTTTGAAACTGACATTTTCTAGCTTTCTGGAAATGTATGGAGCAAATGCTTTTCACGCACCCCTATACTAAAAGTGGTCTACAGTGCAGCTCTAAGGGTAAGCATCCAAACTTTTAAAACACAGGTTCAGGGTGACATGCATGAACTGAAATGATTCAAACTGGAATTGCCCCGCAATATCAGAAATTATATCATTGTTAATGTCAATGCTACAAAGGAAGTTGCAGGTGTGGGCAAAGCAAAAAAAAGCAAATGTTTTGATAGAATAAATTAATTCTTATGGAAACCTGTTGAGGGGAGAATTGTTTTTCCTGTTTAAATTTAGAAGGTGATAAAAAAATTCATGAAATATATAAATGCTACACATTAACATGTTAGCAAGGTAGAGTAACATTTGGACATTGGAAAGAAAGACATTTTGTGGGCTTATTGTTGAAGAAGCGCAATGCGACTGACAGCCTTGCCTGCATTCTCTTTGTGAGTCAGAATTCTGACTAACAGACGATCCTGGGAGTCTGCTTGAGGGTGTCAATTAGCAGCTACTATCTTGGTCATGCTAAGTTTGCTTAAGCCATGCGGGACATAACAATTATCTCATAGTTCATCGTACAAAAAGAAAAAAATTTGTGATTCTTTATTACTTAATGATATATTTGCATACTTGTGGACTGTAGTTTTGTTAGTTTGTTCTCAATTTTCAAGAAAAAGTCTAAACAGGACACATACAGTAAATCAGACAAGCTATTTTCAGCATTAATTGACTTTGAACTATGTTAGGGTGAAAGTGCAAAAGGCAGAAATGAAGTGTGATTCCCCCGCCTACAGCACAAATCACCGAGCTGTTCAAACCACTACAAGTAAAACAGTCACTAATACCTGCAGGGTTCAGATTTTACCTTTGGTTCCCTCACTGTTGGAGGACACTGTTGTAAATTTCTCTCCCCCTCACCTTTAATGTACTGATAAATAAGTGACAGCAGGCTCTTTACTTGTTAGTAATTCCAAGAAAAACAGTTTGATATATCAGAGATGCAAAATAGTATTTCAGCAAACCCTGCCATAACTTTATAAGGCTTCACAGCCTTTTGGCTAGAAAATAGTGTAGTATCTGTTCTTATCAGTTTAATATTTGATATGTCCCCTATCTGGGGATCATATATTAAACTGATTTTTGAAACAAGGAGATAGGTGAATTGGTGGCTTTGAGGCTAAGGATCTCTGGTATCTGGAAGGTTGCTGGTTCAAATCTTGTTACTGCCAGAAGGGATCCAACTCCATTGGGCCCTTGAGAAAGGCCCTTAACATGAAAATTGTTCCAGAGATGCTGATGCTGTACAATGGCTGAGCCTGAGCTCTGACACCCTCAAGACTCATGTGAAAAAACACGTTTCCTTCAGTGATTAATAAAGGATATCAAATAAATAAAAAATGAAAAATAATGAAAAAGCACAGTGTGAGAAAGCTTGATGAAGAATATTCAATCTCCATATAGATTGCACCTCTGACAGGACATAAATCAGGTTCCCAGTATTACAAGATAATGACTGAATTCGTTAGGACACAACAACAGTCACATGCTGTAGAATGACATTCATTCACCCATCCATCCATCCATCCATTTATTTTCTGAGCTTGCATATGTCATTAGGTGTTTCTGAGGCATTGCAGAATGTTCTGATAGGAAAGGGAACATCAGCCCATCACAAAAATGGTAAAACAGTTTGAAATTGAACTTAACAGAAAATCAGAGGGGGAATGACAATATCTTCTTTCCATGCAAGGACCTGAATGCAAAAGGACATTACAGTGGCTACAGTGGGGCTGGCATCCTAACAGCCACTGAGCGACACTCGAGATGGATGTGGAAACCAAAAGGACTGTACAGTGGGTGGGTGCTTGCAAGTCCCATTATGGATGCCTGCAGTGCAGCATGGGAGTTGTGGTCCTATGGGCCTCCCTTGTCGAGTTCTGTAGGGACTGCCTGGGGGAGTTGTGGCATAGTGACGATACAAGGTCCACTGTAGTCCCGCATGACCCAGAAGTGCTTCCTAGAGGCAATTGGTTCAGTACCAGAAGTACTTTTGGGCCTGGAGTTAAAAGAGAGCCCTCCACTTAGGTCAGGGAGTTAGAGTTGGGAGGAAGAAGACAACTCTTGCCTGAAGGAGTAAAAGAGGGAAAAGGAAGGAAGGACAGAAGAGAGGATTGTATTGTTGTGATTGGGAAAAAAGTCCTGTGGGAAGGTACTTTGTTTAATATAAAATACCTTTACTTGAACCTGGTCTGTCTTTGTGTAGTTGTGTGGAGTTTTAGGCTTCAGTGATGACCCCTATAGGCCACAATGTACAACCTCAATTTTAAAAAAGTTGGGACATTATACAAATTACTAATAAAACTGAAAGGAGTGATTTGTAAATTCTATTCCCCCTGTATTATACTGAAAATACTAAACACATTATTTGATATTTTAACTTTAGAATTTAATTGATTTTTTGAAAATATACACTCATGTCAAATATGATAATTTCAACAAGCTCCAAAAAAATGTTTACCACGTTGTAATATCACCATTTCATTCAATATCACTTATTGTATTAAGCATTTGAGCACTGATGACACAAGTTGGTTAAGTTTAGCAGGCTGCATTTTCCCCAGTTCATCCGTAATGCAGATCTTTAGCTGCACAGTTGTACAGGGCTTTTCTTGTTGTATTTGGTGCTTCACAATGTGTCACACCTTCTCAGTCATAGACAGGTTACGGCTGCTGATAGGCCAATCTAGTACCTGTCTTCTCTGCTTCCGTAGCCAGGCAAAATGTGGTTTGGCGTTGTCCTGCAGGAAAATGCATGAGCATCCCTGGAAAAGCCACCATCTGGATAGCAGCATATACTGTATTGCTCCAAAATCTGGACATATCTTTTTGCAGTATTGGTGCCCTCACATTTGTGCAAGTTACCCATTCTGTGGGCACTGACATACCCTCGTACTATGACAGTTGCTGACTTTTAGACCTGAAACTGATAACAATTTTGATGGTCCTTTTTCTCTTTGGCCCAGAGAACATGACGGCTGTTTTTCCTCAAAAACTATTTGAAATGTTGTCTTGTTGGACCACAAGGCATGATTCCACTAAATTGCTTTCCATCTCAGATGAGACCATGCCCAGTGAAGTTGATGGTGCTTTAGGACAGTGTTGATGTGTGGCTTCTGCTTTGCATAGTAAAGCTTTATCTGGCAAATGGTGTTGACTCACAGAGGTTTACCTAAGTATTTCTGAGTCCATGTCATGATACCCATCAGAGATGCATGACGGTTTTTAAGACAGCAACATGCAATTTTAGAAATGGTTTTTGGCCTTCCCCTTTACGCACTGGGATTTATTTAATTACATTGTGTACTTTTAAGAGTTAAATGCCCAAATTCCTACTGATTTGTCTTTGGGGAATGTTGTTCTCAGAGTGATGTATTATTTGTTGCTTAGTGAGCCTCGACCCATCCTTGCTCATCAAGGACCAGGCCTATATTTGATGCTCCTTATATACAGAAAATGATTGTTTAATCTTTTCAACATTATCTTGTTATCTCAACTTCTCACAGTGCTATTAGCCTTAACCTATGCCTACCACAACATTTTTGGAATGTGTTGCTGGCATTGATTTCAGAATAAATGTATATCGTCAAAAAAATAATGCAGTTGATGAGATTAAACATGCCTTTATACCATTTTTGACTGAATACAAGTCAAAGTAAATTTTCAAATTACCTGAGTTTGCCACACTGTATACTGTATATACAGATGGCCGGGGCCCATGCCTGGCCAGGACGTCCCTTCACCACATCTGCCAGGCGGACAAGGGTGGGAAGCCCAGTATCTCCCCTTGAACGCTAGATGGTAGCATCCCTGGGTTGCAGCGGTGCCTCAGACTCCCCCAGGGCTTCATGGGGATTGGAGTTCTGTGCAGCTCTGTGGAGTTCCGCAGGTGCTGCCAGGGGGTGCTGCACCAGGAACGACTGGCCCCTTTTGGGCACTGGTTTCGCCACACCTGGAAGTGCAGCTGGAGGCCAGCAATCAACCAACTGGAGCATTTCCAGGTGCCTGATAAAAGGGAGCCAGAAACCACCACTCATTGGCCAGAGTCGGTGGAAGGAGGACAAAGCTGTGGAGGAGTGGTGGTGAAAGAGAGGAGTGTGGTGACTCAATGATTAGTGCTTGGGACTGTGTTGTGGCTGGAGGGATTAGGGGGAAGACATGCCCTTCAGCTGAAGAAAAATAAAAGTCTTTTGTTTTATACGTGCATCCTGTGTCAAGTCTGTGCCGGGTTGGGCGAAATATAACGCCTTTCTTGTAACAGATATACTGAAAATGTATATATTAATATGCATATTCATATTCGTATATACAGTGGATTTGCAAAATATTCAGACGCTATCACTTTCTGCACACTCTACTGTATTGTAGATCTAATGTTAAGTTAATAAATTTGACACAGTTGGTCTCGTCCGATGCGAGAAATGGATGTCTAAAGTGGAGCTCCGCTAGCAGCGCTGTTATTTTTCATATTATCTGCTTATTATCCTGAGATATCCTGTATTTATTCAACCCGAGGGGCACTGCTACAGTATATGTAAGCATATATAAACATGGCCAACAAGAAAGTGGGTCTGAAAGAATCGAAAACTAAAGCTGCACCCAAGCTAAGATCAGCAAGCCCTAGTTCAAGATACGGCCTTTCAGAGACAGACCTGGATCAGATGGGCGAAAGTACAGACTCCTCGGGACCACAGTCCACTACATTGTTACCGACTGAGAGCGAAAAGGGGAGCGAATGTACGATCGTGAGTGCAGGTCTCCATAGCTCGCCGATCGGAGAAGATCACCTGAAACTGAAAAAGGCCTTGCAGTCCGCGGTTTCAATTACTCCACACAAGCCTGGAACAGCGGGGACACCAGGTACAGTAGAGCCTGCCGCTACACCTGCGGTACAAGAAAGCACAGTTGAACTGTCTGAACTGAAGGTGATGTTCGCTGAGATCATGCAAGATATAAAGAAAAGCAAGAAGGCAAATGAGAAGGCAAGGGTAAAGGCAAATGAGAAACTGAGACAGGAGTTGCAACAGGCAAATTAAAGGCTGCGACTGGAGCTGCAACATACAAATGAAAGGCTGCGACAGGCAAATGAAAGGCTGCGACAGGAGCTGCAACTAGATCTGTGACAGGTGCTGGGTAAAATTAAAGAGCACATTCAGGAAAACTTGGTTAAACTGAGCACGCTTACTGATCAACTGGAGGATCTCAAGGAGACATTCACGACTCGGATTGAAATAGCCGAAAATTTAGCTGCTAGTGCCGAATAAAAATCAGTAAATGTCAGCTCCGAATGCAAAAAACTCGGAGACAGACTGGCTGCTTTGGAAGATGGAAGCAGAAGGAATAATCTCAGAATTGAAGGTCTGCCTGAGAATCGAGAAAGTCCAAACCCTGTGAAATTTGCAGCTGAAGTTTTTTCTAAAATAATTGGGGAGGACTTTAAAGCAGATTTTTAGATAGCAGCGGCTTACCGCGTACGCGGATCAAATACCGTTAGACGTAGATCTTTTATTATTCGCTTTGAAAGATTGTCATTTAAGCTAGAGGTGATGGCACTCCTCAGAAACAAGCAAGAGATTATATATGAAAACAGCCACATTCATATCTTCCCTGACTTCTCTCCTGCAACAGCTACTAAACGTGCAGCCTTCTACAACATTAAACAGCGGTTACGGCAAGCCAACGTCAAATACAGCGTCATGTATCCGGCCAAACTGAAAGTGGAATTGCAGGGTCAATTCTATGTCTTCGCTAGCAAGGAAGAAGCAGAAAAGGAATTAAGAAAGCTGATCCCGGGACTATTCTGATACATAAAAGTGAGTCATGGGCGTTAATGATATGGCGAGGATTAATAATCTACTGTCTGATCTATTTGTTTAAAATACGGGTTTTTATCATCATATATTCTCATTATTACTCATTATCACTCGGGCGCTATCTGTTTATGTTTTATTGTGCTTAATTACTTTTTCTTTTTTTTCTTTCTTTTTTTATTATCTAATTATTTTCTCTCTACCCTAAACGAAACTGTTTAACATCACACCCTTGGTATATTTTTATTGTTATTATTGCATTAAGACTTATTATGCTTATTCTGGAAAAATTTCTAACACCATTCCCCGGGTTTATTATCCGGGTGTATTATTTTAATACACTAAGATTGCTGAAGATTATATATATTTTAAGTGCACAATTTTTTTAGACTATATTGGTAATAGATATCTCTATTTTTTAACCCTAAAACGCAGCTGCGTGGGGGATTGTTTTGCTTTGGACGTGCTCTGTCTCTGGGTATGTCAGAGGACCGGGACTGCGTGAAATGGGTTCTAGCCTCACGTGGGGATGAAAAAAGGGAGGGTGGGGGGTTAAGGGGGGGAGAGAAAGAGAGCAGGCTTGATCTATACCTACTCTATCCTTTTAATCTTTATAATTATAACTACCAACGTAATAATAGGCTGCATGGCAATAACTCTAGGGGAAAAAGGAAATTAAGGCCGAAGCTGTCTCACTTCCAGTTAAGACTATAAAATGACATCAAAAACTCAGAATCAATGTCTCCATGATGGGACAGTTAACTTCGTGACCTGGAATGTTAAAGGCCTGAATCACGAATTAAAGAGAAAGAAAGTACTCTTTCACCTAACAGGTCTAAATGCTAAAATAGTATTTTTACAGGAGACCCATTTACTAAGCAAGGATTAGTTCCCGCTGCAAAAAGACTGGACTGGCCAAATGTTCCATTCTAGTTTTACAAAGAAAACTAGAGGTGTGGGAATTCTCATACATAGAACTGTACCATTTGTAGCATCAGATGTAGTATTGGATCCTGAAGGGAGATATGTAATGGTCATGGGAGACTTATCTAACTGTAAAATGATCTTGATAAATGTTTATGCACCTAATGTTGATGATAAGGAATTTATACAAAATTTATTTGCATCCATTCCCAATCTGAACACTCATAAAATTATAATGGCTGGGGACTTTAATTGTGTTCTAAATCCACTGTTAGATAGGACTTCTTCCACAGGGGGAACGGCATCTAACACCATAAAGATAATTACAAAGTTTATAACTGATCACAACTTATCAGACACCTGGAGGTTTTTAAACCCAAACTCAAGAACATATTCTTTCTACTCACCATTACATCATTGTTACTCAAGGATTGATTATTTCTTTATAGACAATAAATTCTTGCCTATGATTAAATCTTGCAAATGTGATGCTATTGTTATTTCTGACCACGCACCTATGATCTTGGAGCTAAAGGTACTAAGTCCCGTACACTCACCCCGCAGATGGCGTCTCAACCCGCTTCTATTAGCAGAAGAGAATTGTACAGAATTTATATCCAAACAAATCAATTTTTTTCTAGAGACAAATACATCCTCAGAGATCTCTGCAGGAATACTCTGGGAAATTCTTAAGGCCTTCTTAAGAGGACAGATTATCTCATATCTTTCCCACAGAAATAAATTAGAAACCAAGAAAGTAGCAGAGATAAAAAGCAAAATTACTAGAATAGATGAAGAACATGCTAGACTACCAAGGGAGACTCTACATAGGAAAAGGCAGGCTCTGCATTCAGAACTAAACCTCCTGACAACTAAAGAAACTGAACAACTAATTTATAATTCCAGACATCATTACTATGAACATGGAGAGAAAGCTAATAAGCTTTTAGCTCAACAAATTCACAAGCAAGAAGTGCGCAACGTAATCTCAGTAATCACAAACGCGAACGGAGATAAAATCGTCAACCATAAAAATATAATACACACTTTCAGAGACTACTATAAATCCCTATATACTACTGAGTTTAAATAAGACAATACACAATCTAATGCATTTCTGGATACATTACAAATACCACAAATAGACACTGTTAGTGCGGAGGAACCTGATAAACCTCTGGCGTTATCAGAATTACTAGATGCTATAAAGTCACTCCAAGGCAGGAAAGCAGCAGGCCCTGATGGCTACCCTGCAGAATTTTACAAGAAATTCTCTGCTCAGCTAGCTCCCCTGTTATTAGCAACATTTACAGAAGCCAGAGATAACCAAACTCTTCCTCAAACTAATCACCGTTTTTCCAAAACAAAATAAGGACTTATTACAATATGCATCATACAGACCAATTTCACTTCTGAATAATGACGTTAAAATACTCTCTAAAATCATAGCTAGAAGGATGGAGAAAGTACTCCCCTCGGTAATATCACAAGATCAAACTGGATTTATTAGGGGCCGACACTTATCTTCAAATCTTCGACGCCAGTTTAATGTAATATACTCACCAACTAAATCAAACACCCCAGAAATATTATTATCATTGGATGCAGAAAAAGCATTTGGAGAAGTTTGGGTTTGGCCCGAACATTTGTGCATGGATCAAATTACTGTATACTAACCCAGAAGCTTCAGTTTGTATCAACAATACTTGCTCAGACTACTTTAAACTAGAACGTGGTACTAGACAAGGATGCCCCTTGTCACCGCTACTGTTTGCAATTGCCATTGAACCACTGGCAATACATTGTCAAACTACTGATCAGATAAAGAGGATTATCAGGGAAGGACTGGAATGGAAAATTTCATTATATGCAGATGATATGGTACTGTATATATCAGACCCAGAAAATTCTGTGCCTACAGTCTTAACGCACTCACAGAATTTCAAAAGATCTCTGGTCTTAGAATTAATCTGAATAAAAGTGTACTCTTTCCAGTGAATTCTCAAGCATATAATATTAGATTAGATACACTACCTTTTATCATTGCAGAAAAGTTTAAATACTTGGGGGTAAACATCACAAGTAAACATAAAGCTCTTTATCAACAAAATTTCGCCGTCTGCATGGAAAAAATTAAGCAAGACTTGCATAGATGGTCAACCCTTCATCTCACACTAGCTGGAAGAATTAACACTGTTAAGATGAATAGTCTTCCTAAGCTCCTTTTTTTATTCCAAAACATTCCAATATACATTAATAAATCATTCTTTAAGCAATCAGATTCAACAATAACCAAATTTATTTAGAATTCAAAACATCCACGCATCCAAAGAGCGACCCTACAAAGACAAAAGGCAGAAGGCGGCATGGCTCTACCTAACTTCCAGTTTTATTACTAGGCAGCAAATATACAGGCAATAAGAACCTGGATACAAATAGAAGAACATACACAGGCTTGGTCCGCAATAGAAGTAAAATCCTGCAGTACTTCTTTGTATTCCCTGCTCTGTGCTCCAATAAACACACATTATCGGCAATACACTAATAACCCAATTATGCTTCACTCACGTAGAATATGGAACCAATGTAGAAAGCATTTTAAGACGGAGAAGCTTCTATCTGTGGCACCTCTGCAAGAGAACCGCCTCTTTCAACCTTCGCAAACATATGCTGTTTTAAATATCTGGAAAAAATTTGGAATTAACTTGTTTAGAGATCTTTATACAGACAACGTCTTTGCATCCTATGAACAATTACATTCCAAATTTAACAGTCCAGCTACACATTTCTTTCACTATCTTCAAATCAGGAACTTTGTTAAACAGAACCTTCCCGATTTTTCTCATCTTGCACCCTCATCCATGCTGGAAAAAATATTGCTCAATCTCAAGGTCTTAGACACCATCTCTACAATATATAAAATCATTTTACAATCCCTCCCTTTCAAAGATCCAAGAGGATACCAGGAAAAAGATCTCTCAATTAATATATCAGAAAAGGAGTGGAAAGTAGCAATGCAGAGAATTCATTCGAGTTCCATATGCGCAAAGCATACAATTATTCAACTCAGTATTATATATCGAGCACATCTGTCTCGTCTAAAACTCTCCAAAATGTTTCCAGAGCATGATCCAACCTGCGAACGCTGCAACCAAGTCCCAGCCTCACTGGGTCATATGTTTTGGGCCTGCACCAAATTAACATTATTCTGGACCAAAATTTTTAATTACCTTTCAGACAGCCTTGGACTCACAATCCCTCCTAACCCATTAACAGCTGTGTTTGGGGTTCTTCCAGATGGGTTTAAAGTGGAGAAAGACAAACAAATTGTGATTGCATTCACTACACTTTTGGCATGCAGACTTATTCTGATAAATTGGAAGAACCCAAACTCTCCTCTTTTAAGTCAGTGGGAAACCAATGTGTTATACTATTTGAAATTAGAAAAAATCAAATACTCAGAGGATCCGTACAGACTTTTTTCAAAACATGGCAGGATCTAATCAGTAATATTTTAAAATAAACTCATAAAGCACAGAGAATTTATTAATTTAGGTATGTTTACAAGCCTTAAATTCCACACCGTTTGCCTTGCTCTCTCTCTCAGGGGTGGGGATCGATTTGTCCTTAACTCAATTTTTCTTTTTGTAAAAACTTGATTAATTTGTATGGATTGTAATAAAATTAATAAAAATATAGAAAAAAAAAAAAAATGACATTTTTACCAAACAACACTCAATAACCCTTAACAAAAAAGTGAAAAAAATGTTTTCAGAAAGGTTTGCAAATTTACTAAAATCAAAAACTGAACTTTTTTGATTTATATAAGTGTTCAGTCCTTTGCCGTAGCAGTTATCACGGCGAATACAAGTATCACCTATAACAAAAGGAAAAATGATTGTGTAATGCTGCCCTTAAAAACAGAATTTGAAAGAAAAATCCATTACTGGAAATGGAAAAGAGAAGGAATAGGTTAAAATGAGAAAAGAATGCAGACTTTGGACAGAAGATGACTGGAAAAGTGTATTATGATCAGCATTCTGGAATCATCTTTTTCTGTTACAGATGACACTGACATTCAGTGTGAATTTAATGAAGAGATCAGCTGAGGACATGTAAGCTTTGATGTCCTTCTCCTATGCAGTTGCCCATCTGAACCTTCCCCCTCTTTTGCTATTCTGGTTAGACACAGTTTGTCCTCTTCTCTCAAGATAGTAACAGACACCTTTGTATAAACACATCAATTTCTTGGCAATCTATCACAGAGAATAGCAATCATTCTGCCAAACAAAAAAAACAAACAATAGACAAACAAACAAACAATATGTTTAATTTTTGTGCATTTTTGTACCCAGAAGTGAACTTTAGGAATGTTAGTACCTTACAACAAAAGGAAAGACAATGTACTCTATTGAACAGAATAGCAATTTCAGTGGTGCTAATGCAATTAATTACAAAAGGCTTCTCTAATAACCAAGCTAAGGATGAGCTCTGGGAGTTTACTCTTAGAACAATAAAGGATTTGCTGTCATATGTGAATAATAAATTAAAGTCAGTATTTGCGAGATATCTCGAAATCACTTCCTGTAAAATTTCTAATTCTTTCAATGGGACTTCCCACCTTTGAGATATCTTGAAATGCACAGGTTGTTATTTTGAGATATCTGAAGTTTCATTTCAGATATCTCAGAATGAATTTGAGATATCTTAAAATAAGCAGCATTTAAGATATCTTGAAATTCACTGTTGTTTGAGACATCGAAAATACATTTTTAGATATCTCAGATTCATTTTATGATATCTTAAAATAGGTCTCTGCACCATTTCAGATATCTTAGAATGTATTTCAAGATATATCAAATTGTATTTCAAGATATCTAAAATACATTTTATGATAATTTTAAAAAGACACTGTGAAATACATAGCCTTGACACACAGAAAAAGGTTTGGGGCAGCCACCCGTATACTTGAGCCCTGGCTGCAAAAGGCAAAATAGGTTGCACAGATTTGTACAGAACTGAGTCCAACATAGGACAGGAAGTGGTCTGGGTTTTAAGGCAGGGAACCGGAAATGATAGCATCGTGACTGTACCCAGAAGTGATGTCATCATGGCCAGAATCAGGCAGAATTTCCCGTTGGTCTGCAGGGATAACGGAGAAAGAGTTAGCCCACCCCGCCACCCCCTGGCCTGGTGTGGAATAACCTTCATTTGGTCCTTTTAGCTGCGTCCCATGTGCACATTTGTGACAACACTAAGTTATTTCAACATATCTCAATAACATTTTCATATATCCACAATACAATTTAACATATCTGAAATACATTTCAAAATATCACAAAATCTCTTCCTGCTCATTTCAAGATGTCTCAAATACATTTTAAGATATCTGATAATAAACAGGAAGTTTCATTGAAAGAACATGCAGTGTTCCAGGAAGTGATCTTGCGATATCTTGAAATACATTTAAGATATCATGAAATGCATGAAAGGTCAATTTAAGATATCTTAAAACTAGCAGAATACCCGCGCTTCGCAGAGGAGAAGTAGTGTGTTAAAGAAGGTATGAAAAAGAAAAGGAAAAATTTTAAAAATAACGTAACATGATTGTTAATGTAATTGTTGTGTGTGTGTATATATATATATATATATATATATATATATATATATATATATATAT
>JANRMT010062792.1:15890354-15913435 GCA_026402145.1 Polypterus bichir lapradei
AGATAGATAGATAGATAGATAGATAGATAGATAGATAGATAGATAGATAGATAGATAGACCCAATACCAACAAGTTTTTTAAAAGAAGTATCTAATGTACTAACAGAGAGTGTTTTTGACATAGTAAATTCATCATTAGATATGGGGTTATTTCCAAACTGTCTTAGGACTGCTGTTATTAAACCCCTGCTCAAGAAAAATAATCTCGACTCCTCTGATTTTGAAAATTTTAGACCTACTGTATTTCTGCCCTGCCTTTCTTAAGTAAAATCCTAGAAAAGGCAGTCATTGTGCAGCTAAATGACCACTTGAATAAACATTCTCTATTCTTGACAAGTTTCAGTCAGGTTTTAGAACAAATCACAGTACAGAAACTGCGCTAGTTAAAGTAGAAAATGACTTGATTGTAAATGTAGAGAGAGGTTGTTTATCTGTTCTCATCCTCTCAGATCTGAGTGCCACATTTGATACCATTGATCACAATATTCTTATAAATCGCTTTAGTCAGTGGGTGGGCATCTCTAGCAGTGTCATAAATTGGTTTGAGTCTTACTTGGCAGGTAGAAAATTCTTTGTTAGTTGTGGTAATTATACTTCAAAGACACATGATATTCTATATGGATTTCCACCAGGATCTATCCTGGGTCCACTGCTCTTTTCGATCTATATGCTTCCATAAACTCAGATTATCTCAAAGCGCATAACATGAGCTACCACAGCTATGCTGATGACACACAACTGCATTTATCTATAGCGCCTGATGACCATGACTCTCTTGTTTCATTGACACAATGTTTTACTTGTGCTTCTGAATGGATGAGTAGTAATTTTCTCAAACTAAATAAGGAGAAAACAGAAATTTTAGTGATTGGCAAAAATTGATATAATGAGGGTATTAGAAATAAACTGGATCCATTAGGATTAAAGGTCAAGACAGAGGTAAAGAATTTAGGGGTACTTATTGACTCTGACCTAAATTTTAAATCACATATTAATCAGATCACTAGGACAGCATTTTTTCACTTAAGAAACACAGCAAAAGTTAGATCCCTTTTAAGTTTGCAAGATGCTGAAAAATTTGCATCTTTTGTTTTGTTTGAGCTCTAGACAAGCAGCAAGCAGCCTACTACAGTAGATGTGAGTGGTGTTTTGAGGCAATGGAACTGGACATTCTCTGATCTGGAGGGATAAAAGCTGACACACAAACGCTGGTGAATCTGCCTTCTTCGTATCTCACCATCACTTGATTTTTTTTATTCTGTTTTATTGAGTGTTCCTGCTCACGCAGAATTAGTATGCACCTTATGGTTTATAATGTAAAAAAAAACAGAGACGTAGGTATATATGATATTTGGAATTATTCGTTTTATGACCTTTTGTGAGGTCAGTTCAGCGCTATATGCAATCATCAAATTCAAATGTTAACAGTTCACACCAACAACGACCGTCTTTCCTACATTTACGACACGTGTACCTGTTGCAATGTCTCTATGCTGTAGTTTCTATTACATTGAAAGGGCACTTGACACTGACTCAGTTTACTTTCCTGGGGAAGCGGCTGTCTTGGAACACATTCTATAGTTTATGCCTACATTTTGTAATATTTATTACTAAAACATGAAAAAGTTTATGTTTTAACAATGTGTTTACACAGATTACTGTAGAAACGGAACACACCTGAAATGCATGTGTTCCAAATAACGATCTATTATTTCCACTCTAAAACTCCAGCACTTCACTCCCAGATAATCAAACAAGGCATTAGCTGGGAGAACTTTGTGAACATTCTGCAATGGTGGGAGGGAAGGAATAGCAGGCTGCTTGCTGCTTGTTTTAATCGACACATTTACAGGACAAAAGATGCTGACGGAGAAGTGCGAACGGATTTAAAGTGGGCCAGATTTACAAATTTTCTTGTAGGCTCTGTTAATTCTAGTGTTAATGAACATGGACCTCAGTTTTAACACTGCACCACACAATGCATAGGTCTCTGTCATATGCCATTTTGTATGGGATTTATAAAAGCAGTATTAATGTTTGTGAGCACCTTCTGTTGAAATGACAAATGTAATGCATTTTGTTACAAAAAATGTTTGTGATGTGCCATCTTTTGGATTGACAGACATAGCAACTGCATGGAACACACAGATACACATCCTTTTATTAAGATAGATTTTACCCCCAGTGGCAAATACTCCCCACGACTATACCCTAAGATGCTGTAAATTACAAATTTTTCTTCTCCTCAGCTAAACAGCCAGCTGCTAAATAAGCTGATTACTTGTGACAGAGCTTACCGAGTGGCTGGGTGAGCTGCTGGTTACATTCAGTGACACCTGCTGTGTTTGCTGACAGATTACAGAGCAGCACTACCACCTTCCACAGCTTTGATTTTTGAGATGGCACACCTGGGATACATACTGAAGATGCTGGACATTATATGCAGCTGGTTCTACCACTCCAGCTAAGAAGGTAGCTGCTTATCTCTGACAGAGTTTACCATATTTGTCACGATCAGCAACGCATTTAAAGTCCATAGTGGGCACCAGTAATCCTCATCTTTACCAACAGCTACAATGTATTTATCCATGTCAAACCTAGTTTGCTTCTTCCCAAAATTAAAATTAACAGACATTTTAGGGGTTTATCTGTGGAACTGACATTAAGTCAAGACCACCATAACCCAAGATCCATCTGTACTATGTTCTTTTGTCTTTTGTTTTATCCATCAGACTACTGGTGCACAACAAGGAGGCTCAATATTGTGATTTTGTGCTCAGTCAGATGGTTTACACAAGGGCCATGGCCATCAGGAGCTAATCGGAAACACCACCCCAACTGATGTGAAACTGACGTGGATAAAGTTTAGTTATGGAGGACCCATCGATGGCACTGTGTCTAAGTGTACGTTTCCTTAACAAAATAAACTCCCTTCTGGATGCACTGTGTTTGTAAACACCTCAAAATTGGCAAACAAACATGCAGACAAATAAGTCTTTTTTATCCTATACCAGTGTACCAGTTGAAAACTTGAAGTTACCGTAGAGTCAGAACTAAATACCACTAAATAGACATTTGATATCTTTTCCAAATTTCAGAAATACGTAAAAATATTTGAAAAACATGAAAACTGTCAGTTAATGGTGTAACCCTTAAGGAAAAACAAAGTATGATGAAGTCAATGCAGCCCAGAATTATACAAAATAAAAATTATTGTTAATTAAGTGGTAGAATGGCTTATTCCTAATATATGGTTAGACTAAGATTAGTGGACAAGGCAAGCATTTAAATGCTGAGTCCAGCCTTTGAAGTAAAAATTTAACAACATAAGATGACACTTTGCAGATCTGTTATTTTTACGGGAACTTCATTTGCTCCAGCAGATACCAATGAACTGCTTTAATTAATCATTATGACCGCTCTGCAGTCCTATGAAGTATTTAGTATATCAAGCAAGTACAAGAGCTAGTACACTGAAAACCAGCCATCACAAATATAACAAACACCTGTTCATTACTGACAAACAGTTAAGCAACACTCTTATTCTCAAATGATATGTAATTTCATAAATCACAGAATATGCTAGATTTGATTGAGGCTTACAAAGCTGTCAGAATGACTGAAATAACGTAGAATGTTAAACAGGGTGAACTTTAAAGGTGGCTGCAGAAAGTGCCTTCTGAAATCAAAGCATTTAGATTCCCTGTTTCCACTGGCGTTTCTCCCAGGGGACATCATTATGCACCTCCTTGAACCTTTTAAACTTCAAAACTAGAAAAATAACAGTGGTCGTGCTGGGCCATCTTTTCCCTTGTGTTGTGAACTTCAAACACTTCAGTAAATGCAATGGAGAAATCAGCAAGCATTTTGTGAGATTTATCTTTTTAATTTTCTCGGAATAAACAAACTTGCCATTATAAGCATGATAGATTATTTTTACTTTTTAAGTCTGATGGCTGGGTGTCTGGCCACTTTTGTCCTAGAAGGCATTTATATAAGGAAGGTCGAAGCTTTTCCTTTTCTTTATCCTAAGCAATCTCTGTGTTCAGCAATCTGCAGATTTATTCCATACTGTTTTGCTATTCAAATATGTTTCCACATGCTGTTAAACTGATGTATTTCTTTAACTTTTTTCATGTGCAGGACTGTAATATATTTTAGTACAGTGATTCAATGTTTTTCTCACTTTTCCATATAATACGCTTGGCAATGTGCTTCTTGAGTCAGACACATACATTGGAAGTACTTATGATATAAACTGTAAGTGAAATGAGTCATCAAACCAGTAAATTGTTTCTTGATTGATTCTGAAGGGTGTTGCCATATTAGAGATACTGGATTTTGCAGGACTTTACAGGTTCCTTTGCTTAAATCTGTGTCTTGTAAATCTTGTGTGTCTCTCTCAATCTTTTATGTGCATGGCTTTTACAAATGAAATTTAAAACACAAATCAGATTTGATTTTTCCATTTAAAAAAACCCTGATGTTAATCCAGGGCTGGGCAAACTCTTTAGCAGATGGTGATTGAAGGTTTTCATTTAATTAGAACCTGCAAATAAGCCACTCACTAAAAATGACCTTTTTGTTTAAAGAGACTTTTTTGTTTACCACATATGTGTCTTGTTGTTAAGATTTGACTTTCTGCATTTATTTTGTTGTTTGTTTTGCTTTTTGTTTTTAGATTTTTATGAAAAACTGCAAATTTACTGATGATTCCTTTTTGATAGGCTAATTTCAAACTATAAGAAGAGTAATAAAAGAAATTAAATAACTGAATTGGTTAAATCAAATAGACAAGGAATCTAGATTTAAATATACTGTAAACATATGTACAACCATGCTGTATGCCTCATGAGGACCATAAGAGTGAAGGGGGTACAGAAGAAAGATTTGGTGGTTACACTGTCCGGAAAAGCATGTCTGGGGTCCATGGCAGATTAGCGCAGGTGCAGGCAACAGTGCAGGTCTGACTTTGTGAGTGTGGGTTTATGGGAGAAAAGCCGTACAGACAAGGAGAGCGGCTGATTGTCTGTTCAAATGCATGAGTAAGATTGGCTCAGCTTTCCCTTATTGATGCCCCATGGATCGTTGATGAGGCACCTACACTCATGGGGCTATAAAAAGTCTGAAAATAAGGGAACATAGGAGAGAAAAACTGAGAAACACAGAAAGAAGAAGGAAAGGTGAATTGGGTGGTCGAGCCAGTGCTGTGACATGGATGCATTGTAGTTCCGAAAGCCCCACTGGGGAGCAAGGGAAACAGCACTCCTGGGGCGATCAACCATGTCAAGAGGACAAAGGAGCCAGACTCTTGGTTGTATCCCAATGGATGCCTAGGGAAGTGGACAGGAAAACAGCAAAAACAAGGATAACTGCAAACAACTACAAGGATAATTGAAATTTCATTGCACTTTGGATTTTATTTTTGAAGATTTTTGCATCTGCACTTTGAATACTTTTTGTAATTGTTTTTGAATAAAGTTGCACTTTAGCACCCATCTTGCTGTATGTCCTTATTGTACTAGTTCATCTTGGTCATGACTATCGATGGCCTGGGTTCAAGAAAATTAGAACATTAGAACAATCTAGACAAGAACTAGCCATTCGGCCCAACAAAGCTTGCCAGTCCTATCCACTTATTTCTCCCTTCTTTAAGTTTTGAAAGTCCCTAAAGTCTTACTATCTACCACACTACTTGGTAGCTTATTCCAAGTGTCTATCGTTCTTTGTGTAAGAAAAAAACTTCCTAATGTTTGTGCAAAATTTACCCTTAACAATTTTCCAACTGTGTCTACGTGTTGTTGATGAAATAATTTTAAAATAACAATTTCGATTTACTGAATTAATTCCCTTCATAATTTTAAACACTTCAATCATGTCACCTCTTAATCTTCTTTTACTTAAACTGTATAGGCTCAGCTCTTTTAATTTTTTCTGATAATTCAACCCCTGTAACCCTGGAATCAGCCTAGTTGCTCTTCTCTGGGCCTTTTCTAGCACTGCTATGTCCTTTTTGTAGCCTGGAGACCAAAACTGCACACAGTACTCAAGATGAGGCCTCACCAGTGCATTATAAAGCTTGAGCATAACCTCCTTGGACTTGTACTCTACACACTGTGCTATATAACCTAACATTCTGTTTTCCTTCCTAATTGCTTCTGAACACTGCGTGGAAGTTGATAGCATAGAGTCCACTATGACTCCTAAATTCTTCTCATAAAGTGTACTCTCAGTTTTCTGACCGCTGATTGTGTATTCAAACCTGAGCAAAGGAAGTGTTTCATGAGAATGTCTGTACCTAAAAATATGAAGAAGTTATGGAGAATTTCAAGTTCATGGGCACCACCATACCCAGTACATTGACAAGGAGGGTCAACATATCTGAGGAACAGTACAGCAAGGGGAAAGCAATTGAAAAAATACTTAAATTGCAAAAGATCAATGGGCTCAACCAAGTACAAAAATGACACCAAGATCCCTCGAAAAGAAGAAGGTCTGATAAAATCATCACCAGGAGGAGGAAGAGGAGAGGAGGAGGTTGGGAGCATGTGCTGATTACAGCGTGTTGCTGCACCCACCACACAACGAACCACCCGGATTGGGACCTGGGTGCAGCCTTCATCGCCAGGATTGATTGAAAATGAGCTTGTGTTCTTAAACTTAGTTTTATTGATAATCAGCATGACTTTAGTTTTGTTGCAGTTTAAGTTTGATGAGTTATATTCCAGCCAGATCTTAATTTCACTGAGCCAAGTTGTGAGCTGAGAAGGCTCTGATGAACTTTCACTTTTAACACAGAAATTGATCTGAGAATAGCCCATATAAAAATGATATTCCTGTCCAAAGCTATGCACAATTTGGCCAAGGAGAAGTATGTAGAAACAGAAGAGCAGAGGGTCAAGAAAAGAGCTCTGAGGAACTCCTTAAGTGACTGATGCTGAGCTGGACCTGCTGTCCAAAGAGCTAGGATCAGCACAGAGTTAGACTAACATTGCTTGAACCAGCTGTTTTATGGACTATTCACTCCATCCTGTGTGTAATATGCTCATCCATTAACATTCTATTATACATTCTTTCATATTTTTGCTTACATTAATTGTATTTTTATAAGCCCCAAAGTATAACAGATTATTTATATATTTTTATATACATAGGACATTTATAATTAAATCTTTTGGTAATTATTTTTTGCTTAAGCATAATAACAGGCCTTCTACTTTAATAACTATCCCTTGTACAAACCATTATAATGCATCTCCTGGGGTAATGTACATTTCTACAGTCTGGTATCACAATTTCTAAAATAAAAAAAATCTGTTAATCTTTTAATTAAAAGTAAAATCATATTTTCCCAACTCTGGACCTCTTACTCCTTATTCCCTACTGGTATGGTGACAGGTTGAAAGACACCTCTGTTCCTGTCTGGACTGGCAGTGCCATAGGCCAATCTTTTATAATGAGGATTTTCCGATTGATGATGAATGCTCCACTGCTTTTCTGTGTCAGACCCATCATGGCATTAGCACACACATAGATATTTTTGACATCTCAAGGCTCTGAACATTCCAGTCGCACTGGTCTAGGTTCTATACCCCCACCCCCCTTTATTTAGTTTGTCTACAGTTAAAGTCACATAGTAAAGCATATGGTGCCTTGCTATCCTTTTCCCACACTTGGTTTTCTTTCTTCTGTCCCTGTTCTTTCATATACTGTATATGCTATTTTCTACAAAGCTGCCTGTGGGTTTTTATTTTACACTCTGTCTGACAATGTGTCGTTCCATCATCTCCTCTTTGATTCTGAAATATTATTTTAAAAAATATCTTGCTGTCCTTCAAGAACCCAGTCATTAATATAAATGAATGTGTTGTTAATGTTTTTTAACTATGTAATGGAACTGAACAGCTGACTGCTACTGTTTACTGTTCTGTAAACGGCCCTCATACTTCCCTCTTTCAGGTACTTCTCCTCTGACTCTCTTTTCTCAATCCCCTCTACTGACATTGCTTTCTGATGCCATGTTTTATCCTCTAGAACTCTCTGCTTTTCCTCTTCTACATAGTCAGGTTATTGCTCCTTGGCCACTTTTGTGATCAATCCAGCTTCATGCTTAAAGTCTTCAGACTCTCTCTCTTTCTCCCTCCTAATCCCTGGAAGTTCTCCTACTCTGTCTGGTCCTTCTGGAACTCTCTGGGTCATTTACTTCCCACTTCAGTGACTATCTACTGGTGTTCAGTGGCGGTGTTCAGGTTAATCTAACTCTTTCTATCCTGCCATAAAATTATTAATTTAAGAGCTGACCACTGGTCTGTTACAATCTCGATGCTGATCACTTCTCTCTTTTTTTCTAGACCTCTTTTCATGAGGTGATGGTTAAAGATTTGCAAATTTGGGAAGGTTACTCCTTTATACTGTATATGTAATATTTAGCATTAGCAGTAATTAATCTCTTCTTATATTTCTTTGTTTCAAAAAACAGAAACAATGAGGAAGGACTTAAGAACATTTATGTAACATAGAATGCTTACTGGGGTTGGGTGGTCTTTTGGCAGTTTGTTTCTTTTTTCTGGAGTTTTTTTTTTTTTTTTTTTTTGCTTGTTTTTTTTTGTCCTCTCAGCAAATTGCATGGACAGAGTGTTAATAAATATAAAAAAGCCCTCTTTAAAGCTCGCTCAGAATACTATTCTACATTAATAAATAGCAGTAATAAAAATCCTCAGGTACTGTTTAGAACAGTGGCTAAATTAACAAATGGGAATTCAGACCAACAGATATTAGCAGTACAGACTTTATGAACTTCTTCAATAAGAAAATTAAAAAATATAAGATCCCAGATCTCTACATCACAGTACAAACCAAATACTAGCTTAGCAGGCCCTGTCTCACATTGCATTCAGCACTTTAGTAATTTTAATCCTGTAACTGAGCAGGAAGTCTTAACTTTAATTTCTAAAATGAAGCCCACTACTTGTTCCCTAGATACAATGGCAACAAAACTAGTAAAAAGTGCAATGGATGTTCTTGCAGCGCCTATTCTAAACATTATCAATAGTTCATTATTGCATGGCACAGTACCTGAAGCACTGAAAGTGTCAGTCATTAAACCATTATTTAAAAAGTCAGACCTAGACCCACACATACTAAATAATTATATGCCTATTTCAAATTTACTGTTTCTCTAAAAAATACTAGAAAAAGTAGTCGCCAGTCAGGTTCAGTCTCACCTTACGCGTTACAATTTATTTGAGAAATTCCAGTCTGGTTTTCGCACTGGTCATAGTACAGAAACGGCACTAACACGGTTTGTAAATGACATTCTGATATCCTCTGATGAAGGAAACTGCACTGTAATTATATTGTTGGACTTAAGTGCAGCATTTGACACCATTGACCATTCTATTACACTGCACAGGCTAGAAAATGATGTTGGGCTTACAGGCTCCATGCTCGCTTGGTTTAGTTCTTATTTATCAAATCGATTCCAATATGTACAGAAATGTGCTGACAGTACTCCATCATTATACACAGAAGTTCAATATGGTGTCCCGCAGGGCTCAGTACTGGGACCTTTACTGTTTTCACTTTCTATGCTTCCTCTGGGATCTCTCATTAGGAAACATAATGTTAATTTTCACTCGTATGCAGATGACACCCAGTTATACCTTTCATTTAAAATGAGAATTACTTGTCTTTAAATACAGATAAAACAGAGATGTTAATTGTTGGAGGGAATGACGCGGATCACAACAATATTTTGTCATCATTTAACTCAGTTGGAATCCCAATTAATTTTACTGAATCAGCCCACAATCTAAGAGTTATTTTTGACTCTAGCATGTCATTTAAAGTGCATATTACAAAGTTGTCCAAAACATGTTTCTTCCATCTTAAAAATGTTAGGAAATTAAGGCGCTTTCTAAATAAATAGGATTCTGAGAAATTAATTCATGCATTTATCTCTAGTAGGATTGACTACTGCAATGCGGTGTTCACTGGCTGTTCAAACTGTTCTTTATACAGCCTCCAGTTAATCCAAAATGTGGCTGCAAGAATTATTACAAGAACAAGAAAATATGAACACATAACTCCAGTTCTTAAATCCCTACACTGGCTTCCGGTTAAGTTTAGGGCAGATTTCAAAATCCTCCTTTTAACATATAAAGCATTAAATGGCCAAGGTCCAGCTTACTTGTCTGAACTTATGATTTACAAACCAGAGCGCACATTAAGATCTCAAGATGCCGGTCTGCTTATGATTCCAAGGATTTATAAAATAACACTGGGAGGTCGAGCTTTTAGTCACAGGGCCCCTAAACTGTGGAATGGTCTGCCCGCTTCTATAAGAGATGCCCCTTCGGTCTCAGCCTTTGAATCCCGGCTGAAGACTCACTACTTCAGTTTAGCATATCCTGGCTAGAGCTGCTGATTTACTGTACATACTGCATCTCTGTTGTTAGTCATTAGCACTAAAATATAAGTAACATGACAGTTATAATTGAATACTAACCCTCACCTATTCTGTTTCTCTTCTTGGTACTCAAATGTGGCACTTGGTGCCACGGCCCACCTGCCAAGTTGTTTTGCCTGCCTATGGTAAAGTCATCCCTGATGGAGGATCGCAGGAATCATGGGAAAGAGGGGTCCTTTCATTGGATTGGCTGGCCCAGCACTGTTTTAGCTGTGGAATGGCCAAATGGGGGAGGCAGCTTGATGGATGAGGTCTCCAGGACTCTAAAAATATCCAAATCTTATTATATGATATCATCTACTGTTAAATTCTGCTCCGTACTTCTAAAATTTTTATTTTTATGCTGTATTAAAGATTTGTTCTGTTCTGTGTATTGTATTGTATTGACCCCCTTCTTTTGACACCCACTGCACACCCAACCTACCTGGAAAGGGGTCTGTCTTTGAATTGCCATTCCCAAGGTTTCTTCCATTTTCACTACAAGGTTTTTTTTTGGGAGTTTTTCCTTGTCTTCTCAGAGAGTCAAGGCTGGGGGGCTGTCAAGAGGCAGGGCCTGTTAAAGCCAATTGCGGCACTTCCTGTGTGATTTTGGGCTATACAAAAATAAACTGTATTGTATTGTATTGTATCTGATCTTATCATTGTAGTTATCTTTAGAGACTTAGAATACCGTATTATATATAAGAATACAATATTATATATAAAGACTCCATTATGTTCTAATAATTATATATCTATGTTTAGTAAGCTTGCATTGATTCATTTTTATTACTTATTCATTATATATTATTCTTGCCTAACTTGTTCTGGTTTCTTGAAACCATTTCTTTAACATCTTGCAAAGCACTTTGAGCTACACTCTGTGTATGAAAATGTGTAATAGAAATAAATGCTATTCTTCCAATAATAGTCATGAAAAAGTTTATCTGTAATAAATTCAAGTTATCTTTCTAATATCATTTAGGTTGTTTCTTTATACTTACTGGATACAACAAATTTCAGTCAATATCCTTCAGAATTTTCTTTGTTTATGCTTTTCTTAGCACCTCTGATCAGTTAGTGGTAATTTAATACTAACCTCTGCTTTCCATATTCCATGTTCTCTTTTATAGTTTGAACTTTGTTACTGGCTACCCTTTCTGGTAACACACTGTAAGATTTTATGTCTTTTACTTTGTTACTTAGAATCTCATTACTTTGGTATCTTAATATTTATGAGAAACAATATTTTAAAAGGCTGAAAGCTACTAATTTAAAATGGACCTATTTATAGTTTGGTTTAATTTATCTTAAAGGAAATATTTCCACTGTGCAGTAACTAAACATATGTTTAAATAAAATGTTGTTTTTAATATTACTGACCATGGTATAATATTTGACATAGATTGTTAAGGCTGATAAAATTAAAATAATGAGGAATTGAGGAAAAAAAAATATAAGGAACGCCAAGGAAACAATGAAGAAAATATAAGATCATTAGTCACTGCTTTTCAGGCAAAAACTATATGTAAGTCATATGTCATCTATCACATCCAAGAATTATCTCACCACCACCTTAGGGATTGAAAAAAATGTTCCTTAGGCTTACACTGAATCCACCAAATCAGTGCAGGATAAGTTCAAAAACAAAGTATGGTTTAAACATTTGCCATAGATATATATGAAGGAACTAACAGACAATAGAATAATTTTGAATTGAAATTAACCCTTAAATTGCATGCCAATTCTAATTACTTTCTGATTTTTCTTTTCAGGCAACTGCCACATGAAAGTATAACTCATCCATTCACCAGTGCTCTAAAATTGTATTTATATTCCCTTTTTCTTGTTTGAGACTTCTCAGCTTTCTTGTTTGTGGCTTTTGTTGTTAGTATTTTTGAATTTTGTGAATGGGACAAGCCTGTGTATTTTAAATTTCCAGACCTCTCATTTATTACATGGATGATACAGTGTTTTATATTTTTTTGTTGTTTTCTTTTGTTTAAAATGTTTGCTATTTGCCAAGGTTTATAAATCTGCTCATACCTTCCATGAGGTCTACATTGTCTCAGGGGTTGTTGCTACATCTTTGGATCACAGGGCTCTCCTTGCAAGTGTGCTATGTCGACACATTTACAAGGCATTGGTGACCAGGGTGAGCTTAACATTTTTTACTTAAAGTGAAGGCTGCATTGAAGACAGAGGATTGGGATTCTTCACGTTGGAGCACAAGAAACCCAAACTACTGTAGTGAAGGATATTACAAATGATTGTCAATAATGCACTTTTATTCCATAAGGCTATCTCAGAGACATAAAGAAAATAGTTGAAGTGTAACAGCATCTCATTACATCTTGTTTTTTTGGTTCATTTTTGTTTCCACCATTTTGGACTTAATTGTGTTCAGTTGCTAGTCCTGTTGCAACATAAGACACCCAGAGGTCACAACATATGATGTCACTGAATAAAGGATGTATGTCATGACGTTAGGTGGTTATGCCATAAATACTTTGAAAACTATAATTTTGGATAATTAGTTTGCTTTTTGAGAGTTATTTTTGTATTTATATGTAAGGTATTACCAGCTGCACAGGACCAAAAACAACCCAAAGACAACCCTAGCAGTTTTACTATATTGGTGAACTTGTAGAGGTGTCAGTTAAGTGGGCTGGGACAGGTCATATCTTGTTCAAGACAGACGTGTAGTCGAGTGCAGCTGTGACACTAATTGAGCAGGACAGGCAAACGTACAGTAGCTCGTTGTGTGAACGTACAATGTGGATGTACCAGTTCAAATAGACTGTGCGCATGGCTGAGGCAGCATGTGCTAGATGCTGTATCCCGATAATCCTCTTTCCGATCATCTGCTGTAGAGATGTGATTCCACAGCCAGATACATTGGGTTAAAATACTCTGAGTGGAGTGGTAACAACACTAAGGCAGCTATAGTATTTGGAATAGTTTGGCAATTCCGTGAACCATTATATTGTTACAGGTTGATTACAATCAGATGCCTTAAACTAATAAACAATATGTGGTTAAATTCAATGTATTTGATAAAGCCAGGTCAGGGATGTGAATCTAAAAAATAAAGGGAAACCACACAGGAACAATAGCACTGCTTTGACTGTGGGTGCCACCAGTTTGCAAAACCAAACCGAAAACTTGCATCCACACGGTTTATACATGAGGCTACAGGACTCTAAAGACTTGGACCTTCATCCTTTTGCATAGATATTGGGAGTGCCACACACCCCTTTCCAGTGACCACATGATCCCCCATGTTCTCCCAATCCATCTGCTGACTTCATAGGAAGAATCACCAGAGAGATAAATGTCACTACCAAGATAAGTAAACCTCTCAACAAGGTCAACACTGTCTTCGCAGACAGACACACTGATGACTGTGCCAAAGAGGCCATTAAAGGCCTGGAACTTGGTTTTTATCCAGGACACTTGCACACCAAGGTAGTGAATCTTTCTTTGCCAACAGATGCCACACAGCTGCTGGACCCCACAACCTTGCCCAACACCCAGTCTATGCAAGCACTGAAAAGAGTAGGAAAAAGAACGTTTCCCTGATGAACCCCAGAATCAACTGGGAAAAACACAGAGGTTCTGCCTCCACTCTGTACAGTACCTCTTGCAGTACCAGTGTACATGCCAGCAATGATATCCAGCAACCTTGAGGTGATCCCACAAAGTCTCAGGATGTCCCACAGGGCAATCAACTGAGTCAAATGCTTTATGAAAATCGACCAAGGCTGCAAAGAAATGATATTTGCGTTTCTGCTCCATGAGAACCCTCAGTGCCAGGATGCAGTTGATGGTAGACTTCGTAGGTGTAAAACCACTAACACGCCTGAATAAAAGAGATGCCTATGTCAGAATCCTGTTCATAAACTTTAGGTCAGCATTTAACACAATTTTCCTCCAGAAGCTGGTTGTGAAACTGAGTGAATTAGGGAAGAACATCTCTCTTTGTAATTACTCTACAGCTTATATTTCCTGACAGTGAGGCCCCAGTCAGTTTGGACTGGCTGCAATATTCTGACACCTTCATGCTGAGTACTGGAGCTCTTTATGGCTAAGTGCTTAGTTTTCTGCTATTCACCCTGCTGCCTCATGACTACGTAGCATTCAGAGCTCTAATGATATCATCAAGTTCACTAAAGGCACTAGAACTGATAAGCAGGGATGACAAGTCAGCATATAGAGAGGAACTGGAAGAGCTTGCCATTTCATGCACAGACAACAATCTACACCTCAACACTGATAAGACTAAAGAGTTATCTGTTGACTTCAGGAAAAAAAAAACTGCCTTGACCACATTTCAGTCTGCATCAATGGTCAGTGTGCACATAACTGAGAACGTCACAAGGACAAATAATACCACTTCTTTAACTAAAAAGGCACAGCAGAGAATACAATTTTTTGAGGCAAACTGCAACATGTCCGACTGCAAAAGACTACAGAGAATAGTGAGGTCAGCAGAGAATATTATCAGGTTGCCTTGCCTTTGTCTAGAAGACACAATCTGACATTCTGCAAACGTTGTGTCCGAGAGGCCTGCTGTATTGTGCGGGGCCCTTCTGACCACCCTCATGGAATCTTCATTCCTTTGCTATCTGGAAAAAGATACTACAGCAACAGAGCCAGATCTTTTAGGTTATGTGATAGCTTTTTTTCCACACATGTTGTCAGACTCCTCAACGCAATATATCCTCCCCAAGATCTTCCAGCCTACCCTAACATCTTAGATCAGGAACTGTTGCTTCACTTTACCTATCATGTCAAAAGATCAGTCACTCTGTTGATCTGTGGAACTTTTATTTAATGGGCCTCTGCATAATTGTAGCAGTATTGGCATATTGCCTATTTACAGTAAATAGTGGGTTGCATGGTTTTCTCTGTTTGTGCACACTGCCTTGTCTTATTTGCTCTATGAACCCTGAGCTTCATCTTTTTGTCTCTCTGTATACTTGTTAACATTTTAGATGATAATAAAATTTACGTTAACTTTGACTTTGACTTTCTGATAGCCAGAGATGGGTCACCTTATATTGATTAGTTGTGGTCTAATCAAATGAAGAAGTAGTGTAATTCCCAAATGTTTGCTCATTTATAACTTATAAATACCAAGGAGACCAAAGAAATTCTCATCACTTTAGTTTGTACTGAACTTTTCCTGTCTGAGGGGGCAGTGGTATTAAATAGAGGGTCACAGAATGTAAACATTTCTGATTTGAAAGCATGTGGATGAAAGGAAGACCTGTTTCTTTACAAAATGACTAGGCTATACTGTTACTACAAGGCTCAATGCTTACAAAATTCAGATTAAATAAGAGAATATACTTTATATATACTGCCCAAAAAATTAAAGGAACACTTTTTAATCAGAGTATAGCATCAAGTCAGTGAAACTTCTGGGATATTGATCTAGTCAGTTAAGTAGCAGAGGGGGTTGTTAATCAGTTTCAGCTGCTTTGGTGTTAATGAAATTAACAACAGGTGCACTAGAGGGGCGATAATGAGACGGCCCCCAAAATGGGAATGGTTTAGCAGGTGGAGGCCACTGACATGTTTCCCTACTCATCTTTTCTGACTGTTTTTTCACAAGTTTTGCATTTGGCTACGGTCAATGTCATTACTGGTAGCATAATAATAATAATAATAATAATAATAATAATAATAATAATAATAAGTTTTGTTTATGTAGTGCCTTTCATACACTCAAGGACACTTTACAATTCAATACACATTAACAATACAGTAGAAATTACATACACGAAAAAGAATAATACTCATTGAAAAGATGTGTTTTTAACAGAAGTTTGAAATTAATTATAGATTTTCCCTCGCGAAGGCTGGGCTATCACTCTGAACGCTCTGTCACCCATAGTTACTAACCTGTATTGAGGTACAGTGAGTAACTTAGCGTCCGATGATCGTAATGCACATGCAGGAGTGTAAGGAAGCAGCAGCTCCAACAGATAATGAGGGGCTAACCCATGAAGGGTTTTAAAGGTGAAAAGAATAATTTTATATTTGATTCTTGAAGAAACTGGTAACATATGTAAATCATAAAGGACAGGAGTGATGTGAGCAGATTTTTTAGAGTGTGTAAGTAAACGAGCAGCAGAATTCTGAACATATTGTAATCTATTGATATATTTAGTCGGGAGGCCATAAAACAAAGCATTGCAATAGTCCACACAGGTAGTGATGAAAGCGTGAATGAGTGTTTCAGCATCTTTCACACTGAAGAAAGAATGCAGATGAGCAATGTTGCAAAGATGAAAAAAGGCTGCCTGTGCTATTGAGCTAATGTGTGATTGAAAAGTAAGAAGCTGATCAAAGATGACACCCAAATTATGGACTGATGCTGAGGGTTGAACCAGGATCCCATTACTATCAATTTTTAGCCCACAAAGGGTAGAGAGGACAGATTTGGTACCAACTAGTAAGATTTCTGTTTTATCAGGATTGAGTTGTAAAAAATTATCTGTCATCCAATGATTGATTTCCCGAATGCAGTCAGTCAGCGCAACAGGTGAAGATGTTGCAGTTGCATCAACACTTACATAAAGTTGTGTGTCATCAGCATAGCAGTGGAAGCTCAGACCATACCGATGAATAATCTTACCTAATGGGAGCATATAGATGTTGAAGAGGATTGGACCGAGAACTGACCCTTGAGGGATACCTTGTATGAATGAAGTAGTGGCAGAATTGTATTCCCTAATGAAGACGTAATACTGGCGATCACTGTGGTATGATGTGAACCAAGAAAGAGCGGCACCAGATATACCAATAGCTGAAAGTCAGGACAGTAAAATGTTACGGTTAGCTGTATGAAATGCTCCAGTCAAGTCAAGAAGAACTAGAATAGCAGCCATCCCAGAATCTGCAGTTATAAATAAGTAATTTGCTGCCTTAAGTAAAGCGGTTTCAGTGCTATGTAGGGCTCTAAATCCAGATTGAAAAGGCTAAAGCAGGTTATGCAAATTTAAATAATCATTGAGTTGAGCAGCAACAACCTTTTCTAAGATATTAGTCATAAATGGAAGATTAGAAATTGGGTGATAAAATTTTAGCTGTAAGGGATCTGAGCCAGGTTTTTTTTAAACAGGGGTTACGGCAGCAGTTTTCAAATCACTTGGAACCACACAGGTGCAGAAACTACAGTTGATAAAGTGAGAAATGGGGGCAGAACGTTTGTCAGTGCAAGCCTTAATCAGTAAACTAGGGTCAGGATCTAGGTGGCTGGTAGATTGATTTAATGTAGATATTACTTCAGCAATATAAGTTGGTGTAGTGAAGTTAAATTTAGATAAATAAACTGTAGATTTAGAAGTATAATCAGTCGACAAAGATGAGGAATGGTTAGTAGAGAATCTTTGATATATGGTCATAATTTTTGACTGAAAATAGTCCAAAAATAGATTACAGTGCTCAACAGAGAAATAAGGATTTTTAACAGCAGGTTGACAAAGTCTGTTAACTGTATTAAAAAGAGATCTAGGGCGACAAGTACCAAAGTCAATAAGAGTGGAATAGTTCTTTGAACGTGTCGCCGATAAGGCACATCTGTATTCCTTCAGATGTTCAGTGTAAGCCAGGGCATGAACAGCCAGACCAGTCTTCTTCCAGAGCCTTTCCAAGTGGTGACCAGTTTGTTTCATGGTATGCAATTCTGCTGTAAACCATGGAGATGACTGGGTAGTAGGAACAACCAAGGATTTTATAGGTGCATAATGATCCAAAATTTTTGACAATGTGGAATTATATAGAGACTATTCCTGGACCCTACAGAGGTTGCACAGGTAGTCCAACTTCTCCAGGATGGCACATCAATATGTGCCGTTGTCAGAAGGTTTGCTGTGTCACCCAGCACAGTCTCAGGGGCATGGAGGAGATTCCAGAAGACAGGCAGCTTACTCTAGGAGAGCTGGACAGAGTCATAGAAGGTCTTTAACCCATCAGCAGGACCGGTTTCTGCTCCTTTGGACAAGGAGGAACAGGATGAGCACTGCCAAAGCCATAGAAAATGACCTCCAGCAAGCCACTGGTGTGAATGTCTCCTACCAAACAATCAGAAACAGACTTCATGAAGGTGGCCTGAGGGCCCAACGTCCTTTAGTGGGCCCATGGAGCTTGATTGGCATTTGACCATAGAATACCAGAACTGGCAGGTCCACCACTGGCACCCTGTGTTTTTCACAGATGAGAGCAGGTTCACCCTGAGAACATGTGAGAGACGTGAAAGGGTCTGGAGAAGCCGTGGTGAATGTTATGCTGCCTGTAACATTGTTCAGCATGACCGGTTTGGTGGTGTGTCAGTGATGGTTTGGGGATGCATATCCATGGAGGGACGCACAGACCTCTACAGGCTAGACAGTGGCACCTTCAGTGCCATTAGGTATCAGGATGAAATCCTTGGACCCATTGTCAGACGCTATGCTGGTGAAGTGGGGCCTGGGTTCCTCTTGGTGCACGGCAATGCCTGGCCTCATGTGGCGAGAGTATGTAGGTAGTTCTTGGAGGATGAAGGAATTGATACAATTGACTGACCCCCATACTTACCTGACCTAAATCCAATAGAACACCTCTGGGACATTATGTTTCAGTCAATCCGACACTGCCAGGTTGCACCTCAGACTGTCCAGGAGCTCAGTGATGCCCTGGTCCAGATCTGGGAGGAGATTCCCCAGGGCTCCATCCGTCGTCACATTAGGAGCATGCCCCGACATTGTCAGGCATGCATACAAGCACGTGGGGGCCATAAAAACTACTGAGTTCGATTTTGAGTTGCTGCAATGACATTTTGGCAAAAATGGACTAGCCTGTCACATCATTTTTTCACTTTAATTTTTGGGGTGTCTTTGAATACAGCCCTCTGTAGGTTGATAATTTTCATTTTTACATTACCCAGTCCATATCAGTATAGATATTCAGCATGATTTTTTTCCAATTGAGATCTGATGTGTTTCAAAGTGTTCCTTTAATTTTTTGAGCAGCTTATTTTTAAATAATTTATGATTTTTTTAAATAAAATATGCATCAACTATTTTACACAGTTGGCCGAAATGAAGAAATCAATAACTCACCATTGCAAAAAGCTTTAGACAAGATGATTCAAGATTGAAAATCAGTATTTAACTGATATTGTACATTAGTCACAGGTAGCAAACAGTACACTTCAAATGTTTCATGTTCTAGTTGACCACTTTCATGTTAAATGTAACACTCGCCTATTATACCCTTACCTTATATTTAAATATTGATGATAATATACATATGAAACTCAAATGTTTCTAAATGCTAGTTCTAGGGTACTGGGTTAATCACTTTTGTTATGGCATGGTAGACTTTCAATATTTAGTTTATATTATATTTTTTGTGCATGGAATTAATTTTTTATATGCCCTTTTTATCCATCCATTCATTATCCATCCATCCATTATCCAACCCACTATATCCTAACTACAGGGTCTCGAGGGTCTGCTGGAGCCAATCCCCGCCAACACAGGGCGCAAGGCAGGAAGCAAACCCCGAGCAGGGCGCCAGCCCACTGCAGGGCACACACACACACGCACACCCACACACCAAGCACACACTAGGGACAAGTTAGAATTGCCAATGCACCTAACCTGCATGTCTTTGGACTGTGATAGGAAACCGGAGTACCCGGAGGAAACCCACGCAGACACAGGGAGAACATATAAACTCCACGAACCCGGGTCTCCTAACTGCAAGGTAGTAGTTCTACCATTGCACCACTGTGCCATGCCCTATTTATGAGTTTTGAATTATGTTGATTCTGAATTTATTATGTTTTTTTCTTTCATTATTCACTTTAAGCTATATTTTTTCTTTTTTAAGTTATGGTTTGTTCATAACATTGGGCCACTTTGTTTTCTGGGTTTACCACCATTTTGCGGTGCCAGGATACAATTGGTTGGTTGCTGGGGCGTGTTTTGTGACATCACACACACAACACTTTATAGACTGGGAAGGTCAGTAACTACTTCTTCCAAGTTTGTAGATAATTTCTGGAAAACTCTTTAGCTTAACGAATTTGCATTTCCCATCATGACTACGATTTTAGTGTTTGGATTTGATGATTACATTCTTTGACTTTCTGGTTTACAGTTTTGCCTGTTTTCCATTTACAATTTAATTTCCTCATCTATGATGGTCCGGGTTAACTCCATGGTCCATAACAACTTGAACCCGGAACCGTTGTTAATGAAACCAAGGCTGAGTCAGACAAATGAGAATATGCACAGTCAGCAAGAGGGTATGCAAAGTGCTTCAGTGCTTTTATTTACAAACAAAAACAATAAAGTGTCCAATGTGCAGTGCTTTTTTCATTAAATAAATAACCAATAAAAACATGTGAATGTCTGTGAGTTACAATCCAATAAATACTTTGGATAATGGATGGATGGATGATAAAACCAGTGTAAAACTAATCTATTTCTTGTTCTTCCCGCGCCCAGCACATCTTTCACACTCTTTCTCTCCAGCTCACCCAACAGGTCCCTCAACTAGTGAAGACGTCAACGGCTGCGGTTCCCACTTTTGGCTCCTGGACTGGCTGCCTCCCTCAGCATCTGTTTGACTGCTGAGAGCCAGCTGTTGTCCACCATGCTCTCCTAGCATCTGCAGTATCACTAGGACGGACACCACCATCATCATCATTCCCCACTCCTCTATACATTCAGTGGGGATGATCCACCCCTGGAGCACTGATTGCTCGCTTCTCCATGGTGCTATCAGCCGCTTTGCCTTCTCCTTTGTCAAACTGGCTCAGGCCCCTGATACTGCCATATTAATCAAGGTTGTCAATTCGTTCTCTTATCGTTCTTCCCCCAATTCCTATCCATACTTCTTTTATACACGGATAGGGATACACGTCTGCTGATGACAGATCAGCTAATGAGGCAATTGGCCAAACACATCAAATAACTCCCTGGAGTCACTCTGCCATGCTACCAGACACACCTACACCCCTACGAAACCCAAGCATCTCTATTAGATTATTTATTTACAAATCGTGCATCGCCACATGATCATTTGTCAAAACATCTCTCTGCTTTTTCCCCACCAGGCATAACAAGTTTTTAAAGCCAGTCCCCATTCATTTAACATTTTCCTGAATGAGTTATTAACAAAATACAAAAAGAGTGTATTTGGCTCCTTTACATTTATTAATTATGAATAATTAAAAATTTTGGTTATTACTTTGATGATCCTCCTTTTACTAATCTTGAAGTACCTGTGACTTGTAAATTTCTTAGGACATAGTGTCTGCTTCATAAATGAATGCAAAACACGATTATTATTAAGCCTAATAACTGAAACATCTTTTTTTCTTAGTGCCAATATGCTTCCTTAAATTAATAATGTTTAATTAATTGAGGATTTCTGGTCAAACATTGTTCAGTAATTTGTCACTTAATTAGTTAGATTATATTAAGTACGTAATTTACAAACCACAGAAGTATTTTCCGCATTTAAGTTTGTGTGATTCATCTTCACTTCACTCCTACATTAAGGTGATTACTCTGTTCAGGCAATGCCAAGCCTCATTGAAAGTCTTTTAATGTATAGGTTTTAAAAATTTATAGCCATCATAAAAGTTAATGCTTTGGGGAATGCAATGAGATGACAAAAATGTACTGGTCAAAACCCTTGAGACAATGATGAAGCATCATTGCTCACACCAGCTCAAATAATTTCCAGTTCCTTTTAAAGTGTTTCTCTTTGCACATCAAGTGAAAGGGCTTCAGAGAGGTCAGGTTGTATTTGATCTGAAATTGACCTTCGATGACCACTTCTAACCCTGTTGTTTTAACTTTAGAATGAAATAAAAAAAGAAACTCTACATTTAGATTGGAATCAAAGCATGACTAGGGAATACCTTGGCAAGAAAACAGTTCATTAAAAATAAATCTGTGAGAAAGAGTAATGACTTGATTGATTTTATGGGCCAAAGATATTTTTCTGCATACACTGAAAACAATGGCATTTCAGATTAAAATTAAAAAAATATGTACATCGGTTGCACATAATAAAATCGTTTTCATCAAAAACAATTTAATTATGCTTAATGCACAAAATTATTATATTCTGAAATAACATGTTATTTTTTTATAAAATGAATAAAACTTTCATTCTCTGTTAAATTAATTATGTTAAATAAATATGGCTCATGTCAATAAAATAACTCCAGGCAGGGAGGACCTCGGAATTGAACCCGGATCTCCTTACAGCAAGGCAGCAACATTACCACTGTGCCACCGTGATAAAATATTAAAAGAGAATACAAGAAAAAGCGCAAAACGGACTAATGTTAGTCTGCGTGATTAAGTATTTTAAATGAATATCTGAATATTTCTTGTTGTGTGTTAGTGTTTTTATTTTTTTAACTTTTATTCCACTGACAAAAAAAATAATTTTTGAAATTGTTGCAGATTTATTAAAAAAGAAAAACTGAAATATCACATGGTCCTAAGTATTCAGACCCTTTGCTCAGTATTTAGTAGAAGCACCCTTTTGAGCTAATACAGCCATGAGTCTTCTTGGGAAAGATGCAACAAGTTTTTCACACCTGGATTTGGGGATC
>JANRMT010062792.1:15913835-15966233 GCA_026402145.1 Polypterus bichir lapradei
AAAAAATAATTTAAATGATTTTAGCAAATGGTTGCAATATAACAAAGAGTGAAAAATTTAAAGGGGTCTGAATACTTTCCGTACCCACTGTATATTGTTAGCGCCATATATGCCACTATCAAAATAAAGTATTCATTTTGTAATCAATATGTTAAAAATGTTACTTCTTTTGTTTCCATTGTAGTTGCTGTAACAATGGTTACAACAGAGATATGATCAACACCAAAAGTGAAAGTGACTCTCTTAAACATTGCCTCTTATTGTGGGACTAAAGGGGTAGTCTTTTTGATATGTTGTCCTTGTCCTAGTTATTATGTATATTGGTAAGAATTACACTGCAAAGATTTAGAATTTTTTAACCTAAAGAATACCCTTACTCATTCACATGTGCAGTCACTCAGTACATGGAATGAAATGGCTCACTTTCAGTTGTTGATTACACCTCTTAAATACACTGTTAAATACAGAACTACGTGATTTATTTTCATTTCTCACGTGCTTGCAAGTTACTGATAAACTGACCCTCAGAGTCAGAATTTTGATAGATGAACATAGAACATAGAATAGATAAACAATAATGGCGATGCAGAATTATGTTAATGATTTTTACATTGGTGAAAAACATTCCAAATCTACAAAGGCTAGATTCTTTTTTTCCAATGTACAACCCCACAAATAAAAAAAGATCAGAAAGATCACAGAAAATGTCTTAAACAACTCAAAAATGAAACCAATTCATAACTACAAACCTAGAACTAGGACCTACTTGAGTTAAAAACTAGCTGTAATATTGAAGAGTTTTGACAAAAAATGTATCTGCCAAGGCATTAGCGTACAGCATGACCATCACATGTATATAGTGTTACTTCCATGACGTCATCATTGTGATGGTGCTGAATAAATATAAAACAATATTTAACACAGAAAATAAATCATAGAAATAGAATCCTAACATGAAAAACATATTAATCTCATAAAAACTACATGCTTATATAAGTTTCTCTGCTAGAGCTGGAAGCTGAGGAGCTGTCTTGGAGACTCAGCATTTCAAGAACAAATAAAGGTTCATGAATGCTGGGAGCTAACCGTGACCCAGGGTGGAGTTTAATGTCACCTCACACAGCTAAAGGCTTATTGTGTCTGGACTTGGGAGGACAGCTGGTGGCAAAAACTCAACTGATTTTTGTAAACCCTAAACATTAGCAGAATTGACTTACTTTGTATTTATTTTCTAATTGGTGTTCTCCCGTGTTAATCTCTCTCTATAGTTTTATTTTGAGTTAATAAAGGGGCCAGATTTAGATAGATAGATAGATAGATAGATAGATAGATAGATAGATAGATAGATAGATAGATAGATAGATAGATAGATAGATAGATAGATAGATAGATAGATAGATACTTTATTAATCCCAAGGGGAAATTCACGTACTCCAGCAGCAGCATACTGATAAAAATAAACAATATTAAATTAAAGAGTGATAAAAATGCAGGTAAAACGGACAATAACTTTGTATAATGTTAATGTTTACCCCACCAGTGGAATTGAAGAGTCGCATAGTGTTGAGGAGGAATGATCTCCTCAGTCTGTCAGTGGAGCAGGACAGTGACAGCAGTCTGTTGCTGAAACTGCTCCTCTGTCTGGAGATGATACTGTTTAGTAGATGCAGTGGATTCTCCATGACTGACAGGAGCCTGCTCAGCGCCCGTCGCTCTGCCATGGATGTCAAATTGTCCAGCTCTGTGCCTACAATAGAGCCTGCCTTCCTCACCAGTTTGTCCAGGCATGAGGCGTCCCTCTTCTTTATGCTTTGGTGCATTCTATGTAATGTTCTGATTTCTGTGTCTATTTCAAAATTAGTTTAGTTTTTATTTCTGCACTATTTCATTTTCAATTTATTTTTTAGAAAGCTTTGACAATTTCTGTTTTAGTTTTAATTGCTAGGAACTCAATTCATCTTTATTAGCTAAAACGAAAGCTAAATACTGTAAAGTGGCTATTTAATAAACATAAAAAAAAATACACACTGTGCTTACATCGACAACAACATTCATTTATATAGCACATTTTCATACAAATGATGTAGCTCAAAGTGCTTCATAGGATGAAGAAAGAGCAAAAAGACAAAATGCATTAAAAAATAAAATTAGGCAATACTAATTAACAGAAAAAACAAAAAAAAAACTCCAGAAGGCTGGAGAAAAAAAAACAAAATCTGCAGTGGTTCCAGGCCACGAGACCACCCAAGCCTCCTCTAGGCATTCTACCTAACATAAATGATCTCATCGTACAATGCAAATAGATTGAGGAAGAAAGAAGCAGATATGCCTATAAAAGACTCAGGGAGACTCTTTTTGCTCCAGCCATTCATACAGAAAGTTATCTTCTAAATGTTTTTTTTAAATGTGTGTCGATCATGTTGTACCTTCATGCATTTGTTGAAGTAGCAGGCTGTTTACTTTGATAGCACTGGGCATTTTAAACTTGGTGGCTGTGTCCTGCCTGCTTTTTCTTCTTCCTGGTTCTTATACTTTCACTTGGGTCAGCTGACTTTTTATAGCTTGCCAGGAACCAACTGAATACTCCTAGTCCCACTTTGTCCAATATCATTTTAACAGACTATATCAGCACATGTTTGCAAGGTGTGCATGAAGAAATATATTCAATGATTTAAGGGCTTTACTTTTACGTATGTAGAATGTCCAGAAAAATGACCATTAGAACCTGACCTCTCTTAAAATATAATTTTGCTGTGTTTAAAAGTTTTGAACTTTCTCTACATCCTACATGTACGCATAAGGTGACTGTGGAAATCCCCTCCCTGTGTAAGAATCCCTTTAGTCTGTAGAAACACTTCCTGTTTCTCTGTTTAAGACATGCTGCTTTGTGCAGGTCAAATGTTCAAGTCAAAAGGAAGGAACTTACAGTTTAACATCTAAAATGATACCCCACATGCTTATGTTGGAAATTTGTGATTTTTAACCTTGTCAGATTTGGTCTTAGAGGCTGGAAACACCAGTAAGTATTAAATATACAAAATATTATTTTCATGAACAGCAACCTTGAAATAGCAATAAATGACACTCCACCATTCATCATTTTCTGAAGTTTTATGGAAAGGACTAACTTTTACCCAGTTAGAGAGTGACCCCAGGGGTCAGCTGATGTGATATGCTCAACTTCAAGTTCTTCTGATGATTTTTGATGAAGATACATGTTGGTTTACTCTTTATCATAAAAGTGTGATTTCCTGCACAAATTAAAGTCCAAAAATGGCTTACAATTGAGTTTTGTTGGGTCTGGAGGGCCAAAAATAAGGGGATAACCTACAAAGCTTGATGTCTTACATAACTAGACCTCAAGATGAGTTGAATCGTATGTCATATGTGAAGGTTTTCTCGGGGCACCTGACAAAAACCTGAAGTGATTCCAAAGCATTCATAAGTAATAACACACTAACCAATGAAATCACTGACAACTGATACTGCTTCTTTGTTTCCATGCATAGTGACTTTGAAATATAAGTCAATGCAGATTGACGCTGTTTAACTTTATAAAAGGCCTGAATTGATGAAAACATCAACTGCGCACCAAGCTGTAAAGTCACATGTCCTCAGAAAGAAGCAATAAGAGGGCACAAGTTGTTTACCTGATGAACTCTTACCCTCTCTCACTGTTTGTCAGAGAAAATGCCAGATGAAGGATTAAAATAAGCGGGAATATTCTGAGAAAAACAGGAATATTCAATTAGACTAGTGTCGGATGCCTACATACAATAGTTATAAAAAGGTAGAGCACAGGACCTAAGTTTATTTACATACCCATTACTTTAATAAAGGAATGTGTAATATAGGGGTGTCTGGTCCTGGTGGGCCACAGTGGCTGCAGGTTTTCATTGTAACCCTTTTTCTAATCAGTGACCAGTTTTCACTGCTAATTTACTCCTTTGCCTTTCATTTTAATAGCCCTGTTTTTAAGGATTCAGTCCTCTGAATTGATTCGTTTCTTCATTAAATGGCAGCCAAACAGAAATGAAATGTGAAACGAGCCAACAGATGACGAGCTAAACTGGAACATCAAACTCCAGCCAATTTCACTCCAGCCAGTTTCTTAATGAGAAGCCAGTTCTTGCTGTTAATTAAAGCCTTTATTGAATATAATGACTTGTTGCTGCTCTCATTCTACCACAGCAGACTGTTGATTTTCTGTTCTTTCTCATACTACTGTCAAGATGTTTTGGTGACCTAAGCAGACCAACATGACTGAGACCTTCACCTTTCTTTATTTTCAGGTTAGCTGGTCATGTGGCAGCTTGTTTTGTGCCTCATTATTGTTTGGCTACTCATTCAGGAAAAAGAAACAACTAAGTAGTGTGAGTCACGTCAAGTAAAACTAAGGAAAAACAAGTTAATCAGCAGCAAAAACGATTCACTAATTAAGAAGATTGTTAGAATGAAAACCTGCAGCCACTGCGGCCCACCAGGACTGGTGTAATATACTTGATTGTGTTTACTTTAATATGTTCCTATCTGAAAATAGTTTTTTCCAGTTATGTGACATTTTAAAAACACACCTTGTTTACAATTAATTATTTTTAGAGGCACGTTTATGTTCAGCAAGTTTCAAGATTTAATCTGTCTTTATCTTGCAATTATTTATCCAGAAACAAGCACAACTATTCACTCCCTCCTGACTAATCTTATATGGGAAGGCTAGTTAATGTCAGACTGTTGCCTAGCAAATAAAAATTTAAAGGATACTTTCTAATTATTATATATACCATGTAAATGCTCCTGGCTCTCAAAGTGAAGTTATATAATACACTCACACAGACTAACAATATAAAGGGTAAGCATTTAGTGGGTTCATAATCTTATAAAACGTTTTATTATTTATCTCTAAAAAACAATTTATCATAATTTAATATACCTCTTAGGTTTCCAGATATATTTTCGATAGATAAAAGCATTTGTATGCCAAAAAAGCTGAATGGATGGATGACACTTTTGTGAAGTGATTAGCCCTGCTCCTCACTGCTCTATGGTGCTGGGTATTGTAAGTCCCTTACAATAGTGTTTAAGTAACATAGTAATGGTTTAGCACGTCATCTCAGAGAGTTTGGGTCACTTCCACTCTTACATTTGTTTTTTTTAACTTAAATTTCAGCTCAATGTTCTGGTCTCCCTCAATCAGCCTCCCTTCATGCTGTTCCGTTCTTTTGTTGTGTACTTGCATGGAAAGGCTCTAACTATCTAAATCCCTCTGAAAGAGGTTGTGGATAGAATAATGTGATTTATTAATATGGGGTTGGCATGTACAATGCTGACCTTTAGCTAAGAGAAATTCCAATTATTTGCATTTTCATTAAATCTATTTTTGCAAACATCAATAAGACAAGTTGTTTTGATAGCTGCACAAAACATTGAAATGAATGCAACATTACACCTCAAATATAATGATAAATGTTCTGCAAAATCCAATTACACATCTGAATAGAATATACAGCTCAGCAGCATCTAAGTTGACTTGTTTTTATACAAATCATGAAGAACCAAATAAAACAACTCCAGCCAAAATTAAAATGAGGTGTCTTTGTATTTACACTTTATACATTATTTTTCTTACATTTTTACAGATTAGGAACAAAGGTGATCTTCAGAGAAGAGGGGTTATTATAATAACATTTTCTATAATGAGGCACTGCACTATTGAGCTTTATGTGAAGCAAATGCTATTTTTATTAGATATATTCAAAATGATAACAACATTTATTTCTAAAGCATATTTTCATACACAGGATGTAGCTCAAAATGCTTTTCAAAATGTCAAAGAAATAGTTCAAAGAAAAGAAAAACAAACTAAAATTAGGTAAGAATAAGAATGAATAAATAATAAAAAAAATATCAATCAATACAAAGTTAAATAAAACAGATATATAATTAATTTAAATGTCTCTATAGATTGAGTTCAATGACAAGGACAGATGGCCAGGAGGACAGAAAATAAAAAAACAAGAAACAAGTTCTCTGTATATTAAGCAGACCAGTGTTAAAGGATCTCAGATTGCAAGTTCAAATATAGACTGAGAGACACTCCAAAATATAAGCAGACACAAGTTTGTTAACAGCTTTATATACGACCAACAGTATTTTAAAATCAATCCTAAAGGATACTGGAAGCCAGTGTAATGAAGCTATGACCCAGTTGTTCTTTTCATGTTGGAAAATAAGATTCTTGGTGCTGCATTTTGAACTAGCCGATGCCAATTAATGTCTTTCTGAGATAGCCCTGACACAAGTGCATTACAGTAGCCTGGTTTGCCAAAAACAAAAACATGAATTATTTTTTCAGTATTCCGACAGTTCAGCAGCAATATTTTTAAATGAAAGAAAGCAGACCTTGTGATATAATTATTATGTATAATATGAAATATGATTAATCTGTTACAAATTCCAAAAAATATTAAAAGTCACACTCTATGCTATTAATAAAATGTTCATTAAACCAGCTCACCTTAAAAAATCTGATATAGGTTAGTACAGTTAAAAACCATAAACCAAAATGTAATATGCAACATGTGGTGATCTGCAAGCACATTGCAAGATCATAACACTACAAGCATGCATACCTGAATGTAGAGTTGTTTAACTGTTCTAAAGTATTATAATGCTTAGTTTTCACCAGCGCATCTGATAACATATGACGAGTGTTGCCACCTGCCTTTTCTTTCAAAAGTAGATGGGCATCGAGTGTACACTTTAGACTGCATCTGAAAGAATAACACACTGCCAAGCCCTCACTGTTCACTTCTGGTATTTCTTCATCCAGAAATAATCCCAAGGATGAATTAATGATTGGTGGGACAAATCTGACAACAGATTATGGTAAGTGAAAAGTAGCTAGAAAAATAAGAGTAGAAAAAGAAATAGAGATTAGGGGAAAAAAGAGAATGGAAATATCTGGCAATATGTGGAAAGTAAACCAGCTATTCCCAACAACTGAATGAAATTGTACTGGTGTCTGTAGAGCCCCTGCAAGTGATTACGTTTCCTAAAAATTGTAAATTTTAAACAAATTTAGGGATCATCAAGGTGCCGCAGACATGGTGTGAAAATGTTCCAGGTGATAGTAAAGGTTTCCTATGTAGTACAGTACTAATGGGATTCTTCTGCCTGGTGGTATGGATGCTGCCAAGCATGGATGAATGTTTCATTGTGAATAGGGTATAATAGATGCAGAAACACCTGGAGCTTACATTAGTTTATAATAAGAGCACCCTAGGCATGTTCCTTATTAGTGATTGCTTAAAACTAACACTTAGAGTTTAAAGGTTGCCCAGTAAAGTTAGAAATAGGAAGTAAGTTAAGGCAAGTAATATGGAGTTTAGGATACACAACAAGAACAAAGCAGAGATTAAGAGGTCAGAAACAAAAAAAAATGTTATGTTTGCACTTGTTTTTGATGGTGGAAAACTCCTTAACCCAAGATAAGGGGCTTAGAGAATTTATTCTTTAGCCTCACCAGTTACTCCAGTCAGACAGGAAATCAAATAGACAATAACACAATGAAAAATTGATTCTGATGTAGTCAGGTTGTTAATAAGCTTAAGAAGTATAATATTGTTAAGAACAATGTCACAATTCAGTAAAAAGTTAATGTTTTGTTCTTTTGTGTTTATTCTTGTTTATTTTTTTATTGTTTATCCATCCATCCATCCATTATCCAACCCGCTATATCCTAACTACAGGGTCGCGGGGGTCTGCTGGAGCCAATCCCAGCCAACACAGGGAGCAAGGCAGGAAACAAACCCTGGGCAGGGTGCACACACACACACACACACACGCACACACACACACACGCACACTCACACATCTATAATTCCTTAACAACCCAAGGTACAGAGAAGGAAAAATAGCAATCAAACACCAGCATCTATTTAATGCCCCTTGGAAGAACCATTTATTAGCTCATTATGACAGAAACCTTGACCTAATTGCCTGAAATCGACCACGAGAGACCCTGATAAAATTCAGAGCTTCCATTGGAAGGATTGCTGTCATGAGCTCTTGTGGTACACATTGAGACCTCTGTGCCTTTCCTAGTTCAGTCTGCCAGCATGCATAGCTTCACCCTCCCTGCAGACTCTCACCTGCATATTTTGTCACAGATCACAAATGCTACAGAGCTGACATTAAAGATTGGCCAAGGAAGGAGATGGTAATTTCAGTAGCAAGGAAATAATGGCCACCATGGCTAATTCCTTTCTTCTAGCTTTTGATCAAGCTAAAGTATGAGTGTGAGTTTAAGAAGCAGCATGTAGATAAATGCAAAACTGGCTCAAACGTAGAAAGTAAAGAGTTAATGTCAAAGAAACATTTTCCCTAAATTAATGTATTTAAAAAGTAATAACATGACTGACAGTTTTACTAAGTTTGCTGATGGCACTAAACTAGAATAAACAGCACCTATTACCCTAGAGTCTGTCAGATGGCTTTCAACTGTTGCTTTAAGAGGAGTTCAATAAGAAGCCAGGGGTCCAGATGGAAGCTGGATAAGGTTAATGTTTGAAAGTTTTTCTTCACACGGAGAACCAAAGGAGTATAGAATAAATGACCAAGTAGTGTGGAAATTAATAATATTTTTGGGACCTTCAAAGGTTGAATGGACGATATTAAATTAAATCAAATTATATTTGTCACATACAAATTATACATACACTAGAATATGTGGTGAAGTGCTTAGTTGATCAACTTCAATGACTGAGCCTTTAAGAAGAATATAAAAGGAAACACCAATACTACTTGACCTTATTAATATCAAAAAATCATTATTAGGATTTTAAACATAGCAATAATGACTAAATAAATAACTTAACTTATGCAACTTAATCTAAGAGAGTTAAGAATAGGGCATCACATAGATCTGGACACTTTCCTTATTTTAGAATAGAAGGGAAGAAAACACCACCTCAGTCTCTTGGAATGTGGTAGCTAGCGTTCATCAGGCTGCAGCACAGAGAAGGGATGGCTGGTATCATTGATAATTTTATATTGTAAAAAGTTATAAGGATTGATGAACAACAGTGGGCTGGGTAACATGCTTTCTTTACCATTGTTCCCATGTTTAATAAAAATTATCTGAACTTACATTATTTGTAAATCTAGATTTGGAAGTATATCATGAAGACTCATGGAGAGTGTGTCCTCCAATGATCAATTTGTTCTACAGGCAAAAATGGTACAAGTCACAGTGCATATTGACAAAGAAGCTGGGTGTAGAATGTATCCTTTCCAAATGTGAAAACTCCTAGATAGTATTTTCAAACTAGAAGTAACAGTAGTGAGAGTAGTAGAGTAGTAGAAGTATTTTCATGTGTGCAGAGCACAGTGAAATTCTCACTTCCATGTCTAACTAACATGCAAATTTGTAACAGTAGAAACTATAACAAATTGAAATATTTAATGGAGAAGGAAGTATTGCTCTTATTTACATTTTTGCACTAATAGGCTATTTCAGTCATTTGTTGTTTGCTTTATGCCTGTTAAATTTGCATTGATGATTTGCATGCAAAAGTACAGTTTGTTCAGCATAAATGATCAAAAGGTATAAGTATCTGATAATATTGTTCATAGTCAGTATTTGGGTTTGTTTTTGATTGTTTTTAATTGGACATATTTATATATATTAGACTTTACAAAATGTTGTATCCAGACTTATTAACTCTACAATTCTAGGGTGAGTTTCTGAAAATGTTTGTACTAAACAATATATTTTATTTATAATAATATATTTTATTTATATAGCACCTTTCCCATGCTTAGCAAGTAGCGAACAACTTAAAGAAGTTAAGAAAGAGCAACTTCGACACTGGTTTCCTGAAAGGCTTCTTAACAATGGAATCCTATGAACCAAAATAAAGAACGAGGCTGGAAACCCCACCATACAACAAGCCTTACAAGTCAACACAAAAGACTGAGTAAAATTTCAGTGTGCAGTGCTGTTGTTAGTCATTTATTAAGATAAAACAACAGTGCTGAAATGGAAGTAATAATAACACAACTACCGCTTATGAAATCCAAAATAAACCAAGCAAAATATTTATCAGAGCACAGTTGTGATGACAGCCTACCTTTCTTCTACATGAGCCTGGTGGGCATCCTGTCCTGTCAGCTTCTAAAGCCACCTCCTTTGCATCCACAATGGCAGTGGAACACCTGCTTTTGCAGAAATGTTGTGTAGCATGGCACACACAACTAATATGACACAACACCACCCAAGTAGGTATCTAATGTCAGCCAAAGATTTGTGGAGATAGCTGAAGAGCATTTTCCATATTTGATGTTGTGTGATGGGAGGATCTGAACCAGTTTACCTCTATCAACTGCAGTAATGCCATTATTTTGGTTCTTGGCAATCTGTGTCTTTCCAATACTGCACTATTGCTTATGTTTATTGCATCAATTAATTCCTACTTGAGAAGTATTTTCCACTGCTAGAACTCAATGATTCATCCTCAGAGATTTATAGAGATATTTATATATGGCTCTGTACACCACCACAATGGATAGACTTTCAGTTTTAATTCAAGGGGTTAACCAAAAATATTGTATGAGCTGTTTGTAAAAAAACACCATTTTTATACACGGCCCCCTATTTTCTGGGGCTCAACAGTATTTGGACAAACTAACATAATCATAAATATAATGATCATATTCAATATTTGGTTGAAAATCCTTTACAGTCAATGACTGCCTGAAGTCTGGAATCCATGGCCATCTCCAAGTACTGGATTTCTACTCTAATTATGCTTTGGCAGTCCTTTACTGCAGCGGTCTTCAGTTGCTGCTTATTCATTGGATTTTCTGCCATCAATTTTGTCTTCAGCAAGTAAAGTCCAATGTCCAATTGGGTTGAGGTCAGTTCGTAGGCTTGGCCGTTGTTGAATATTCCACTTCTTTGCATTGAAAAGCACTTGGTTTTTTTTTTCGCAGTATGCTTTTTTCGCTCATTGTTCATCTGTACTGTGAAGCATCATTGTATCAGTTTTGCAGCATTTGGCTGAATCTGAGCAGATAGCATAGTCTTATACACTCCAGAGTTAATCTTGCTACTTCTGCCAGCAGTCATATCATCAATAAACACCAGTAATGGACTTCCATTTCCAGCTATACATCTCTTTCTGACAATAGAAAAATCCAAACAAAATTGTAACCAGAACTGCACAGGCTATTAAAAAATGTTTTTTAGCGAGGTCTAATTTGTCCTACCTATGCTTGAGGTTTACCAGTGGTTTGTACCTTGTGGTAAACCCTCTGTCTTTACTTTCATGAAGTCTTCTCTTGATTGTAGACTTTGGCAATGATAGGTCTACCTCCCAGAGAATGTTCTTGGTTTGGCTTAATGTTGTGAGGGGGTTCTTCTTCACCATGAAAGAATTCTGCAATCATCCAGCACAGTTGTCTTCTGTGGTTTTCCAGACCTTCTGGTGTTGCTGAGTTCACCAGTGTGTCCCTTCTTTTTAAGAATGTACCAAATGGTTCATTTGACCACTCCTCATGTTTCTGCTATTTCTCTAATAATTTGTTTTGTTTTAATAGCTTAATGTTGGAGTGTTTTTACTTGCATGGATAGCTGTTTGGACATCACATTTAGAGTTCACAGTGACAGCTTCCAAATACATATTCCACACCTTTTTCCTGGTTAATAGTTAACGAAATAATGAGGGAACTACTCCCACCTGGCTATGGAACACCTTGTCAGTCAAATGTCCAAATCCTTTTGAGCCCCTGGAAAAGGGGGGCTATGCAAAAAAATGTCTGTCATTCCTAAATGGCTCATACGATATTTTTGGTAAGCCTCTTAAAATAAAACTGAAAGTCTACACTTCAATCGCATAATGATTGCTTTATTTTAAATGCATTGGGGTGGCATGCAGAGCTAAAATTATGAAAATTGTGTCACAGTCCAATCTATGGGATCAAGACCATATCTTAATATTTCTTCCAGTTCAGTTACTGTCCAAATACTTATGGACCTGACTGTATACATTTGACTTTGGTCAAATGAGAATTTTATGTCGTGCTTTTTTACTACTTTTCTTTATGTATGTTCATTTTGCCACGTCTTTGGCATTTCCAGCCATTTGTTATTGCTTTCTGATGCTCTCTTTACCACCCACTGCCTGTTGCTTAAGTACTGCAAGAGGTAGCCTGTTAACGGCGTACTTTAGGATTAACTGATCAGTCGGGTCAGATGTAGCTAATAAACAAGTTTAACATAATACTTTACTTACAAAGAGTTTTGGGAAACCATCTTTCTCACAATGCACATTCTTAAGTATGAGTTAACTTTCTTAGCGCTTCAAAGCTGTAATGAAAACCTACCCTGTCTAATTGTGACGAAAAACAACTCCATACTATAATTATAAAAATGAAAATTGCAACAATTCTATTGTAGCACTCTCTGTAGAGGGCGTTTCTACCTCTGGATGCTTTGACGCTACCTTCTTAGGGTTTTCTGCCCACAAAATCTTTATAAAACAGGTCCTCTGCCAAATCGACAGCCAGAGAATCCTGCCGGCTATGCCAGTGTAGCAGTAGAGGGCACTATCGCTCCGTTGAACCCTCAGGTACCATATCAAACACCAGGTAAAAGTGCAATAATTCTTTATTATAATAATTATTATGTGCACGAAGCACCCTCCACTCCACACTGTACTCACTAATAAACACAATAATAAATCAATAATCAATCCTCCACTCCCAGACGTGTTGCCCTCCTACCACCCAGCTCAGCTCGCCGTCTGGGAGCTCCCACAGTCCTTTTATAGTTCACGACCCGGAAGTGCTCCTTAACCTGCAGTCCATGTGATTTCCTAGCACTTCCGGGTCAAATCAAAACTCTTCTTTCTTTGTCAGCCTGGAAGCACTTTATTCCTTCTGTCCTCGTGACCTGCAAGTACTTCTGGGCTGTAGGAAAACCAAATGTCTCTGTGCCTCCCTGCAGCGTCCTCTGACGGCCACGACGTTGTCCCGCAGGGCTGTGTATTACAACTCCAAAGTCCATGATGCCCTGCTGGAATTCGGGGCATCTCCATATTGCAGGGAGGGCTCCATCTGGCGGCTTGGGGGTCTTGGCCAGGATAAACTGCCGGGCATAGTCCACACATTCCATTGTAACATCCTGGTTTTTGAAAATAAAATTAAAACAAAACTGAACTCCTGCAAATTGGGACTAAAATGCAACTTAATAAAATGAGCTCCTTCCCAGTCCATCTTTGCGGTGATCTCATCAGACCTGCCTCTACTGCAAAGAATCTTGGTGTCATTTTTGATTCCTCCCTTTCTTACTCTGCCCACATAAATCACATTAAGAAACTTACTTTCACCTCCGTAACATATCCCGTGTTCGCTTCTTCCTCACCTTTTCTAATGCTGAGAAACTTGTCCATGCTTTTATCACATCCCGCATCGATTATTGTAACTCGCTGCTGGCAGGTGCTCCTTCTAATCTTATATCACAGCTCCAACTTATTCAAAACTCAGCTGCAAGAGTCCTTACACTGACCAGCAGCAGCGAACACATCACACTCATCCTGCTCCGTCTTCACTGGCTCCCTGTGTCATACAGAATCGAATATAAAATCCTACTAATAACCTACAAAGACTTAAATAACCTTGCGCCAAACTACATCAGGGACCTTCTCCATCACTATGTGCCTGTCGGCCACTAAGGTCCTCTGATTCTGGCAATCTTGTTGTGCCCCACACTAATCTACACTCCATGGGTGACAGGGCCTCTACAGCTGTATAGCGCCCAGACTCTGGAATGACCTACCGAAATTAATCAGGTCAGCTGACTCCATGAATTCTTTTAAAAAAACAACTCAAAACTCATCTGTTCAGGAAGGCTTTTAGCTCTACTTGACTTCATTCCCCTTCTCTCAGTTTACCTCTATGTCAAGATGCTCATGTAACCTGTATGTATGTGCTAGACCATCAGTTCTGTTGTCTGTTAGGCTTTCTCTGAATTTACTGTCTTAATCTTCCTTATTTATTTATTTACTTTGTACTATGCTATATACTGTATACCCTGCCATTCTTTCTTATATTCTGTAAGTGCCTTGAGTATGGGAAAGGCGCTATATAAATAAAATGTATTATTATTATTATTGTTATTATTATTATTATTATTATTATTATTATTATTATTATTATCTCGGGACAAGTAACACCATTTTATGATTTTGCACTCAAAGATGGGAGGAGATGTATGCCTTAATTGTGCAATGACAGTAATACTGTGTGTCCATGTCTCCAATTGCATCTTCTATCGGCTGTCTGTATCTGGGTAACACCATTCTGAGATTAACATGGTTAAAGCCCCCTAAAGAACAAGGAATGGGAGTCTGGGTATGATTTTTCAACCCCTTATTTCCATAGAATAGAAGGTGGCTATATGAGCAATACATGCTGCTCAGATCAATAAAATCACATGACACAAAAGCAGTTTGGGTTATAATTTAATAAATGGAACACCCTCACATAGATGCAGTAGATAAAGCCAATGATTCTTGATGATATATACAGAAACCTCTAAAACAGACTGTGCAAATATCAAGACTTCACGTAGAAGTCAGTGCAATTGTTAAAACTGCAGTAATACTGAAACAGCTTAATAAACTGGTAAAAACTGAAGTCCGTTACTGTATAAACCAAGGAACCAGCATGAAAAAGTGGTCAAGAGAGGTGTGCAATTGAGGCCATCTGTCAAGTCTTGGCACATAAGTGAGTATTTCATGTTTATATTTGTAACTTTGTTTTCAAATGTAACCTTTCCTTTCATTAATTTGCATAGAAATAGATTTCTGGTTTGCACCAGAAAGACAGACCATAATGACCTGAACAGTACTGATTAAAACATCCAGTGATGAACTAGACTGATGAGGCTGTACCTAAGACTGTATCAACTACTCCTAATAGTCATATTAAGATTGGGAATAACAGCTTTTATCTAATCATATTTCTCGATGAACATCTCTTAATGGATAGAGAAGTAACAGATTAAAGCTTGGTTTCCCAAAACAGTATCGAAAGTCAGTTGAAGAAAGCAGTATCCTGTTATATTGTGTCTAGGACAAGCCTCCATTTCTTCTGAGCTGGGACCGAATGACCCTGAAAAGCAACAAATTAGGACACATGCTGCATTGCCACTGGCCTACCTGCGTTCCTGCTGATGATGGTGCTTGGAAGAGACTGCACTCCTCAGTAAAATAACCTGGTTAGTGCCCTTTGGTGTTAACAAAGATATTCTTTTTTAATTTCTGCTGAGGGTAGGGTATCAAAGGGTTAACTTAGACAGTCTGTCTCATTACTAATTAAAAAAGGTAACTCCTGCCCAAGACAGCTTCAACTTAATTTTTAGATGTATTTACATAAAAAGTGAAAGCACTCATCGTTGTTGTCATCTGTGTCTGTCTGTCTGTCTCTCCACATGATACAAAATCAACTCCCAGTGGAGGTTTTCCCTGAAATTTTGTACCCTTATTCTTCAAGGAAATTTGTTAGTCTGTATGATATAACTGTATGATATTGTAAAATGCTATTAAAATGCTATTAAATGCTATTAAAATGCTATTAAAAATGTACAGTATATTATCTGATATGTTAGCAGTCCAGCTTGGCAAAATGAAAATGATGATGGATGTGCTTTTGTTTTAAGAGACTACTTTAATGGGTAACAAAACATGTATATTATATATATATGTTTTACATTTTTTGTTTTTACTTTATATTTTATACAATATTCACATTTACATCAATATCTTATAATTACTGCTATTATTGTTATTTTTGTATTCATTGTCACCACAGGTTTTCTAACTGTAACCTTGCTCTCAAGACATATTCCTTTGTAAATTACTGTTAAATCACTAGTCATTGAGTATCACTTTCTTTCCGGAAGTCACACTTGTTGTTCCCCACGCCCAGAACTGTAAGTGGAACAGAAGTGCTGGGAAAAGTGAACAGAAAACATGGAAACAACAGGACATATGCCAAGAAACCAGAAAAGGTTGAAACAAATGCTTTATAAATAAGCCCGTTATTTCAAAGTGTTCTGATTTAAATAACTTAGACGTGTTCCCTTTTATTAGTTATTAAGTTACTGATTAAAACCCTAGAAATATAAGACAATGGTCCCTTTGCAATAGAGAGAGAATAATTCATTTCAAGCAATGACAACTGGAAGTCTAGCTCTACATTAAATATCTCAAATATTATGTGTCTCCTGCTCTCAGCAGCGTCTTATGATGTTGAAGTCTGTCAAATGTATTTGTGTGAGTCTTCAATCCCACGGTAGCTAGATAGATGGACCTTTGACACTGAAACTCTGTGATTTTGGAGTGTGTTACTGTTGAAGGTACGATGAGTCTGAAGTTGGAAAGTCAGTTATACCAAACATTCAAGCAGGATGTGGAGCCAGAGGTTAGACAGAGTTGAAAGACAGATAGATTGCTTTGGTTCTTGACTACATTATTGTTAGGTCAGAAAGTAGCATGTCACCCTTCCAAATACAAAAGGTAATCATTTTTATACCCGGGGCCCAAACAGCTGTAGATTCGTTTTGCCACTGTATGTTTTTTGACGTGTTGCATCCTTTTGTTTTGCAGTGGCAGGATGGCAAACTGGTTAGCACAATTGTTGCTTTCTCACAGTTGCAGGGCCTTGGTCATATCTGTGTGTAGTCTGCATATTCTTGTCACATATCCTGAAATCTTTCCTCCTATAATCCAAACAAGTGCTAGGCAGGTTGATTTGACATGAATAAGAGAGTGCCATGAGGTGAATTGGCATCCCAATCTGGTTTAGTTCCTGTTTTGTGCCAAGATAACCAAGTTCACAAAGTGAAGGGATTCTCCCTCAACTCATCCTTCCATTGTCTTTTGGTTTGAAAAATATGCTATTTTGAACTTACTTTGCACTGTAAGAACTTTTTCTAGTCTCATACAGGTACACAAATCATAATATTTCAACCGGGAATGTGATTACGCATTTTAGGCAGTTAGGTATAAATTTACTTATGGTGGGGACATAGTGTTCTCTTTACAGAGTCAGCTGCTCACCGCCTAAGTCTGTGCAATGTTTTCTTAATGCTCTGTGATAGAAACTGGGCCATCAGCGAGCCCCAAACCCCAAACCTGAACACACAAAGAATTCCAGGTTCAAACAATGGAAGGTTTATTAACCAAAATTACTTCCAAAAGTAGTTCAAGCACAAATAACAGGTTCTCTCTTCCCACAATACTCTCTCTCTCTCTTTCTTTTCTCACCTCTGCACTGCCCTCCTCCGGTTGAGTGTTGCTCCATGTTCTCCCAGCTCCGACTCACCTGGATGACAAAGTGCAATCTCTTTTATTAAAGACCCGGCCACTGCCTGATGGAAGTACTGCCATGTGTTGTAATTTTATTTTTATATTTTTTCTTTTTTTCTTTCTTCATCCTGCAAAGCACTTTCAGCTACATCATTTGTATGAAAATGTGCTATATAAATAAATGGTGTTGTTGTTGTGTCATATAGAAGTTCCATATTTTGGGGAGCACATCTCCCTGCAGTGCTCCCTTGCGACACCCACAGACCCCAGCAGGGCTGGCTGTGCTGCCGGACTACAACTCCCAGCATTCCCTGTTTGTTCCTAAATGGGCAGCGATACAGAGGGCTGCTGCCATCTAGCATCTGGGGGGAAAAAAGGCCCCAAGGGACAATCCTTCCCTGTCCTCTTCTTCTGTCGTGGTCAGGGAAGGTATCAAGTTCATGTCCGGTCAGGACGCCTGTCCATTTATTTGGGGTAAGGGATCTTCTGGACTCCCAGGCAGGCTGCTCATCCATCTTGTGCACCTCCTACAGCAGTAATAATGCAGATGGAATACTCCTATGCTGTAAATACAGTTTAATTGAAAACAAATGTTTTCAAAAGCCTAAAAACTTTTTCAACACGTCATATTTTTCATTCTTATACTTTTTAATAAAGCTTACAAAAGTTCAGCAGATACACATGAGATACTATTAATGAGCATTTCAACCACACAAATAAGGACACAAAATATTCTTCCCAGAGTGTTTTCATTAATTAATTATTACATGGAAATCATTTAACATGACCTAAGACACAAATGAAACTATTTTTGTTTTGTTTTTCCTATCACAATCTGCAGTCTTTTTTGGGTTTGCTGTTGCTGTGCATTTACCTTCTTCTTTAATTAATGTAAGATGATGTATTGATTTTTTCACTTCAATAATCATAATTTACTGCATTAGAGAGGTGTGTTGTGGCTTTTCATTAAGAATAAAGCTCTTGTACTAAGTGACAGCTTGGAAAAGTACACAAACGATTTATTAAAAATAACAGTGAGCAGCTGACTCTGTAAAGAGAACACTGTGTCCCCACCATAAGTAAATTTATACCTGGCTGTCTCTAACTTACATAACCTCATTCAGTGCTGCTTAACTGCACACATTTCCAGATGAACTACAGCTGCATGGAAGGCCATATGATCTCTCAGACATGTCTATAAATATTTTAATATATATCTGAAGTATTCAAAGACAGATTATACTGGCTTAGGGGTAAAATAATAATTATGTAAATGAAGGTACATCTACTTTACAACACAGCTTTTCGTTTTTAATACATTTGTGAAAGTGAATTACAGACACATCTACAGTATAAACACATAGCTTCTATTTAAACATGCAGAAACATTCTAACAGACTAAATGTTTGAAATACCTGGTTTACCTAACAGATGGCGATCTTGCTAAGAAACTGGTGAGCATGAGGTCAGGTTTCAAATCCTGTCGGGGTCTTGTATGTTTTCCCAATGTCTGTGTGGGTTGTATTGAAGGTCCCTCAAGCCACCCCTAAAATCTGAAAGGTCTGGTTATTTGAATGCTATAAATTAGCTCTCAGAGTGTTTGAGTGTGAAGGTGCACAGGAGAGTCCTCGGCAGTGGACTTGGTGCCCCATGCTGCCTTGCGTTCCTTGCTGCAGAATTGGAGGTCCAGAAACTGCCTGCATAGAGGTCCTGCATCCATGCTGCATACAGATAATGATGGGCTTCTTATTACACAACTAATCACATTGTCCAGAATGTATCTAATAAAAATCACAATTAAAGTCTGTCAATGACATCTGTTTGCAATAAAGGTCTAATGGACCCCTAAAGACCTGGAAGACTCTTAAACAAGCTTGAATTCAGTCAGCTTGTTCCATTTCCATCTCCTCCACTACAGTTATATATCTGGGGATACTGATGACAGCGACACGGCCGGTCATATGAGAGTCTCAATGAAAATAATCAGCATAGAAACATTTGGTATCTGTAAGGGAAGATGGACTGTTTGCCATTTCTCAGGAGAAAAGCCATGGCACAGTACCACAATTTTAAACATAACACAAAAGAGTAAAAAAAAACTGGAAAGAAAGGCAGTTATTGAAGCAGAATTGTCATTTTAAAAAAATGGGCTTTGACAAAAATGCTGGGTGCACTGTATATTTAGGATGATGATCTTGAATAGTACACTTTATTTATTAAAACCTGTTAAATAATTTTTGCTTATACAGTTCAGGCAATATAACAGAAAAATTAATTTATCATTCAATTATTTTCCTTTTGTTTGGCATACTTCATGGCTTTAATAAATGGTTTCCAAATCAACTAACATTATGTTAAAAAAAGACATTCACTCATCCATTTTCCAAACCCGCTTTATCTTGAGTATGGCTGTGGGGAAGCTGGAGCCTATCCCATCAAGAATAGGGTGCAAAGCAGCAACAATCCCAGGACAGCACCAGTCTATCAGAGGGCAAACACACAAACGCACACTCACTAGGGCCAGTTTAGCAGTACCAATCCACCTAACCTGCAGATCTTTGGAATGTGGGAGGAAATATGGAGCACCCGGAGGAAACCCATGCTGACACAAGGAGAACATGCAAACTCCACAAAGGAAGGACCCAGGACACAAACCCCAACCTCTTTGCTTCGATGCAGCAGCAGTACCACTGCACCACTGTGCTGTCCAAAATAAAGACATGGTGCAATAAATTAGTACAATCAAAATACCTTCAGGCCATAACTGTGGTATGTTCACAAAGCTTTTTTGGCATATGCTTATTTTTTCAACTTGGGTGAGCATCCTTCAAAACGCAGTTCCACACTAATGCCAAAACAAACTCCAAGGCCAATTTACTACAACAAGTAAGAAGATAAAATGATAGAAATGTACTGTACAGTGCGAAGTCTGTCTCATGTTACATCTCAAGTTACACTTACAAGCATTGTGTTTTATGACAAAGCCATGGCTTTTATCCTAGAAAATGTAAGGGAAAATCATAAACAAGGTGATTATTAGCCTCTGTTGTTAGAGTCTGAGGAGGCGATCTGCTAGGAAGACAATGCAGGTTGGGCTCCTCAATTCTTGCCCCCTGCCAGAGAGCAGATGTCTTGGGAAGTCCAGAGAACTCAACCCTACCCAGTCATTCCTCAAAAGACCTACTACTGTTATTGCTGTTATACAATAAGAGATGCAGAATAGAGGGATTGCACACTACTGGACTCAAATATGACAAACCCTTTACCTAAGGACTTGCTCCAGGTACTCCTAAAGAAGAGCAAAATTGAACTTTTATGTTACAATCTTGTTTTGCCAAATATCCCTAAGTTGGGGCCTAGACACTAAAATAAATGTGTCCATACAACAGGCCTGGATGCCATAGCCTTGGTATGATGGCTGATGGTATGGTGAACACACTCTAGCAGTAACAGGGTAAAACGTTGTATATTATTTTAGGATTTTATTAGTATTCTCCCTCTATTTCTGCCTTGTGTCATACACATTATGAAGTCCTGTGTCTGATTTCTAAAAGGGTGTATCCACCTCATTAGGGTGGGTCCCGAGGTAATCTGACATTGTGTGTGTGCGTTCATGTATAAGCCAGAAGTCTATAGTCGGTCTTATAGCAGACATTTCAACTAATATTAAGAGTATGAGAAATACTAATATATTGTAGTAATTTGTATTGCTGTTGTGGGGTAGTGTGGGGTGTGTGAAAAAAATTCAAGGGACACCAAATGATTTTTTTACAAACAGTCTCAAAGCTATCTGGACTTCTTACATGCTCATCCTCCTCCTTTGCTTCTCTCTGACCAATCAATAACAAGGTATCAATAAAACAGATCTGGGGAGAGCAATCAATTAACTATTTTTTTTACTTACAGATAAGAACATGCTAAATGATGGACTTAGAGAAGAAAATCCCCGTGTTTACAATAACTTTTCTATTGTGGTCTTTTCACTCTTAAAATATTTGGACACAGGTAGCGCCAGGCACACAATCCAGCCAGGGAATTTTAAAGAAGGACTAACAAGCAGCATTCCGAGCCACCTCAGTTTACCAAATGCATGTGCTACTTCATGATCATGCATATGGGAGGACTGTTCAGCTTTACTGTATTGTTAGTTCACTGCTTTAGTGCTGTATGTCACAAAGGACTAGAATTCTTCTTCTTCTTTCGGCTGCTCCCGTTAGGGGTTGCCACAGTGGATCATCTTCTTCCATATCGTCCTGTCTTAAGCATTTTGCTCTGATACACCCACCACCTGCACGTCCTCGCTCAGCACATCCATAAACCTTTTCTTAGGCCTTCCTCTTTTCCTCTTACCTGGCAGCTCCATCCTTAACATCCTTTTACCAATATACCCAGCACCTCTCCTCTGCACATGTCCAAACCAATGCAATTTCTCCTCTCTGACCTGAGCTGACCCTCTAATGCACTCATTTCTAATCCTGTCCATTTTCGTCACACCCAATGCATATTTTAACATCTTTAACTCTGCCACCTCCAGTTCCGTCTCCTGCTTTCTGGTTACCGTCTCCAACACATATAACATAGCTGGTCTCATTTTTTTAAATTTGCTTTTAGTAAACCAGGCAAACATGTAATACACATAACAGCTATTATAACATACATTTTACAACAAAAATACAAGATAAATAACTCAATACAGTAATAAATTAATGTCAGATATGAAAATATCAGATAATATAACTCTTGTTTCCAAAGGAAGTAAAAGAATTGAGGTTCATACCCACTTTCAGGTTACTGAGGTTGTTATTATGTGAGAACCTATCAATAGTATAGTAGGTGAATGAATTCCATGAATTCTGCCATGGGTGGCTAAAAAAAGCAAACTAATGCTGAAGTAACTTTCCCAGTGCAAGGCATAATATTTTCTACCATATTTTTAGCAAGCCATTTCAAGTTTTCCCTGGGCACTTGTCTAAGTAAAAGTCATCCAATTCCCCTTTATGGGCCTTGCTCCATGCTCCAATCAGCTCTAATTATCAGTAATACTGTGGGTCACCATTTACTAAACATATGGACCCAATGCAGGATACATTTAAAGGTAGAGAAGCGCCCATCTTTTGCCCCAATATTTACTTATTTTAACCAATTTCAATCTATAGCTATAGCAGTTGCTAGGAATTGTGATGCTTGACAATGTCTATACTGATAATGGTTTTTTTTTCACTTTTTAAACATTTAAGCTCTAAATTTAATCTCCCATTGACACACTTTTTCTTTTGTATACAAATTTGAAACCTGCCTCATCTTTCACTTGTATTTATTCCTGAGATATCCCTGGGTTCTCTCAATTAAAATTTCAGAAAAGGAATAGATTTCAGCTATTTATAAAATATTCTCTAGTTCAGTTTCTGTAGCCGAGGATCAGACCGCCAAGGTCCCCGCCTTTGGCCACCACCCAACTCACACTGCACCCAACCTCCTTGGCCCCTCCCATAGGTGGTGAGCCCGTGGGGAGGAGGACCCACGTTACCTCTTCGGGCTGTGCCCGGCCGAGCCCCGTGAGTGCAGGCCCTGCAACCAGGCGCTCGCCATCGCCATCGCCATTCCAACTACAGAGAGATCACACTCCTCAGCCTCCCTGGAAAAGTCTATTCGGGGGTTCTGGACAGGAGGGTCCATCGGATAGTCGAACCTTGGATTCAGGAGGAACAGTGTGGTTTTCGTCCTGGTCGCGGAACAGTGGACCAGCTCTACACCCTTAGCAGAATCCTAGAGGGTGCATGGGAGTTTGCCCAACCAGTCTACATGTGTTTTGTGGACTTGGAAAAGGCATTCGACTGTGTCCCTCGGGGAACCCTGTGGGGGGTGCTCCGGGAGTATGGGGTACCGGACCCCCTGATAAGAGCTGTTCGGTCCCTGTAGAACCGGTGTCAGAGCTTGGTCCGCATTGCCGGCAGTAAGTCGAGCCCGTTTCCAGTGAGAGTTGGACACCGCCAGGGCTGCCCTTTGTCATCGATTCTGTTCATAACTTTTATGGACAGAATTTCTAGGCGCAGCCAAGGTGTTGAAGAGGTCCGGTTTGGTGGACTCAGGATTGGGTCACTGACTTTGCAGATGATGTTGTCCTGTTTGCTTCATCAGGCCGTGATCTTCAGTTCTCTCTGGATCGGTTCGCAGCTGAGTGTGAAGCGGCTGGGATGAGAATCAGCACCTCCAAATCCGAGACCATGGTCCTCAGCCGGAAAAGGGTGGAGTGCCCTCTCAGGGTTGGGGGAGAGATCCTGCCCCAAGTGGAGGAGTTCAAGTATCTCGGGGTCTTGTTCACGAGTGAGGGAAGAATGGAGCGTGAGGTCGACAGGCGGATCGGTGCGGCATCCGCAGTGATGCGGGCTCTGCATCGGTCTGTCGTGGTGAAAAAAGAGCTGAGCCGTAAGGCGAGGCTCTCAATTTACCAGTCGATATACGCTCCTATCCTCACCTATGGTCATGAGCTATGGGTAGTGACCGAAAGAACGAGATCACGAATACAAGCGGCTGAAATGAGTTTCCTCCGCAGGGTGTCTGGGCTTTCCCTTAAAGATAGGGTGAGAAGCTCAGTCATTTGGGAGGGGCTCAGAGTAGAGCCGCTGCTCCTCCGCATCGAGAGGAGTCAGATGAGGTGGCTCGGGCATCTGATGAGGCTGCCTCCTGGACGCCTCCTTGGTGAGGTGTTCCGGGCACGTCCAACCGGGAGGAGGCCCCGGAGAAGACCCAGGACACGCTGGAGGGACTATGTCTCTTGGCTGGCCTGGGAACGCCTTGGGATTCTCCCGGAAGAGCTGGAAGAAGTGGCCGGGGAGAGGGAAGTCTGGGCCTCTCTGCTTAAGCTGCTGCCCCCGCGACCCGACCCCGGATAAGCAGAAGAGAATGGATAGATGGATGGATGGATTCTCTAGTTCAATATGTGCCAATTCAGCTATACAGTACAATTTTCATCGAGTATTTATATCTCATCTAAAAGGGTCCAAAAATTATCCAGATGAAGATCCAACCTGTCAGCTGTAAAGACGAGACAAAGCAACATCAAAGTATTGGCTCACTACTTTGGTGACCCTGTATAACTGAAATAAGAAAACAAGGAAAAACACGCAACCAGTTGTGGATAACAACCTTTCAGACGGGAGCTTAGAATTGAAATGAATTCAAAATGGCCAAAATTCCAGTCATATGGGTTCCTGACAGGAAAGGACAGATCCAAGAGGGTGGACAATGCAGGTGACATCATTGGTGGCACAATCATCACTCTTCTGTTCTGCAGAGGGAGGAAGAGAGAAGGCATTAGAACAATTAGAACATTAATTGCTATCACCAGAGCCTTTAAGCTGTCACCTGTGTGTGACATAGCACTAAATCACATGATTTGAGAACACTTAAACCATGTTGAGAAAAATATTGGTGATCTCATACAAGTTACCTTAGATTTAAAGACACAGCTAACACCTTAATAGGAATATTTGGAGTAATGCTAATAGGAGTAAAAGTGTGCCAATAAAAGATGTGTTGTAATGTCCTATGCCACACTACTTGCAAAAAGATTTATTTTGTTCAACTTGGAGAATCCCAATCCACCTTCTTTAACTCAGTGGAAAAACAATGCTATATATTATTTTGAATTGGAAAAAAAATCAAATATTCTTTTTGAGAATCAGTTCTGAACTTCAAACTTTTTATTGCATTTGCTTTGGGTCATGTCCTTGGAATCTCCCAAAAGCTGATAGTATACTCATATGCTTGACTCTGTTTGAGGGTTATTGTTCATGACGTTCTGCTCTCCTCTTCATAGCCCCAACCCTTACAAAACCCCAATAAGCTATATCTAGCTCTCCAAAAAAGAAAAAAGGAGCCTTTATCAGTTTCCAGGATGATGCTTATGACCTCCAATAGCGCATACATCTGAATTACAGCACACCTTCAGAGGCTGACTAAATGAACATATAACCCTCAAAAAAATATACAGTATCTCAGATCGCCTAATCTAAATTCTAGTTTTGGCACCTTTAGTACTGGTGCTTCTTTTAATTGTAATTTGAAATATTAATGTCATATCTGTGAACCTTTCCTAACAGCAGTATGGTGTGAAGCAACTGTCCTGAAGTGTTAAGGAAAACATGTTGAGTCATTGCTCAACATGGACTAGGGAAATTAAAAAAAGATAAACAAAAAGGTACAAGAGACAAGCTGGAGTACACAAGGGTCTTCCTGTACACAAGCAGCAAGCAATTCAAAGGTAAAATGAGAGTCACTTTGAAGATACTGAGCAGTAAAACATTTTGACCTTTTCCTACTGCATACCTGGTGTGATATTCAAACCGCTCTCGTCAGCATTCTTTCGTTAAAATCACTGAGATATTGTAACACCAATGTGATTTCTTAACGTGAACTTTGTATTGTTTAAAACAATCTTGTTATAATACACCTTCATCTTTTACATAAGTATATGGAAAAGACTTTAATTTGAAATGTTCTTTCATTTGTTGAGTAATTACAACCAAAAACATTAGTGCTCATTAAACTTTGAGTAATTCATTTGGCAGCAGATGATACTTCCATTGCAGAATGGCTTTTTTTTTAATTAGACATTGCGGCAGAACGCCAGGGCCCTTACCTGGCTGGGATGCCTTTGTCATAGAAGGACCAGGGAAGAGGGCTTATTCTGGACACTATAAAGGGCAGAACCTCGACTTGCAGTGGGGCCACGGGTTTGGAGCATGGAAGCCCAACCCTGCTAGGGCCCATGGCCACCACCAGGGGGTGTCTGGATGTTTCCCGAGCACTATTTAGCAGCACTTCTGCCACACCCGGAAGAAGCTGGTTGAACTTCAGGAATCCTTCTGGGTGTCCTATAAAAGGAGCCAGCCACCACTACTCAGAGAGCCAGAGTCGGGAGGAGGTGGACGAAACTGGCCAGGACAGGAGTGGAGGTCGAGAAGAAGAAGCAGGAAAGTCTTTTGCCTTGGACTTTGTTTAGTGCTTTGTGTACTGTGCTGTGGGGAGTAGAGAAAAAGCGCTTCCCCACGTGAAAAAACGTGTCTCTGCTTGGGTTAAGGCAGCTGTACGCGCCCCTGGGTTTCACAACATTAAATGAAGCTACAATAAGTGTCTGTCAGGGGTGGCATCCTGCTGCCTCATGGATATAATGTCCTGAGTTTGAATCTCATTATCTTTGTGCAGTTTGCATATTTTCTCCATGTTCTTCTAGGTTTTCCAATCACATGCCAAATACATTTGTTAGGTTGCTTGCTGATTCTACAGTATGCTGGTATCAAGTGAGTGGTCCCCACAAGGACAGGCACCCAGTGGTGCTCAGATAGGATCCTCTCATCTGCAAGAACTGAATCATGTTTCAGTATATTATGTTGCCAACCTCTGAAGCCTTTGCCAAGAACTATTAATGGGGCTATGGATTGACAATAGTATTGACAGTGTTCAATTGTTTTATTAACAAAGGTGTACTTTTCATGGAGTATTTTCCAACATTAAAAAAAACAAAGAAAAAGGACAGTTATGACCCTGCATTGAAATATGAGCATTTTATGGAGCAGCTAGTGTACTGAATAAAATAACAAAAAAATAAAACAAACAAAAAAAAAATCACCCTGCAGGTATATATTACACAAGCACAACGACAACAGCTGCCAGACCAAGAAGAGCTGAGCGACAGGTTCTACAGGATACAAGCTAAATGAAATACACTAAAATGTGCCCCAGCATTTCTATTTCTAGTCCATTAGTTTTTAAAACAGACATAGTTGGTGCAATCCAGACCTTTTAACTCTGTAAATGCCAGAGGCTTGAGATAATATTAATCATTTCTTTCTTGTTGATGCAGTAACTAAAATCAGTAGCCTGTTTTAAATTGTGAAACTTTAACAGGGAATGTAGGACTAAAAGCAGATGAACACCTTGTGGATGAAGAAACGGGTTGGTAATTTAATATACTAGCTGTGCAAGCCCGTGCTGTAAAAAGGCCGGGGTCCTAGAAACTATTAAAATCGTCAGAAAAAAAAGTGAAATGTAGAGATTTCAGGTAATTGAAAGGAACTACTCAGGGCATCTCTCTCCTAGGATGTTTCGTTTTGCCGATGTTCACGCATCGCTTATGTGTTAGCAGTGGGAGGAAAAGTCAAAGGGTTAGGGTTTGCCAATGTGCTTGCCTCACGTGTGTATTAAGCAGCTAAGTGAGTGTCTGTTTCGTCCAAGGTTTCGTTTTGCCAAAGTGTTTGCCTCACTTGTGTATTTAATTAAGCGAGTTACTGTTTCATCACTTCTGGGCCAGACAGACACACACACTTCCACACATAGACATTTATATATAAGAAGAATGCCTTTTACTTTAACTGAAAATAAACATGATACCTGGGAAACATTTCAATCTACATACAATGGAATTAGCTGAAAGTTGTTCATTGTTGCATACCAAGCATATGCAAGATTAAATATAATATTGCTATATTGTATTTTGTTTTATTTATTTTTGGAGCAGTTGGAATAAGGTACATATTGACATGTCCCAGCCAGTATTCCTGCCCTGGCTTGGGTTCAGATTAATATTTTATGTATTTTTTGAACATAAATAAATATATAAATAAATAAACCAGCTAATAACCAAATATATAAATATTACTTTCTAATACTTAACTGTTACACTTTAACTATGTCCTGGAAAGTTGCATCATGTGAGGTTTTAGCTCTAAAAAAAATAATTCTAAATAACAAGCAAGATGGGCTTCAGTACAGGCCAAAAATTTGGACACACCTCCTCATTCAATGTGTTTTCTTTATTTTCATGACTGAAGGCATCAAAACTATGAATGAACACATGTGGAGTTATGTACTTAACAAAAAAAGGTGAAATAACTGAAAACATGTTTTATATTCTAGTTTCTTCAAAATAGCCACCCTTTGCTCTGATTACTGCTTTGCACACTCTTGGCATTCTCTCGATGAGCTTCAACAGGTAGTCACCTAAAATGGTTTTCACTTCACAGGTGTGCCTTATCAGGGTTATTTAGTGGAATTTCTTGCTTTATCAATGGGGTTGGGACCAGCAGTTGTGTTGTGCAGAAGTCAGGTTAGTTGGATGATCATTTATTTTTCAACAGGACAATGACCCCAAACACACCTCCAGGCTGTGTAAGGGCTATTTGACCAAGAAGGAGTGTGATGGAGTGCTGTAAATGGTCATGAAAATACAGAAAACACATTGAATGAGGAGGTGTGTCCAAACTTTTGGCCTGTACTGTATATATATATATTCTTGAAGCAGAATTTGAATCAACCTGAGATACATGAAGAAAAAAAGACTAGAGAGCTAACAAGGTTTAAGCTGCTGTCTGTATCCTGGAGTTGAAATAGTTAACTGTCAGTTCACTGTTTCCCTGCTCCTTTTTTGCTTCTTGTCATTTGGTTTTGGTTTTTATTTTTGGAGATCTTTTGAATACATAATTATTTGTTTTATTTTTTTAGCTTTTTGAATTTTGGCTGGGTTTATAGTTTTTTTTTACTTTTCGATTTTAGATCTGCTTAGTTATTTATTAATTCCTATTTTTATTGTGGCAGATTGCCGGGGTCATTACCTGGCCGGGATGCCTGGAGGAACCGGAAAAGGACAATAATAGCTTCTGAGTCACGAGAGAGCAACCGCCCTAGACTAGGAGAGGACGACGGGAAAGGAGAAAAAGGGTTCTGGCCTGTTTGGACCCGTGACCACCGCCAGGGGGCGCCTCCAGCCTCGTAGGACCTGGAGAATTGTCACTTCCGCCACACCAGGCAAGATGGCGGGTGAACCTGCCAGGGACGCCCCGAGTGCTTCCGGTGCAAAAGGCAGCACTTCCGCCACACCAGGAAGTGCTGCTGAAAGTGCGTCATCAGCCACCTGGAGCACATCCGGACGGGAATAAAAGGCGCCACCTCCTTACAGTCTGAGAGCTAGAGTCGGGAGTGGGAGCTGGACGAAGCTCCGAGGAGAAGAGTAGAGGCGGCTAAAGACTGTGAGAGAAGGTTTATTGGGGAGATTTATTGCTGAGTGCATTGTGTGGTGTTTGGGACTTTATTCTTGTGTGTAATAAACGTGTGACTTTTTATAAAGATGTGGTCTCCGACAGGTAGTGTCCGGGCAAGTCTCACATTATATTTGTATTTTTCATCTGGTATTGTTTGTTTTTGTATGGTTGCCCATTAGTTTGCATTTTTTTAACCTTTGTACTTTTCCCCTTTGATTCTTTTTTGATTTGAATTTACTGGCATAGTTTTCTTTAATTAAATATATTACTCTGAAGGCCTTATTTATGTGGACTGGGTTTTTCCTCGTGGTTTCCCTGCACTTTTGTATTTTGTATGGTAACCATAACAATTTGTCAAATTATTGTGATCTCTGATATTTATAATTTTTATGCTTGTCCTAGCAATTGTTCAGGACTATTATATAGTATATCCCCTAGTCATGGTACCTGTTGAAGAATTAGAATAAGTAAAAGCAATTGCTATCTCTTGCTCTGTATGTACGTTTAGCACCTTTCCTGTGTATAACATCTTTTCACCGACGCTCCCACTCTTGAGTGTGTTTGTGTAAGGCCTGCTACTCAGACTCTGTCATTATTTTCGACGCACCTTTCTTACCTCCATTCCTCAGTCATACATCATGTCTTTAAAAACGCCTATCTCAGTGTGCCTCCTATGGCATTTCTCCTGCTTGTGTGTTTTGGCACTTCCAGTCACCTCAAAGCCAAACTGAACAATCCAACTGCACTAAGGGATTGGACACACTGACCTTAGTATTTTATTATATAGTAGATTATGGAATTTTGAAGTGCACAGAATTTGAATCTGGTGTCTGTTTTATATTTTTTACCTTCTGACAAATGTTGTTTACATTCTACAGCATTGTCATTTTGTTTTTTTCTTCGCAAGCATTCTAAGAATACTGTGTTAATCTTTCCCCTGGTAACTCATCCCAGGGTTTCCAGTATCTGCTCATTAGTGACATGAAATGAGCAACAACATACAGGTCATTCTCTTTAATCACAAGGTATCCGAACTTGACAAATAACAAATCTTTTCTTAGTGATAAATTTAAGTTTATTTTTGAATTTCTGATCTTGAATCTTTGCTTTCATTGCCCTTAGAGTCCACAAAATGATAAGCCATGTAAAAAAGCAAAACGTTAAATACTAAACTAACATTAAAAGCCCCAAAAAAACTTAAGTAAGCAAATGAAAAAATATTTCTAGCAAAAAATATTAAAGTCTCCTACTGGTGTTATACTTCAGCCAGGGTCCATATAGCTGGGAATCAGCTTCATGTTTTAATTCTGCTTTGCTTATTCTGGATTTATTTATTTATTTATGTTAATGTTACTTGCGTTGTTTATGTGTATTATTCTTTGCTGTCGATGTTGTCTATGCATGCCCGTGTTATGTTTTGAGGGTGGTCCCCCAAGTGTCAGGACTACCTGCCAATCACCACCAGGAACCGCCCTCTGCCCTGTAAAAGTGGAGGGTCTCCCACAGTTCCTGGTGGTTCATTGTAAATGTTCTCTGGACTTGGTAAGTTCTTGTGTCTTTTTCTGTGCTTAGTATTTTTGTAAATTTCTAGATTTTTGACCTTCTGCTCTGTGTCTTGATCTTGCTATAGGATTCTGTTTTGAGACCATTGTTTAAGCAACTCCTTTCTGCAACAAAGCATTTGGAGAATATAAATTTATTTTAGATTTAATTTATTTTTATAATTTTTTTTTTATTTGATAAAGAATCTGTGCTTGCCCTTACAGTATATCTACCCAGGGTTTGGCGGTATACCCCCTTTAATGGCCATTTTTAAAACTGTTTGAGATTCTCAGATCCCAACAACTGGGATCTATATATGTATAAAGTGAAAAATAAGTTTTGTGCGGTTTTTGTGCCCAGTTATGTGCAAATAAGCACCTATAATTTAATATGCACTGTACACTGGAAGAATAAATGTTACTGGTCTGTTCCTAGTGGACAAGTTATCTCTATCGAAGATGTTATCTTTCATCCTTCATCTGTAACACCTTCAGTAAGTTAATTTTCTGGTTCTACTTTAACAACCTTACATTTCTTAAAGATCTAAAAATTTTAGTCAACCACAAATTTAAAAATGAATTGTTTCAACAACTTTGCCAAACTATTTTTAAAGTTTAAAAATCCTAACTATAATATGTTAATTTGTCTATGTCTGCACATATCTGCCTAATGTCATTTTTTTTTTATTTTGTATTTCAGACTGGATCACCCAGCTCTGTTGATTATACTCTTACTTTAGAGATTGCTATATTTTATTTAGCCATAACTTTTCAAAAAGTTTTATTTTTCCAGAAAGTCACCATATGTAGGACAAACACTGTAAACTGTGCGAAATAGCTAGTTAATATTCTTTCTTCTTGTCTAATAAAAATAAAGATGTGATCTGTCTCATAGTTCAGGTTTAGAAAATGCTCTGGCATATGGCCTGGTTTTCGCATGGGCCCTGGTTAATCCACTGATGTTAGCTTTATGTCTGTAGTTGACATTAAGATTGATTTTTTTTTTTTTTGTTTCTTGGATTCTTTGCACAGTTTGTGCCAGTTAAAAATTATTTTAAGTTTCACTCATTAAGTTCATTAGGCTGGCAATATGATCAATTAGCAGATTTAATGTATCCTAACAAATCTGTAAAGTCATTATTGGTAAGCAAAACATTTATTTTCTGGGACCATCTGTTCATGTTCATTTTTAATACTAAGATTAAAATTTAAATCCTTTACAGTATCTCCATCCATCCATTATCCAACCCACTATATCCTATACAGTATGGCAAGGTTTAAATAGGCAGAACTATCATACAAATGGTGAACATTCTATATGAATGAGTTTTGCTTTATTAATATGCCTATGAACTATTAAACAGGCACACTAATCTACAGTTCAGAAAATCCCTCCAGGAAGTTAGGAGGTATACTTAGGATGATTGGCTGGGATTACAGCTTATCGACCCTAGATGGTGTGAAGAACAGCTCTTGATGTATAAACCTAAAAGGTGCCTGAGGTTATTCTAATAGAGTTAATTGGGCTTTTAGAATGACAGAGCAGATAGCTCTGTCAGAGCGGAGGGAACTGCCTTTGCTTGTAAAACCTATGAATTCAGTAAAAGGAGGGAAGATGTTTCTTTAATTCAAAGTACACATATGTACAGCGCAGTGACATACATTTTCAGTACAAAATGTAGATTTGCTCTTGATTTGAAGTGTCGGCCTTCTTTTACTGACCAAAATTAATGTGTCTTTTTTATTGTATTATAATCATCCTTGCTCAAAAGCTATTCATTTAACATCAAAATTAGGAGGAAACTCTGACAAGCTGCTAACAACTTGACATTACTGATGAAAGACTATGCAACTTGGCTGGAGTTTTATGAAGAGAGCAAGCCAGAAATGTTACTCTGTACTGATATTTCAGGGTAACCTTAACCACCATGACTCAACTATTTTTTAATTTGACTGTTCTGTATTGAGGGAGAGACCTCCTGGCAACCTAAAATGCAATTTAAAGTTTAATGATTAGAAACTCTCTATGAAGTAAATTGCATTTTAACTGGAGATGTGGGCATGTGGCCAGCAACAGGTTACACTTTCTTTAATAAATATGTATTAATTCAAAATTCAAGGAACTTACTCTGTTATCCCGAAACATTTAGTTTAATTAAAAACAGAAACACAACAACTGGCTTCCTAGCCAATTTAGAACCTCTTCTCTACCTCCCTTCATTTAAAACCCCAAAGTCTTCAATATAAAGCAAAATTCATTTTCAAACTATTTCCAGTGTATTGTAGGCAATTCACATATCTACAGTGGATTCAGAAAGTATTTAGATTCCTTTACATTCTGCACACTTTGTTGTGTTTAAGACTTAATGAAAATAATTAGTGAAAAAATTGCAATTTCTTTCCATTTACACTCAATAAATCATGACAAAGTGAAAACATTTTTTCAAAAATGTTCATAAATTTATTAAAAGTCAAAAACTGAAATCTCTCATTTATCTAAGTATTAATTGTGTTCAGGAACGTCCTGTTTGATTTAATTATCCTTAAGATGTCTCTAGAACTTGACTGGAGTCCACCAGTGGCAAATGGAATTGGTTGGACATCTTTTAGAAAGCTACCAAGGTTGTACTGGCTATTTCTTGATAAGAGGTTGGTTCACAACACAGAATCCCTAATTGTTGCCGCCATTTGCCCCATCTTCTGATGCTGATTGGCCATTTGTTTACTAACAATTTTGCCACAATTAAAGCATAGTCTCAAATTGAAATGTAATACACACGGAACTATAGCTTAGAGAAATGCAATACGTCTGCTTTTCTTTTAGTTACGACATGTGACTTATGAACATGAATTAAAATGCAATATGCTTTTGTATTGCATTTTAAGCTGTCAATAAAATTGTGTGTCATAGTGAAAGCAATCAATCATTTGGTTGATATCATTTTAATTATGACACGATAACACCATGCCATAATGAAATGTCCCGCTTGCATATATACAGTATTGCATTTCAATGTAGGTAACAAGTTTAATTTTGGCATGAATAATCTTCCATAGGGCGGCACGGTGGCGCTGCTGCCTCGCAGTTAGGAGACCCGGGTTCACTTCCCGGGTCCTCCCTGCGTGGAGTTTGCATGTTCTCCCCGTGTCTGCGTGGGTTTCCTCCCACAGTCCAAAGACATGCAGGTTAGGTGGATTGGAGATTCTAAATTGGCCTTGGTGTGTTTGTGTGTGTCCTGTGGTGGGTTGGCACCCTGCCCAGGATTGGTTCCAGCCTTGTGCCCTATGTTGGCTGGGATTGGCTCCAGCAGACCCCTGTGACCCTGTGTTTGGATTCAGTGGGTTGGAAAATGGATGGATGGATAATCTTCCATACTCGAGCCTGTCATTCAGATATACCCTGAGGCATTTTTATGTCCTCACCATATCCACTTCTTAACAATCAATGAGAACTGGGGGCAGAGTGGGCTTGACTTTCCTGAAGTCTACAATAATCTCCTCTGTTTTACTGATGTTGAGGTTCAGGTGGTTCAATTTTCAACGTTCAACAGAGTCCTGCACAACTGTCCTGTATTCATTATCTCGCCCATGGCAGTGTCATCAGAAAATTACTGTAAATGACATGATTCAGTATTGTATCTAAAGTCTGATGTGCACATTGTAACCAGGAAGGAAGCCAGTACAGTTCACTGTAGAACCCTTTGCTGTTCATGATCATGTCAAGTACAGAATTCTTAAGCCTAACAAACTGTGGTTTGAAAGTTAAGTAGTCCATTATCGAGGACACAGTGGTAGAATCAACCCTCTTTAGCCATAGTGTCTCCTCCAACAGATTGCGCTGTGTGTGTTAAATGCACTAGAGAAGTCAAAAAATAATATCCTCTCCATGCTACCCTGTTTATTCAGATGAGAGCAGGATCTGTTCAAGATAAATGACAGGATTATCCACTTCTATGTGGTCCTGATAGGCAAACTGCAGGGGGCCCAGTGCTGTTCTGACCACAGACTGCAAGTGAGCCAACAGTAGCCTTTCCAAGGTCTTCATAGTGTGTGAGGTCAGAGCCACCAGCTGAAAGTCATTTAAGACATTCATCTGCACTATCTTGGGGACTGCATGTTTTTCAAGCCGGAAACATTTGTAGTATCAGGTTCATATTGAAGATACGCTGAAAACCTACACACAGTTGCCCAAAGCACTACTTCAGTAATTTGGGATTAACACCATCAGTTCGACTAACTTTGTGTTGACTCACTTTCCACAGTTCTTTTTTGACCTGGTCAGTTGTGAAAGTCAACCCTTGATGGCTGGGATGTTGTCAGAATAGTGGGTGAAAGTCATTGTAGCTGGCACATGAAGATGGAGATACCGGCGATAGTATGCAGAAGTGTGAATGGAAATTGAGGGAGGGGTGGTGTGTGGACAGTGTTCTATGGTATTGCACGGTAAAGTGGACTGAAGTTGGGGTACAAAGAAAGCTGGACCCCACAGACTGCCCAGACACCTGGGAGGGTAAACTGTAAACAAGATGGCCATAACCAAACCTGTTAAAGAATTTATTTAACTCATTAGCCCTCTCTACACTTCCCACATTTGATATGAAATCAAACTGTTATTAGTTTATATCTAACTTCTTGGGAACGATCTTTACATTTTCCTAGTTGTCCTTCAGATTCAAAATCTGAAGTCTAGTATAAGGCAATTGTGCACATACATATTTGATATGCAACTTCAGAGGCTATGCATTATTTCTTAGCATGTGTTTCAGAACAAAACCTTGGAGGCTAGGTATCTTAACATATTACATTTTAAATTTAAAACACAAGTATTAAAGAATACTCATGAATTATGAATAGCCAGACAGTGAACCTCAGAGGCTGAGTCTCAGCGTGTGTCCATGGAAAAAGGGCGGGCGAATAATCAGTACAATAACTGTCAATTGATTAATAAACTCAAAAGTAAAAATATGAAATAACATTACAGAAAATGTCAAAATTTAAAATACTAGAAATGCATGGGCATGCATTCCAGAAGACAGAATTACTTACTTTTCTTTTCTACATTCAAACTTATCCTTTGTATACTCTTCCAACCTAAAGTTATCCAAAAATGAAAGATCATCCAAAAGGGACAATATATGGCTTGTGGGAAACAACCCGGACACAGACAGACAGACATCGTTTGAAGTCACCACACATGCTTTATTTACACTATGTACAAATATACCGCACAACCCAGTGCCCCTGCACCAATCACCCCTAGTCCAGGCCTCTCACAATGCCTCTCTTCACCACCTCCTCTCCTCCAGGCTGCGTCCTCTTCCACCTGACTCCAGCTGACGAATGGAGGAAGGCAGCCCCTTTTATATTCACCCAGACGTGCTCCAGGTGTCTCCTGATGAACTTCCGCCGGCACTTCCTGGTGTGGCGGAAGTGTCGGTTGAGCACCCGGAGGCACTCCAGGTGTAACTGGAAATCCTTCCGCCAGCACTTCCAGGTGTGGCAGAAGTGCTGACGTCCAGGGCTTTTCAGTCCCTCTTCCGGTCCTTCCGGGCATCCTGGCTGAGTACCGCCCTCAGCCGCTCACCACAAGCTATAAAATCTTCAAAAGAGTTCACACCAGTTGCATTTTCTGCCAAGAAATACAGAGAGGGAGAAAACAAGTTGACACTTCAAATATCGTAAAACCCACAGCATTAACCCTGAGAAAGCATACCTGGGGTATGCTCCATTAATATGCATAATTCTAGAAAGATTTTTCGGAGATGCTGACGACAAAAGAAAACCTTTATGCAAATAACTCTGAAATATTCACTGTAACATTAGCATTAAGCTAAGACTAAACTTACCTTGAAGATATTGGACATGCCATAAAAATTCTTAAATTAATTACAATGGAGACATAAAACTGAGTAACTATCCATTTGAGTGGTGGGATTCTTTTAACAGCTGCAATTTTGGGAAAAAGAGTCCATCTTCTCCTGCAGTAAAACAGTTTTCGTAAGATAAAATGAACCTTTTCTTTCCTGGATACAAACACCAGTTTATTGCTGTTGTAGATGTAATTTCCTTATGCCACATGCTCTACTTTCCTGCAACTGCAAGGAATGAAAGAAATTACATTTGAAAGTTACAGATCTTGGTTGACAAGGTGACTGAAACAGAAATAAAGAGACCATAGAAAAAGTCAAGGGTGAATAACTGATTATTGCGTGCTATGACTGCAGCAAGAGATGAAAAAAGTCATTAATAAAAATTCAGAACAGCTTGGAATGTAAAAAGGATGTAGGAAGTACCTGAATGAGACATCTTCTTGCTAATATTAGGGATGCACCAATTTGCCCTTCCCAGCACTGGTGTTTGTTGTCACTGGAATATGGCAGAAATTTTAGTTTTTGTTCCTGAATTTCTAATGGTAATTAAGACAAAAGCAATACTCAGTAATGATGGTGGCACGTGTATATACAGCAGCTTAGCACTCCACGAAACAACACTTTTTAATTAGTACTTAGTTAGCTTTTTTACTACTGCGTGTCATGTATGCACAGTTGAACATCAAATACAGCCGACACAAACTGATATGTATTGCACAGCAGCTGTATTTTTGACAGTGCACACACTGATCACAACATCCCAGTACAGCTAGTCAGATCCCCGGGGTATCTGTGGATTACAATTTCAGCTGCCAGCCAATTGCAATTAGCAAACAACAAAATGCCCACCGAGATGGAGTGTTTGTAACAGCAGGTGATTCTAACTAGGCAAATTTAAAGACTGTGCTCCTCAAATACTATCAATATATCCAGTGTCCCACGAGAGGAAAAAACATATTTGACATTGTGTACAAGTAACCTCAAGCAGGGGTTTAAAGCATTACCTCTTCCACATCTGGGCAGTCTGACCACAACTCTTTGTTTTTAGCTCCAGTATGTAGACACAGTCAAACCAACTGTGAGAGACCTACAGGTGTAGCCAGAGGGAGCTTCTGAGCAGCTCCAAGACTGCTTCAGTAGCACTGACTGGACTGTATTTGAAGATGACAACATCTTATATATAAACGTCTACACATGGAAGTGTGTGTGAGAGGTGGAGTCAGGGTAAGGGCTCCACCTCCGAGGATACGCAAGCGAGGCCAGCACGTCGGCAAAACAAAACATCCGAATAGAGAGTCTCTTACTTATCCGCTATCACGGAAGCGTGGTGAGGACAATGTCAAAATGGTATGCCTTTTCCTCCTGTTGCTAATACGTAAGAGAGGCAAGCACGTCAGCAAAACTAAACCTCAGAAGAAAGACAATCGTTTAGCCGCTAACACACAAATGATGCAAGCACATCGGTAAAACTAGACCTCCTAGGAGAGAGAGAGAGAGATGCCCAGAGTAGTTCCTTTCAATTACCTGACATCTCTACATTTCAATTTTTTTCTCACGTTTTAAATAGTTTCTAGGACTCCATGCTTTTTACAGTACAGGCTTACACAACTAGTTGATATATAAACCTATGCTGTAACGATTTATATAAAGAGCTGCATAGACAATGTCACTAAAACAAAACAAATCTGTGCTTTCTCCAGCAACAAGCCACGGATGACAAGAGATGTATGACTCCTGCTAAAGGCTCACAATAAGGCTTTCCACTCTGGTGATAAACAGCAGTATAGTTTTGTCAGGCTGAACGCAAAGAGGGGCATTAAGGATGCCAAAGCAGTCTGTCTGTAATGAGGAGGTATAAAGACTGGCAGACTGGTACATAAAGAATGACTTGATTCTTAACACCAAAAAAAAACTAAAGAACTGATCATTGATTTCAGGAAGAAGTAAGATGGCCATCAGCCACTGTATATAAACAGTGACAGAGTGGAGAGAGTCTCTAGATTTAGGACCTTGGGTAACTACATCTCAGAAGATCTCACACGGACAACACAAACTCATTTGTTAAAAAGCACAACAGCAACTTTACTTCCAGAGAAATCACACAAAGGTTGATCTGTCCAAAAAGCTTCAGGTGTCTTTCTATTTTTGCTCCATTGAGAGCGTCCTGACTCATGGAACCACTTGTAGTGTGGCAACAGCTCAACAGCTGACAAAAACACTCTGCAGAGAATCATAAAAACAGCAGAAAAAATTACCAACACACCTTTGTCTACCCAGTCCATAAGGACTGATTTAGAACATCTATGTTAGGTAGAAATCTAACATAGATGGGGTTGGGTGGTCTTTTGGCATGAAGGACTTGTTTGAAATGTTTGAACTTCTCCTGTCAGAGAAGAGATGTAGGTCCATTAGAGCACAAACCACAAGAGTGATGAACACTTTCTACCCCAAAGTGATTGTTACACTCAATTCTGTACTAAAATCACACACCTTATAAGCAGAATTATGAAATATCATATTTACCATATTTATTTACAATACACTTTAAAAAAAACTTTTTATTTTTTCATATGTTGAGAATTGTGAAATATGAGAGCTGTATATGTGAAATTATTAAATGTCCAGATTTTTAAAAGTATATTTTGAGCACTATTGCACTGAATCTCAGTGTATGTGTTATGTAATGACAATAAAGGAATCTTATCTTATGTGGACCACTAGGGGGCATACCACTCCCCAAACCCTCACACAGACATGCTAAGACACCAGATCAATACCACACACAATTTATTCAGGTGGGGAAGCATTTTTCCTTTACTCCCCACTTCACAGCCCAGTACAAAAGCACCAACTAATATAACACACCGTCCTTTTCTTCCTCTCTTTCTCTTCTTCGTCTCCAGTCCTCCTAGCAAGCTTTGTCCTCCACCTCTTGACTCTGGCTCACTGAATGATGGTGAAGCAGCTCCTTTAATAGTCACCCGGAAGTGCCCCGGGTGTTTCTTGACCTTCTTCCAGCTGCATGCCCAAGTGTGGTGGAAGTGGTGCCCCAAAGGGTTCAGCTGTACCTGTAGCACCCCCTGGCGGCACCCACGGAACAAACAGGGCTGCTCCAAACTACAACTCCCAGCATGCCCTCCAGGGACCCGTGGTGCAGTAGTAACCCAGGGGGGCTGCCCTCTAGTATTTCGGGTAGGATGCTGTCCCAAAGAGGTTCTCTCCCTCAGTCCTTCCACCTAGCCGGCATTCCGGTCCTGGCTATCCGTCACACATAATATAAGACAGAAGCAGCAAGGCTCATGCTTCAGTCAGGGCAATGAGCAGGGGATCATTAGCACTCATTCAAGGCCAATGAAAGAGGTGCATGAAAGAAATTTGGAAAGGCCTGAGCTGAGAATGATTGGGTAATTGAGCAAATTTAACATACGGAAAAAAAGACAAATACAAAGATATAAAAAAGAATCTGCAGTGTCGATAATCTAGGAGGCAAGGAGAAATGTGTCTTAGTGATATGGGTTAGGGTTAGGTGCACACTGATGAATAGAAGGGGATCAGAATTTAATGGAAGGGTTTGGGAGATGGCATGAAAATACAATTGAAGCTGTGACAAGCAGAGAAAAAGAGTTTGGGACAACTAAGTAACTCAGGTACAGTTTGGTTGCTTGTAGTTGCTAATTCAAGTTTAGCTGATTCCAAAGTGCATTTGGACAGGTCAAGCTGATATCCTTGTGCTTCAGTCAATCCTATTAGAACACCAGTGGAAAAAACATTTCTGACAATTCTAATTTAATTAAATTCACTTCAGCAGCACTAAAGATGGCTTAGAATTCAGTACTTCAAATTTCTCAAAAACTCTTATGTTTTTGGCACATCATATAATTTATATGACAAGAACATACAGGGTATTTTCATTCTCTGATACAGGACAGCTGAAGTGCAATATAAAATCTTTGTCATCTAATCATTTACTTAAACCAGTCAATGTTTTGTGAAGCCAAGGAAGGGTCAGACTGGAACACTCCATTAAACCAGGAATTTAAAGATTCTGTCAGCTTAATGCCTAGGGGCTACACAGGCGAAGCAGCTTGCGTGTAAATAGATCAGATTGATATTTGTGTCAGGACACACAAGATGCACACAGACAATCCATAAGGATAATAAGAACAAGTAGCCATATCCAAACACCATAACACTGCACAACAATTTTTTTGAAAAGTCTTGTTTCCTGAAAAGTTTTTGCTGGTTGTGACTTGGTATGCACAAATATGGTTTTACTGCATCACGTAGGAACTCTGAGAAATAGACATTTACATGTTTACTGACAATAATAGTCATGTTTATGTTTCACATAAGCTATTAAATTCAACAGAATTAAAAGTGTTTTGCTCCTGATTTTCTTTTGTATTCAGTGTCTGGTGCATCACGTTGCAGTGTCCAACAGTAGTCAGCAAACATTGATGGATTCCAGTTGCCCTGGTATCATTTCTCCATCGTAGCAATGTCCTGGTGAAACCTTTCACCGTGTTCATCACTGACAGCACCGAGATTTGTGGGGAAGAAGTCCAAGTGTGAGTGGGGGAAATGAATCTTGAGTGACATGTTGCACTTCATTGTCTTGTATGCTTTGAGAAGTTTGTCTACCAGCTGAATGTAGTTTAGGGCTCTGTAATTTCCCAGAAAATTATCAACAACGTCTTTGAAGGCTTTCCTGGCAATTTTTTCCGGCCCAACTAACAGATCTTCAAACCGCTTGTCACTCATAACATGTCTGATCTGGGGGCCAACAAAAATGCCCTCTTTGATATTGGCATCAATTATTCTTGGGAACATCTGTCTTAAATAACGAAAACCTTCACCTTCCTTGTTCAGTGCTTTCACGAAATTCTTCATGAGTCCCAGTTTTATGTGAAGAGGAGGCAAAAGGTATCTTTGCCGGGTTGACAAGCGATTTATGTGCCACATTTTTCTGTCCTGGAACTAACTTATGGAGTGGTCAGTTCTGTCGAGAATAGTGCGACTCTTTGGCATGGCTGTTCCATTCACAGATGAAACAACAGTACTTTGTATAGCTGAGCTGCAGTCCTAGTAACAGAGCAACAACTTTAAGATCTCCACAGATATTCCAGTTGTACCTGCTATACTGGACGTGCTTCAGCAACAGTTCCATATTCTCATACGTTTCTTTCATATGTGCTGCATAGCCAACAGGTACTGAAGGATAAACATTGCCATTGTGTAGCAGAACAGCTTTCAGGCTTAACATTGACAAATCAATGAAGAGACGCCACTCTTCCGGGTTGTGATCACAACCCAAGGCCGAGAACAATCCTTCAATGTCACAACAGAAACAGAGACTGTCGACTTATGCAAAAAATATATTATATGGTTATATAAAAATATATAAATATGGTTATATCATGATGTAAGCCTCAAAACACAGAAATTTTTATACCTGGTGACAGCAAACACCATTCCTGCAGTCTTGAACCCAGCAGCTCGGCTTTTGCTTTTGACAGACCCAAATCTCTGACCAAATCGTTCAATTCGGACTGTGTTATCAGTTGTGGATTGCCTGATGAGTGCGGTTCAAAATCCGGGTCAATGTCACTGTCAGTACCCTGCATTGCAGTTTCTTCATCTGGTTCGTTTAAGGTCCAATCCTCTGGTGGTTTCGGAATTGGAAGACTGTCGTCATGTGGCACGGATCTCATTGCTGAAGGCAGATTAGGACATTCAATTGACGACTTGTTTTTGGCAGAGAAACTAGACACATTAGTCAAACAGTAGTATCAGTCCGTCACATGGTCTTTCTGTTCTCGTCATATCATCGGAACAGAAAACGGCATCGTCTCAAGTGCCTCTGAGCCAGGCTGTCAGACTGACAGCATATGTCGCATAGCAAATGTGAGGTGCCCATTCCTTGTCTTGATCACCAATTTTGCAGCCGAAATACAGATGATTAGCTTTCTTCACAAAAGCAGTCATCCAACGTCTCTGAGGCACAAGTGTATATTAACCACAGAAAAAGCAGAATGTATCGCGACTGTTACAACATTGACGAGATATATGGCCCGACACCAAAATGTCTATAGCATCAAGCTTACTTACTGTTATATTGCTACAGATATTATACTTTACTATACTGATACTATACATACACACTGACTATCTATATAAACCAAATGAGCAGGATCGATGTATGCAAGCCACCTTTATAGCATGCTGAGACAGTGTCATGTTCATTCAGACCTGCCCAGGTATGCCCAGGATGTCATCTTCCACAAAACAGCTTCCAACCTGGCCTGATTCCATGCCTGGACATGCACAGGCTGCACAAACCGTTGTTGATAAGTCACTTATGGGAGCGAAAATGTTTGGATACAAATATAAGAAAAAATCATGACAAAACAGAAACGGTACATGATGGGTAAATTTTGATGTGATATTCGTGATCAGCACCCAAAACTCTACAAGAAACACCCAACAGTGTTCAAGAAGCAAAAACTTTGTTGTGCAGTGTAATCAGAGAACATGCATGCTCTGTAATGTAAATTCACACACTGTAGAATCTTAACTTTGACTACAACCAGAAAGTACAAAAAACAAAAACAAATTCTACCTACCATGGTATTCCGGATGACAATATGCAACTCTGCATCAAGTGAACATCACATCACACAAACAGCAGATCCAATGGCACAGGAAAACTCCCACAAATCCAATATGTAAGAAAACCATGCACATGGGCATGCAAAAAATGCTTACCAATAAACCTTCCAGGGTTGGTGTAAACAATCCCCTACCAATAACTCAAATGCTTTTTTAGGCACACGTCATATTTACTATGCAACAAAACTAACTCCATAAAGGTATCACAGTCAACTGCAGTATCCTGAAAAACAACCACTGTCTCGGACTCACTCCCCTCCCCAGCCCCTTAACTCATTCTTCACTTCCCAAGAACTATAATCATGTCAAAAATGCTCACTAGTAGTAAAGCGTCTTTATAAATTACTCTGGCATTTGGTTGTCCTTCAGCAAACCACTTACAGTATTCTTAACTTGTTTGACTACAGAAGGCAGGCATCCATACAACCTCCAGGTCTTTCTGGCCTTCATTGCATTAACTAATAAACTCTCACACTTGGAAAATACTGGGATGCATTTCTTCACAGTAAGTTAACCATTTTCTGCTAGTCTGTCTTTTCAAGGAAGAAGTCTTGTTTTCTACTGCATTTGAAGATGTGTTGTATTGATGTTGTTGGAAAAAATATCTAGCTCATTTGGACAAGATCATAAAAAAGTAAGAAAATGTAGTATCTCCAACTTTCATTGCCTTCTCTGAATCACTTTCTGACTCTGCACAATCCATATTTCACTTCTGCACCTGCTGCAGTTGGCTATAGGGCTCTGGGTCCCACGTCATCCTTGGCTACAGCTTTCACACATTCTGACTTCTGCTTCCTTTTCTTCGCAGAAGTACAAAGTGTATAAGTAGTTGATAGTATTGAGGTGAATACGTTGGTTATTTTTTACACTTTGCTGCAACTGACTGCAAATTTTTCATGCTTTCAATGTTTTTTTTTTTTATGCATTACCCTTTCTCTTTTTTCAGTTTGCTCTTTTTTGATCCATCTTGTTTTAAGTTGGAAGAAATGTAGATGTAGAAATCTTACAAAGGCACTTGCAGTAAAGAAATATAACTTTTTTGGTGTTATCTTTTATCCTTAAAACTAAATATGTTTTTAAATGATTTAAGATAAACATTTATCTTAAATATATATATATATATATATATTATATATTTTATACAGTGAAGCAGTACACAGCGGCTGGCAGCCCACCAGGAAAAAAAATCTCATTTCTGCCAATAGCTAATCTGAAAATGCTAGCATGTTTCAGGTCATCACAGTCTTAAGTAGTGTAAAGGGTACGGGTGCTCTGGAGTCATCCCTAAACAAAAAATAATGATTAGAAGGTCAAAATGCCAGATGTAAAAAGATTCTTACAGAAAAGGAATAAGAGGGAAGAATGATCACAGCAAACACAATACAAAGTAAACAAGGTAACCACAGGCAATGTGGAGTAGTGGTTAAAACTTTGGACTTCAAACCCTGGAGGTTGTGGTCTCAAATCCTGCTACTGAGACTGTGCGACTATGAGCAAGTCACTTCATCAGTCTGTGGTCACAAAAGAAATGTGACCAATTATATCACTCAAATGCTATAAAGTGCCTTGGATAAAGGCACCAGCAAATTAATAATACCAGTAATAATAGTCATTCTAACCAACACCTCCAAATCTTTCTCCCCCAGTCCAGGCCTTTCTTCCTACTGCAGGGTGAGCCCTTGCCCTGCCTCTCATCCAAACAGAAAACTCACTGAAAGTCTGACTAGAATGGACTTTTTCAGCCTCAGCTATCCAAGGGGAATACTCTAAACACTTCTAGGATCAAGACTGTGCTCTTAAAGCCCTGGCGTCATTTTTATAGAGCTCCCGCTAGCACCTGCTGTATAAGGTCTCATTTACAAAAGGAGGACAATCCCCAAGTAACTTGTCTGTCTCCACATGTTCTAGATCACTGGTTCCCAAGATCACTCCTGGGGGTTTCCTCTTGTTGCAGGTTTTTGTTCCAGACAGTTTCACAATCAGTGGATCATTTCACCTCTGTTCTCATTGTTCAATTAGCTCTCCTTTTCATTTCTTCTCTTATTTTGCATTCAGAAAAAAAAAACATTGGTGTTAAATTTACATTTATAAGAAGTATTTGTATTTTGTGACATAACCTTTCATACCTAACTCTGCCATTTTCTTTTCAAGTCATTTTTCTGTGGAGTTTGCTCTTTTAAATGTATCTGAATACTGACAGTTAATGGTAAGTATAGCAGACATAAGGTCAAATGACATTCACTGCTACGGGGACAGTTACTTTAGTGTTACTGATTTATGTTCTCATTGACCTTAATAAAGAGACTAGCATCTGCGTATCTGTGTGCCCATCTGGTTACTATGTCTCTATTATATACCATTTGGTATGGAGTTCGTAAAAGCACTGCTTATGCTTGTGATGTGTCATGTGTTGGAATGAAAAATATATTACTACATGCATTATGTGACCACAAAGGGGCACCACCAAGCCCCAAACCACAAACACAATTCCAGGTTCAAATTAAAGTTTTGTTTGTGAATAATACTTTTCCAAATAAGCACAGCCATAACACACAAGTATAATTAATTACAGGTTCTCTTTCTCCTTCTTTCCTCCTGATGAGTGGTGTCCGCTGCCTCCTGACTCTGACTCATCGAGGTGAGGTAGTGCAGCTCCTTTTATGCCCTCAACATGGGCTGTATGAAGCAATTCCGGGTTAGACGGCAGTCCCACAAAGTTGGGATTGTAAACCCCTGCAGCATCCCTGGCAGCACTCATGGAACACAACAGGGCTGTATTTCTGGAGTCGAGTTTCCAGCGTGCCTAGTGGGTATCTGTATGGCTAACAAAGCTCAGGGATGCTGCCCTGTAGCGTATTGGGGGAGAAATATTCACCAGACAACATCAATCCCAGTCTTTCCATTAGGTCCATGCTCAGCCCTGACTGAGATGACAGCTCATGAGGTGCCATCCTTTACAATTACAAGATATATTCCAATAAATGGTGCACTGCAAACATTAACACTGAATACACTGAAGTCTAATGTTGTGAATTTTAGTTTCAAAGCATACAAGTTTCAAAAACACTTCCAATAATATGCACTAAAGGGGTAAAACCATCAAAACCTGGCTAGTAACAGGTAAAACACAGGATCTTTATAATTCTCCAAAATCGTTTTGTAACAAGAACAAAGCACAAAGGCAAAGAGATGTTGCCTTATAAATTAACACTTAAATTAAGGCAATCCAAAGGGAAAACAGACCCAAAGTAAAACCCAGAGAATATTCGAAAAAACAGAGCAAAGGGTCAAAATATCCAATAAATGCCAAGCACAGAAAAAAATCACAAAAAGTCCCAAAGCACAAGAACTCACCAAACTTACAGAGCGCATTCACAATGAACCACAAGGAACTATGGAACACCCTCCGGATTTATAGGGAGGTGATTGGCTGGTGGCCCTACCTCTTGGGGGACTACCCACAAAACACATGGGACAGCACCAAGGCACAACAACAACATCACCATTTATTTATGTAGCACATTTTCATACAAACAATGTACCTGAAAGTGCTTTACAGAATTAAATAAAAAGGAAGTTAATATAAAACATAAACATGTAAACATATGTAACAAAGAAAAAGGTATGGTTGAATGGCCAGGAGGACACAAATAAAACAAAAAAAAAAACAAAATCTGCAGGGCTTCATAGGCCAAAAGACATCCAGCCCCTACTGGGCATTCTACCTAACATAAATGATCTAAATCACTCCTCATGGTTTTCAGGCTTCACATGGAAGAACTTGAGGATGATGGTGGCCATGTGGACCTCTGAGACACCCAACATTCAATCTATAAACACAGGGCAGTATGGTACCTTGATCAGGTGGTGGTGGCACAGATCGCCACCACAGAAGAACTGGAAAAGACAGCATTGAATAGTACCGATTAGTAGGGAATTGAAGAACCCAGAGGAAAATGATAATTCAATGCCCATATAGACTATCAGGGATACCACTAAAATGTAGCTATGGAAAAAGCCATTTTAAAATAATGGGTTTTTAGCAGTTTTTAAAATTGTTCTACAGCATTAGCCTGCCAAATTTCTATTGGTAAAAGTATTCCAGATTTTAGGTGCATAGCTGCAAAAGGCCGCCTCACCACTTCACAATACACAAAGCACAAAGTACATGAAAGTAACATTAACATAAAACAATGACCCAAGTGTGAACTAAAAATTCTTAAAACATGAATATGAACACCAGCCAGAAGGGGAAACTCTGGCTGAAATATAAAATCTAAGCTGATTACTTAGATTTCAACCTATCTTAGATGGTTAGCACAGCTAGTTATTAAAACTGCATAAGTATCAAGAAAATATCAAACAAAAAAACAAAATACTAAAAAGTAAAAACTAATTTTTATGAATCTAAATTCCTTCTTCACTCAGTAAAATTTCAGCATAACCAGTCTGTAATTTCTGAATTGATATCAAAAGCAAGTTTAATTAATGTAGGGATACAATTAAAAGAAGAAATTTGGTGGAGTGAAAAGTTGCACCCACAGAGGGTCTCTATAACTGAACCTGAGAACCATAACTCTGGAACAGGATATAATTCATAGGGCACTCTCTTTGTCCCCCTTTACAAATCCAGTAAAATCAATTAAATTATTAATCATGCCAGTGCGTGCTCACCTAGAACAAGGTACAGTATTCATTAATATTATATGGACTACAGCCCCCCATTGGTTTGACACCCTCTGCTCTGTTATGAGAGTAAGCATCAATTCTGCCAGAGCCTATTTTTTTCCAGCGATGAAGCTATTTTTCTTTAATTATGTGATAGTCCCTTTGCCCTGCTCTTGTGCTCCTTTGGGCACCTCTCTACCACTGTCAAACAGTACACTTGGAAAAACAGGTACATTTATCCATCTAACCAGGGATAAAAGGATGAAATGTGTGCCACTCTTCTGAAATGGAATGCATCAAATTCAACTGAAAAGGCTAAATTAATGTGCACTTATGTAACAGAAAAGTCAGAGCCCACTTTCTGTTTAATGTTCACTCTCAGTTTCAACATCGCCTGGCAGCTGGAAGCCTACACTGCCACTGACATTTTTATTACCACAGTGTCAGGAAGATTTCATTTGAAGCATCCCTATCACTTACTCTGACAGAAATACGTGCAGCTGATGCTCTGATTCAAGCAACTGCAGACCTGAAGGGACTGGTGTCATATTTTAGTTAATGTCACGTACGATTTATAATGCTATATTCTGAACTTGGAGTGGATATATGACAAAATTCAGTGGCTTTTAGAAATCAGCATGTTACCAGAAAAACAGAAACTGAACTCTATTTTTTGGTTTGGGAACAAAACGTTTTTTGATGACCAACTGTCCCACTAGTTGTAAGGATTCCAGCTGTGTACATAGCATGAAGGTTTGTTAAATATAACATTTAGGGTCACAGGGTCTCAAAGCCTAAGCAGGCAGCTTTAAGCACAAGGCAGGAATAGATATGGACAGGGCATTACTGATATGTATATATGGATATATGTATTTTCTTTTTCTTCCCTCGTGGAGAACATCTTCTCCATTCCCACAAGTACACAACACAATCCCAAAACATAGCATACACAGTGCACAATACTTTTCCTTTCTTTCTTTTTCTTTCTCCTCCACTCCTCCTCGGCAAGCTTTATCTCCCTCCTCCCAACACTGGTTCACCAAGTAGTCTCTGTTGACCCCTTATATAAGCCACCCAAAAGTGCTCTAGGTGCTTGTTGCCCCGCTGCACTTCCAGGTGTGGTGGAAAAACTGCCCACATGGGCTCAGGAACAGCTGCAGCACCCCCTGGCGGCACCCCCAGATTCCAACAGGGCTGTAAATAACTCCATCTCCCATGAAGCCCTGCAGCAGTCTGAGGCACCACTGCAACCCATGGGGGCTGCCATCTAGTGTCCCGGGGTAGGTACTGTGCTCCCCTGGTCCTTTCAGTGAAGAGGCGTCCCATCCAGGCAAGGAACCCAGCCGTCTGTGACAGTGGATTATAAATCAAGGGAGGTTATGCTCAGACTATATACAGTAATGCACATGCAATATAATGTAAAGTAAAGCCATATATGGAGTATTGTGTGCAGTTCTGATCACCACACTACAAGAAAGACATAGCAGCACTTCAAGCCATGCAAAGGAGAGCAACCACATGCATCTCAGGGCTTAAGGACATGTCCTACTGGGACAGACTCAGAGAATTAATGCTCTTTAGTCTCGAGCAGTAGAGACTGTGGGGGGACCTAATCCAGATCTTCAAAATTCTCAGAGGCATTAGTAACGTAGATGTAACAGAATTCTTTCTTCTTAATGGTGAATCACATACTCAAGAGCACCAGTGAAAATTAAAGGTAAGGGCATTTAGGACTGTACTCAGCAAGCAATTCTTTACGCATAGAGTTATGGGACTCTAGAACAAACTACTGAACCATGCATTTAGTTGAAGCAGAAACCTTGACAACCTTTAAGAAGAATCTGGATGAGATATCGGGACAGCTTAGCTATTAGTTAAACAAATTAGCTTGATGGTCTGAATGGTTTCCTCTCATTTGTCAAATTTCTTATTTTCCTGTGTTCTTATGAATGTTTTGTTAACTGGTGAGTCTAAACTGGTGGGTATGAGAAAGTGTGGGTATTTACTTGAGTGTGCCCTATAATTGTAAGACTCCATGTCCAGGGTAGGTTTCCAACTTAACCCTATTGCTTAGGCTTTTTGTGACCTTGAACTGAATAATGGGTTTAAAAAAGAAAATGATGAACATAATATATAGTTATTTCGTTTCAGGCTATTTTATAGGACTTCATTCTTTCAAAGTTAATAGCACTTACATTTTCAAATTAAGCAATGGTGTACGGGTCATAAAGCATACACAGTACTTGACTTCCAGACATCAGTGTTGTCCCTGGGTGGCACAGTGGTAGTGATGTTGTCTTACCTCTTTGGTTTGATTCCATTGAAGTCACAGTCTTTGTGGAATATGAATGTTCTTCATATGTCAATGCAGATTTTCTCCAGGTTATCTGTTTTTTTTCCTATAATCCAAAGATGTAACTGGCAAATCTGTACTGACCTGGTATTTATGAATATACCTTGTGATGGGTTGGTTCTTGTGTGAAATGCTTCCAGTGTTGCTCACCACCTTATAATGAAATGAACAAGTTCAGAAAATGGCTGGACAGACCGGTACAGTTGAATGTTTAGTTGGTGTTTACTGGATTTCTTGGTTGGAATATTACTCCTTGGTAAACTGAATAGATGGGCATTCCTTGTGCCCCATTTGATGTGTAAAGTTGCTCCTGGTTTATCTCATATTACAAAACTGTCCATGTTAAATTAGTTAAATTAGGGCTAGCTCTTGTCTTGAGCCTGATGCTTCTGGTATTACAACAGTGGAGAAAACTAGATTAAAAAATAAAACAACTGAGTAGATTATTAGTTCTGAACTAACAATCCAAAAAATAGCTAAACAACAAAAGTGGGTTGCACTGTCACCAGCATGATGTGTCCAGGTGTTGAGCAAAACACTAAAGGTACAATCATTAATCACACAAAGTCAGTCACATGTAAGTTATGGATGTACCATTAATGCCAATGATCAAAGATTAGGCTGCAATTCAGAATAAAAATAAAAACTCCAGCATAACAGAAATCCTGATGAAAACAAACCTCTGAAGATTCTCAATCACTACTGCGTGTACATTTACACTACTGTCACACTTTCCACACAATTAATTCGGTACATGGAGTGGTTGGACAATATGCTGCAGGACAGGTTCTGCCATCCAGCATGTGTAGGATCTGCTGTAAATTCCTGTCAAGTTACAATCATTCCATCTAATCTATTGCCTTGTGTCTCAAGGTGTTAAAAGGGCCTATTCTTAAACACCACTATCAACCTAAAACAAAAGTCTAGTTTTGCCTTGAAGTTATAACAACTTGTAAGTAACAAATAATATCAGCTCTTATACAGCAAGTTACATTTACCCGTGCTGCTAGAAGAAGTGCAATGTTCTCGGTGTCACACATGTGAACCTTGGGGACTGCTTAAGGGCTCTGGTGGTGATAGTTCAACACCAGTCCACAATGTGGCAGTGTATACTAATGGCTCTTCTCTTCCTACCTCTACAGACCAGATGATTGACAGAACACTCACTGATGACATCACATCTGGTGTATGCCCCCCATAGGGCCCCACCTCTTCCTGCCTAGCTGGCATTTAGCCAGAAGCGTCACCATCTTATACAGTCTTGTCTTTGACTTGTGTCCTGAGTGGCATTAATTTTGCTGAAAAGCTTTCATAATTTGCATTTATAATATATGGAGTCACCCCAAACCTTTTTGATTTGTTCGTTTCTTTTTACGTTAGATAGATAGATAGTGTCACGCACGCGCGCATGGGAGGCAGCTAAAGGGCTCGAGTGAAGGCAGTTCTGAGGCATGCCGGGATGTGGCAGAGTGCACTAACTCTTTTTCTCACTTCCCTGTAGACCAAACCCGGGAGGCTCCACCTGGCTCTCTTGACATAACTTCTGGGACCGAACCAATGGAAACAGACCTTACCAGCTCCGGCCCCCCTGATGTCACATCCGGGCCTGATCCAATGAATAATGAACACGTGCCCGATCCTTATGACCTCACTTCCTGTCTTCCCCTTTAAAAGCCTACCCTTTTCCCTTCTCCCGTAGTCTGGTTTTGGACTCCGTTGTATGCACTTCATTGCCAGTTGCTTTGAAAACGACTTTTGCAGCCAGGATACCAAATTATATGGGTGGCTGCCCCAAACCTTTATCTGTCTTTGTCTCATTTTGTGACAATAGATAGATAGATAGATAGATAGATAGATAGATAGATAGATAGATAGATAGATAGATAG
>JANRMT010062792.1:15966243-16009122 GCA_026402145.1 Polypterus bichir lapradei
TAGATAGATAGATAGATAGATAGATAGATAGATAGATAGATAGATAGCACTTTATTTGTCCTGGGGGAAATACAGTACATACAGTATACAGACCTAGCTGTGTTCCTCATTCTAGGTTAAAGCTGTTTGTTCTTCGTTAATATACTGCAACAGAAATAGCAGCACTTGTCCCCCTTTTTTCATTGCTTGCATTGACTTATCATTTGTAATGTTCTCTGACACATCATGTTCACACCAATGACTACAGAATTTTGTCTCCAGGCAGAAGTCTTCCTTTGAGTTCCTCCAGACATTCTCGCCCCATTCATCAGTTTTATGTCCTACGCAATGACAATGTGCTGATTTTTTCCATGGGCAGTCATTGATTTTAATAGATTCTCATTGCTGCCACATGGCTTAACTAATGTAAAAGTTCAAGGAAGTTATTAGTTTAAACATAAATGTAGTTATTAATGCTGGCAGAGATTCTTGTTTTTCAAGTGTTTGTAAGCTCCTCATACTGACTGACTATTTAAAATTGTCATAATTTTTAAAGTGATGTACTGTTTCCCAGATGTACTGTACACAGTGATGCAGTAAGTGGATACATTTCCAGAATTTGCACATTCCCCTTCATCTGCATTTTCTCAATTTTTTTCAGGAACACAATGAGATGCAGGTTAGATCAATGGGTGACATTAACGGGTGACTAAATCCAGTGCTGGATTTGTATTGAATACATTTGTTTTTTACTGCAATAGGACTGATGTTGCTAGAATTGGATTTGACCAATACATTCCCCAACTGGATTAGGCTGGTTTGATAATAAACAGATTTATGTATTATTCGTACTTCATGCAATACAAAACCATCATTGTAATCCATACAATATGTGACCACCAGGGAGCGCACCAGCTCCTCAACACCCATCTCAAGCAAACACAGGCATAAGTTCAAGCACCACAGACATGTTTATTCAACCGTGGTAAATGTTTACATAAATCACTTCCCACCAAGCACAAGCACAGTTGACAGTACAATCAAAGCACAGCAACAATACAGCACATTGCCTTCTCTCTGACTCTTCCTTTCTCTTCTGCCTCCACTCCTCTCTCAAGCTTTGTCCTCTTCCTCCCAACTCTGAATCCTCGAGTGAGGCAGCCGCTTTTATAGAACACCTGGAAGTGTCCCAGGTGTCCCTTGATCTCCTTCCAGGTGTGGTGGCAACTCTGCAAAGGAGGGCTCAGCCGTTCTCCATTGCCCCCCTGGCAGTGGCTACAGGCCCCAGTGGGTATGAGCTTCCATATTTCAAACCCATGGCACTGTAGCAAGCCAGGGGGACTTCCCTCTGTTGTCCCTGGAAAGGTACTGCTCCATGCATACTTCTTCCCCCGGTCCTTCTCTTATGAAGGCATCCTGGATGTCCATTACACATACCATTTTTTAAGCCTGTTAAATCCCATGCTGGGTCACAGGGAGCTTGAGTCTATCCCAGCAAGTATCGGACACAAAGCAAGAACAATCCCATGGACCAGGTACAAATGCACCACCGGGTGAACACACTTACACACATGCCACACACACTCTAGGGACAATTCAGAGTCACCTATTGACCTAATCTTCATGCTTTTGGGCTATGTGAGGAAACTATAGCCAGGAGGAAACCCCAACAGACACAAAGAGAACATGCAAATTCCAAGTTGGGAGGATCTGGAATGTGAACCCTGCTCTCCTTACTGCAAAGCACCAGTGCTACTACTGTGCCATAGTGTCATTGACCATGATAATGTCTGAGGTGGCCTACAGGTGTCACCTCACTTCAGGTCAATTCCTGTGCCACTTAGTACTCTAAAACTGTTGCTAAATATATATTAACAACATCACTGTAACACAGTCTGATTTAAAATTTCGATTGAAAAAAAAACAAAATGATTTTCTTTCATAAATTATTTTTTCGGATTCTTTTCATCATTCCATAAAAATACACCTGATAATGTTCTATTATAAACACAAGTGTTAAACTATCCTAAGAAAGTTTGAAAGCTTTAGAAGTTACTCTCTGGTCTTCCCTGGACAAGTTTTGCCCTACATGAAATATACTGGTCAAAATAAATTAAGGGAGCACTTAATCACCACAGTCTAACACCAAGTCAAGTAAGCTTCAGGGATATCAGTCTGTCCAGTTAGGAACCACAAGTGATTGTGAATCAGCTTCACTTTGTTTGGTGCAAATGAAAGTGACGACAGGTGCACTGAAAAGGTAACAGCAAGACAACTCCCTAAAATGGAATGGTTTTGTAGGTGGTGGCTACAGATAATTGTTCCCTCCTTATCATTCTTGACCAATTCTTCTCTAGTTTGGTGTTTTGCTAGTGTCCTTGTCACTACTGGTGGCATGCAGTGTTACATGCAGCCGATTCAGGTTGCACAGATAGTTCAGGTCCTCCAGGATGGCACATCCATATGTGCCATTGCAAGAAGGTTTGCTTGTCTCCCAGGACAGTCTCAACATCATGAAAGAGATACCAGGAGACAGACCATTCGTTATATGAGGGGAGCTGAACAGTGGATTCAGAAACTGTTTAGACTCTTCACTTTTTGCGTTTTATTGTGTTGTAGATTTAATTTAAAATTGATAAATGTGCTGTTTTTGCCCATCAATCTACACTCAACAACCCAAATGACAAAGTGAAAAGTTGTCAGAAGGTTTACAAATTTACTTAAAATCAAAAATTGAAATCTCTCATTTGTATAAATATTTAGACCCTTTGCTGTGGCACTCCAGACTGTGGTAAGATGCATCCTATTTTTTTTTAATTCTCCTTGAGATGTGTCTACAACTTGACTGGAGTCTACCTGTGGCAAACTGACGTGACTGGACATTGTTTAGAAAGGCACACACCAGTGTATATAAGGTCCCATAATTCACAATGCATGTCAGGACTAAAACCTAGCTTCAATGTGCAGACCTCCACGAAAAAACTGAAGAGAGGCATAGATTAGAGCAGGGGTGCCCAATACATCAATCGTGATCGACCGGTAGATCGGAAAGGTAGTGCAGTAGATTGCGTTGTATTCAAAAAAATGTTTTTATATATATCCTCCCTATGGCATTTGCCACTTGATTGACATACAGGGCAGCCAGTCTGAAATCTCTTTTCTTGGTCATCCTGCACGCACAATCAAATGCGCGAGCTACTGCAAAACTCCAGCTATCTAAGTGATCTAGTTAGCCTTCCAATTTATATCGACTAAAGAAGGGATTTTAAAAAAAAAATTGTTGTTTATGGGCTGGATGTGGAATTGGAAGAGGATTTTTTTCTCTCACAATATCACAATCGAAGTGTGTTTGTCTGATCTGTCAATCTATCATTGCTATTCCAAAGAAGGAAAATGTGGAAAGGCACTTTTGAACTGTTCATAAAAACTGCAAAACTAACTTCCTTCTGAAAAGCGATCTAAGAAAAAGAAAGAAGAGGGAACTAAAATCGCAGTTAATAAGACAGCCGTCATTTTTCACTCAGCTGAATTCAAAAGCAAAGGCAGACACACCGAAGCATCGTTCTGAGTGAGTCACTCGATCATTAAGCATAAGAAGTCCTTCAAAGATGGAGAGATGATAAAAGAGGCCTTCGTTGAAACAGATGGCTAGGGAGAAATTCCTGCTGAGATTTCAAGACCCCTGGCCAGAGAAAAAGGAGTTTCTCCTTGTCATTAAACATGCAGAATACAAGCAACTTAATAACGATCAATGGCCGCTAGACTTGGCATTTTTTTTCCGATCTGACCAACATATTGAATGAGCTTAATTTACAGCTGCAAGGAAAAGACAAAACCATGGTCAATATGATTAGCTCAGTTAATGCTTTCAAACGAGAAATGCAACATCTGTCCTCAAAGCTGCAGCGCCTTGATTTGGGGGACATCCAAAACCTCGTGTCAGAGCTAGAGACGCAATGGAAGGCGTGTGCACAACTTGACAGCATTCGCTACACAGAGCAGATTGAAAATTCCCTTTCAGACTTTGACAGACGGTCTCAAGACTCAGCTTTACTTGAGCCAATCGCTTAAGTTTACATTTAAGTGCTATCCATTTAGGGAAGATGTTGAGGGTAATTCACCCGCATCAAAAATTGCAACACTGTTTCACCTAAAACTCCTCTACAGTGAAGGATGAGATTTTGACACTACAGGATGCCAATCTGAATAACAGGGCAAGAAGAGCCTTGGTCAAGGAGGTGACCAAGAACCCAACAGCCACTTTAACAGAGCTTCAGAAATCCTGTGCTGACCTGGAAAGGCAACCATCTCAGGAGCATTCCATCAATCGGATGTTCATGGCAGTGTAGCTAACACGCACTTGGAGTTTGCAGAGCAACATTTAAAGGACTCTGAGAACATGTGGAAAAAGATTCTCTCATCCAATGAGACAAAAATTGAACTATTTGGACAGAACTCCAAACACTATTTGGAACTGCTCAACCCCTGCCTAATGCCATCCCTATGGAGTGCTTCTCAGCAGGAAGGTCAGGAAGACTGGTGAGAACTGAGCGTAGGAAGGATGAATGCAGTGAAATATAGATAGGTCTTTAAAAAATCTGCTTTAGAGTGCATGCAACCTCAGAATGGAGTGACAGTTCATTTTTCATCACAACTATGACATACAGTCAAGACAATGGTGAAGTGGCTTTCAGAACAAGTCCCTGACTCTTGATGAGTGGCCCAGCTAAAGCCCAGACTTAAAGCCCATAGATCATCTTTCGAGACCTAGTTTACAGACGCTTCCCAACAAATCTAATGGAACTTGAGAAAATCTGCTAGGAAGAATCCTTCACATGTTCTACAACTATGTGATGGGCAGTGCAATTTTCTCTGCTGTGGTGTGTGCTGGGCTGGTAACATCACTTCAAGAGAGGGTGACAGAATTAACAAGCTAATTAAAAGGGACAACTCAGTTATGGGATGCACTCTGCACCCCCAGGAGGTTGTAGCAAAGGAGAGAATTAAAACAAAACTGAGTGCCATTATGAACAATGCTGCACTTCCTCTCTCTGACACACTAACACTGAGCACTTTCAGCCAATGAATTATTCAGCAAAATTATGTCAAGAAAGACTACTTTATACCAACAGCAATACATCTGTAGAATGTCTCACTGTGACTGTGACTTTCTTTTTAATTATTTTTCCTTTGTAGTCATTCTGGTATGTGTCAAGACCATATTGTGTGTGTGTGTATATATGTATGTATATATATATATATATACAGTATATATATATATATATATATTGTGACAGATAGGGGGCGCTATCACTCCCTTGAACCCCTGTCCACGACTCCAGACACCTGGTAAAAGTCCAAACGATGACTTTATTAAATTGCCACAGTGCACAAAGCACCCTCTCCTCCACTATACTCATACAATAACAATAATAATCCAATCCTCCAACTCCCAGACACGTTGCCACCCTTCCACCCAGCTCAGCTCGCCGTCTGGGAGCTCCCACAATCCTTTTACATTCCCTGACCTGGAAGTGTTCCCAATCCCCAGTCCATGTGATCTTGTATCACTTCCGGGTCAGGTAAAAAGTCCTTTTCTTCACCCCGGAAGCACGTCATTCCCCTTGTCCATGGAACTTGGACGTACTTCCGGGGCGTAGGGTAAATAATCGTTGTTCCCCCCTGCAGCGGCCCCCATGGCATCCAGCAGGGCTGTGTATAAAAACTGCAATGTCCATGATGCCCTGCTGGTCTTCGGGAAACCGCCATACTGCAGGGAGGGCTCCACCTGGAGGCTTGGGGGTATTGGCCGGGATAAATGGCCGGCCATACACCACTATATATATATATATATATATATATATATATATATATATATATATATATAGGTATGCATTTATGTATTTATTAATTAAAGAGATTTGTTAAAATGCTAAATGTTTCTCTTGGGACAAGTAAGTTCTATCTGTTGTAAAACAAGAGACAGGACATATACAGATTAAGGAGTTGGGGGTTCACCCCGTATATTGTGAACAATTCCACAAAAGAAAATGGTTTAGTTCCAGAGTAGTATCTGGGTCAGTGTCCAAATAGAGACAGACAAGGAAGGGAAGGTGCTTGGCTTTTATAGTTGTGGGGAAGGAAGAAGCGGGTCTGCGAGGGTTCAGGCCGGAAGTGAGGTTATGGGAGGCGTGGTCAGGAAGGGAATTCAGGACCTTATGAAGTTCTAGGTGGGCTTCTGTTCAAGATATCTGCAGAAGAGGAAGAAGAAAGGTTAGTATACTTTGTCAATCCCTGTCCTCATTTTCTGCCCTCGGTTAAGCCCTTAGCCTGCCTCCCAAGCATACGTGTGTAACACTGTCTATCTAAGAATGGAATAAAGTGCCCAAATCTAGTGTGGAAAGCCTGTAGAGACTAACCCAAGCAGACTCAAATCTGCAATTACTGCCAAAGGTGCTTTTACAAAGTATTGAATGAAAGGTCTGAAAACGTATAAATTTGAGATTTCAGTTTTTGATTTTTAATAAATTTGCAAATCTTGCTGAAAACATTTTTACTTTGTCATTATGGGTTGCTGAGTGGAGATTTAAAGGGCAAATGGTAAGTTCATGTGTTTAAAATAAAATCTATAACACAATAAATTGTGCAGAAAGAGATGGGGCCTGAATACTTACTAATTTTACTGTATGCTGAAAACATGAAATTGTGTGGACTAACATACTGTATCTATTAAGGATGTTCTACCAGTCCATAGGATCTGCAAAACATTAGTCTTCAAGGGAGTAATACCAACTCAAGAAATGCCAGATGCATACATAAACTGAACAGGAAAGCCATCTGGATTACATAACTGACAACAGACAGGTCAGAAAAGTGGATGATGGTAAAATGTGAGGTCATCATAATTAATGTTGGCCATCCTGTCCAAGAGATGTTGTCCTACACTTCCCACAGACATTAGACTTTATAATGCTTCCCCCCCCCATTCCTGTCTTTACCCTAGCCAACTAGAAAACACACCGTGTAATAAAGACAGTATTTGTTTAGGGGCATTATACATTAAATGTACATTGTGAGTGCTATGTTGGATGGACTGGCAGGTTCCTTGCAAGGGAGGGAGGCCATAATGGAAGGACAAGGATGGTCCAACCTCCAAACCAGGTTTGGTGCCAGCTCCTTGCCAAGAAGAACTGCTCCCGGGAATTATGTCCACCCCGTGCAGGCGATGGCAGTATCCCAATGATGGTACTCAAATATGGATACCTACAAGGCAGGCTGTGAATTACAGTTCCATGGGACAACCCTGTCAGGGATCTTGGGTGCCACCAGGGAGGAGTTGCAGAGAATTATTATACCCTCTTTGAAGGGTTTCTGCCTGACCCGAATGCTTCAAGTGTGCAATGCTGTGGCACTGGAAGTACTCCCAGGTCACAGACAGAGAGTGGATGAGACTACTTGGGAAGTGGATGAGACAAATAAACATATTGTATTATACTGTTGAGAAAAAGGATTTGGAGGTCTGTAAATGTATTGTAAGCTATTTGGACCCAGAATGGTGCTGTGTAGTTGTGTATGGGGGTTTAGGGGGGTCAGTGGAATCCCTACTAGTCATAGCATATATTTTGATATACATTAAATGTATATATATTGTGGATGCTAGGGGTCGCTGTTGCCTCGTTGAACCCACCAGACAGATGTCCCAGACACACTTGTAAAAGCACAAGAAGATAATTTTAATATTTTCTTCAATAAAGTGCCCAAAACACCGCACTCCTCACAATTCTCCAGTAATAAATCAATACAATAATCAATAATAATAATAAACACAAACCTTCACTCCCAGCAGCTCTGTCCTCTACCACCCAACTCTGGCTCGATCTGCTGGGTTTCCCATAGTCCTTTTAAAGTCCCTGACCCAGAAGTATTCCGTCTCCGGGTCAAATGCCTTCTTCAGGTGCCCCGGAAGTATTGTGGGTTTCCGTCCCCCTGACTCCCAAGTATTTCTGGGTTAATGTCATCGTAATAGTCCCCTGGTTCTTGGTGAGCTCCCCCTGGCGGCACCCATGGCACCCAACAGGGCTGAAGAACCGGACTCCATGTCCCATGCTGCCCTGCGGGAGTCTGGGGAACCATTTCCATCCAGGGGAGCTGCCATCTAGCGTCCTGGGAGATGTATTGTCCTGCAAAGGCTGTTTTCTTCATTTGAGGGACGTCCCGGCCGGACTGAAATGCCGACTGTCCATCACAATATAATATATATATATATATATATATATATATATATATATATACAGTGATACCTTGGTATACGTCCGCTTTGGAATAAGTCCAACTTGGTATACGTCCTGTTTGGACATGAGAAAGTTTGCTTGGTATACGACCTTTATTTGGAATATGATTCGCATGCTACCCTTGTTTACCTCTCTCGAGAGAAAGAAAGCCACGACTGCCCACAAGCGTCAGTACGGCAGTTGCTAACATTCAGTGAACAACCCGCGTGCTACCTGTTGTATATGATTGCTCAATGATGCTTTTGTCCATTGCTTTATGTTCGGGTGTTGATTGCTATGGTCTGTGTCTTTTGAGAAGTATGACTGCCGGAGGGATGGGTGTGGTTTAGAAGGCACGCTGTATGGAGAGTTGGTTAAACATGGTTCAAAATAAACAGAATTTGAAACGTTATTCTGATTGTGTCGCTACTTCAATCTAGAGAGCACTACACTACCCTAGTTTACCTCTCTCGAGACAAAGCCACGACTGCCCACGAGATGCGGCAATTGCTAGCATTCAGTGAACAACCCGCGCGCTACCCTTGTTTACGTCTCTCGAGACAAAGCCACGACTGCCCACAAGCGTCAGTATGCCAGTTGCCAGCATTCAGTGAACAACCCACGCTATAACTCTCTGTGAATTTTCACGTGATTTTGTGTTTTTTCTCGTAAATTTGAATTGATTGTTGAAAAGTATGAAGGTGGCATGCATATCCGGGACATGGCTGCTGCATACCGTATGCCGAGAACGATGGTATCTATGATTGTAAAAAACAAAGACGTTATTAAAAAGTAAAGTGAGGTTAAATTTTCATTTATTTTATCTAATTGCTTTTGTATTTATGTATTTTAGTACTAAGCAGTGTTTAAATTATTTTATACAACCCCATCAATGTATAATATGCCAATAACAATAGGATTTTTTTTCATGGGAACGGATTAATCATTTTCCCTTTATTTCTTTTGGAAAAAGTTTGTTTGGTATACGTCCTGTTTGGTATAAGTCAAAGGGTCTGGAACAGATTAAGGACGTATACCGAGGTACCACTGTGTGTATTTACATATATATATATATATATATATATATATATATATTGTGGAATATGGCCGGCAACTTATCCCGGCCAATACCCCCAAGCCGCCAGATGGAGCCCTCCCTGCAACATGGAGGTGCCCCGAATTCCAGCAGGGCATCATGGACTTTGGATTTTTAATTCGCAGCCCTGCTGGATACCGTGGGAGCCACCAAGGGACGCTGCCGGAAGGCTGAAGGACTTGTATTTTCCGTTTAGCCCGGAAGTACGTCCCAGTCACGGGGACAGAGGAAATGACGTACTTCCGGGCTGAAGAAAAACAAGGAGTTTTCACCCGACCCAGAATTGTTACAAAATCACATGAACTGAGGGACAAAAACACTTCTGGGTCAAGAACTTTAAAAGGACTGTGGGAAATCCCAGCAGTGGGCTGAGTTCGGAGGAAGGGTGACAGTATTGAAAGTATAGTTGAGGTGAAGGTGCTTTGTGCACTTTATTGTATGAATAAATGAATTATTTAGACTTTTACCTGGTGTCTGATGCATTGTCTGGGGGTTCAAGGGGACGACAGCACCCCCTATCTGTCACTATATATATATATATATATTGTGGTCCCCGGCCGGGCTCCCAGGAGGACCGGAGGAGGGCTGGTGCCTCCTCCAGACCGCGAGGGGGCGTCCGTCCTGGTTATGTTGGGGGCCTCGGGTAAAGGGCTTGGAAGCCCAGCCCTGTAGGGACCCGTGGCCACCGCCAGGCGGCGCCCCGATGCCGGTTTATCCCGGGAGCCCGGCACTTCCGCCACACCAGGAAGTGCCGGGGGGAAGACGACAGGGGACACCCGGACGGCTTCCGGGTGCGCAGCCGGCACTTCCGCCACACGGGGGTGTGTCAGCGGGAGATTGCCGGGAAGCAGCTGGAGCCCATCCGGGTTCCTATAAAAGGGGCCGCCTCCCTCCAGTCATTGACAAGAGTCGGGTGGAAGAGTGGCAACGTCTGGAGGAGGAAGGAGGTGGTCGGAAGAAGAGAGAGAGAGAGAAGAGAAAGAGAAAAGAGAAAGAGAAAGAGAAGGCATTGGAGTGGTCTGGACTGAGGAGTATTGGGGGTTGGTGAGCGGAGTTGTAACAGAGATCCAAAATAAACCAGTGATTGTGGGTGACATGAACGTGTCTGTCTGTCTGTGTCCGGGTCAACCTTCACAATATATATATATATATACACACACACAGTGGAACCTCGGTTTGTGAGCATAATTCGTTCCAGAAATGTGCTCGCAGTCCAAAGCATTCGTATATCAAAGTGAATTTCCCCATAAGAAATAATGGAAACTCAGATGATTCGTTCCAAAACCCAAAACTATTCAGATAATTATGATTAATACAAAATATAAAGTAAAAATACATAAAACAAATTAACTTGCACTTTACCTTTGAAAAGAATCATGGCTGGTGTGAGTGAGATTCTAAACTCTTGTGGGATTCCACCCAACGGGACGGCACGCGGAAGAGTGTCCCAAAGCAATCGCAGTCTCCCAGTGCTGTAGCAGTTCGCTGTAAAAGCGAATCCGAATAGATCAGTGACATGCTATAAGCTCCTGCCGTTGCTGGGTGATACAAGGAACAAGGAACATTATAAATGCACAGGGCACAGTACTGCTTGGCCATGACCCTGCCTGACTGCTGTGTCTGTGTATAGGAGAGTGGCAGATCCCGCTACAATAAATAACCGTGCTGTTGCTGTTTCAAGCTGAATAAAGATGGTGTTGTTAAAGTACTGAGACTCAGCTGCATGTTTTGGGGTGCAAGACAGGGACTCGCACGTCACAGCACACACGCACGCGCACACACACACACACACTCACAATGCTGTAGTAAACAGCATACGCTCGTACAGATGTTGACTATATGAGTGAGGCACGCCAACTCAGACGGAGAATAGAAGACGATTGCCCACAAGAGAGAGAGACACACACACACACGAGAGAGAGAGAGACACACACACACGAGAGAGAGAGAGACACACACACACACGCACGAGAGAGAGACACACACATACTGTACACACACGCACGTGCGCGAGAAGAACCATCAGCTCAGTTGTGATCAAATGACGCTCAGCAGACAAAGCGTATCCATACTACTCGTATTGCAAGACCTTGCTCGTTTATCAAGTCAAAATTTATTAAAAATTTTAGTTTGTTTTGCAAAATACTCGTAAGCCAAGTTACTCACAAACCAAGGTTCCACTGTATGCATATATATATTTTCTTTTTGCTCTGTCATTTGTTACTTCTGAGGCTTGGACTTATGTAATAATGTGTACTTTTATCCTTTTGCAGTTTGACTTTATGTTTTGTGTTGTAGGTGGTGAAAATCAATTTCCCTTTGGAGATGAATGAAGTACTATCTATCTATCTGTGATCAAAGATGCTGATTATATATCATTAATTGTTTGCATTAACACATTAACTAATTAAGAGTGGTTTAAATTGGAATATGACTCACAGCTAAATATGTGCCATCTATATTAATTTCTTGAATCTCTCTCCATGGTGGCCTGCCTATTGTTCTGTTCCTCTTCCAGCCCATGTATGATCTCTGCGGCAGCAGCAGAAGTCCTCTTGCTTAGGTAAAGTGGTATGATGGACCCATGCTTCAAGAGGAGTTTTTAACTAAATATATCAAATTTGTCTCAAATGATCTATTCTCAGATCTCCTTTTAAACAATGTTTCTGGCTGAAATCACCAAATTAACAATAATCATTATTGTTGCCACTTTTTGTAATATAGGTAATGAGAAAAGAAGAAAATTTAATTGATTTTCCTTGCATCATGTCCACAAATAGCCCAATCGATTCAGGAGTAAGGGAATAGTAAACAGCACATGACTGCTTTAATATTTAATGATTTAAGTTGTTAGGAGCAGGTCAGATGTGATTGATGTCATGCATGTCTCTGGCTCTTCTGGCTTGTTTAATCAATCAGCCTGTGTGACCAGGTTTACACTTGACCTGGCCATCTAAAGCACTGCAAGCCAATAAATATTACAAGGGGGAGAAAAGTGATTTTATTTGGTCATTTTCCAAATTTCTGTTGAAACTGCCAGCTTAAACAACTGTCTTTGCACCTATCTCTATCTGTAGGCAAGGAAATTAAAGGTTATGAACTCCCATTCTGACAGATCTGTTAAATAAAAATCCATGTTGTTTACTAAATAATGAAAGTTGTCTAGATTTATTTGCCCACTTTGGCTACCATGGTTACCACCCCATAGAGAAAAGTCGCAGAGCATAGCTTCATAACAGTATTGGCTTCTTGGTGTCATTTCTGTGCCTGTGTGTGTGTTTGTGCAATGAATATGCCTGGTGTGTAGTGATACTTAACATCTAAAGATCAGTTACTGGTGTTTTTGGCATGGTGAGCTTCATGATTGAAATTGCTAAATAATGAATTTATTTAAATTTTCTGTAAAGTTACATTTATGTGTCATATTTACGTAGCAGGTAGGATTGTCGCCTCAGTGCTAAGACTGGTTCAATCAACTCCTGTGTTGCCTCCTGTGTGCTCTGTTTGTCTGTCCTCCTTGTGTGTGTATGGATTTTCTTTGGGGACATGAGTTGTTGTTCTTAATAAAAAATGTGCAGCTTGACTGAAATGATAAATCAAAATATGAGTACATCCTGCCCATATAGCCCACTTCAGCTAGAATTTGTTTTATAAAATAGGCATCTAAATTTGTAAATATAATTTTCTCCATGCAGTAAACTTCTGGTAATCCAGTTAAAAATACGTATTGTATTTTGAATGTACTTAAAATTTTTAGTTTGTAAGTACTGCTTACTATTTTTTTAAATACATTTGCACTAGTCTTAACTCCATGAATTTATTTTTTATTTTTATTTAATTAAAATTCGTGACTCTTTCTCCATCCATCCATTTTTTTCTTAGCTCTTTTTTAATTCAGGGTCACATTATGCTGGGGACTATTTCAGCAGCATCAGGCACAAACCAAGAGCCAGTGCTTATCATGGTGTGATTTAGTTTATTGAGCTAAATTTATCGAAGTAAAAGTTTATTGTTAAAATACTGATTTTCTAAGGTTGTGTGATTTCCGTACAGCGTTTATAACCTTTGAGGCATCCAACATCTTTTGTTGTAGACCAGTAGCACCATACAAAGAAAAAAAAAAACAGAAACTATATTATATAAGACAAAGGAAAGCTAAAATAATTTCCATTTCTTTTTCAGAAAAGGCCAAGAGAACAGCAAATGAAGGATAATGCTCTCATCACCCTATGGAAACCATCCAGATGAATGTGCTTCAACCGGTGTAACTTCTGTTCTTAAGCAACTTCCAGCTTAGTTAATTAACAATTATGACATCATTACTTTAAATTTTAATTGCACATTCTGAAAGATATATCATTTATGTTGTACTTACAAATTAGTGTGCCTAAAATGATTTCCTGATTTAAAGTAAATTGAACTATAGTGTGAACTCTGTTATTAAATAAATGTAATCAACATCAACAGCAACTTATTTTTATGTAACCCACTTCTCTGAGGCCTGGATTAGAAAGCTGCACTAATCACCAAAAATTATCCATCCCTGCAGGAAATACATTAGATATAAAAGTAGCAAATAACAAACATACAGTACTTACCAAAGGTCAAGTGGAGAATCAGCATTGTGAGGTAGGAACTCTATCTGCAGGATCATCATACCACCAGTCACAGTGAGAGCAATGGATATACTGCAAAAAAACAAACTCAATAAGTAACAAAGAACTGCAAATTAATCACCGCTTCCGGCAGGACTTGGCCAGCTGATCCTCAAAAGCAAATCCCCTCAACTGGCGGCGGCTGTAACCAAAAAACAAAAAGGCATCAGAAACTATGTGAAATAAAATGTAACTTTTGAATCAAAGCTCCTATTACAAAATTCAAGATAATTTTTAATTCAATTTCATGAGTAACTTTAATAAAACAGCCAATGATAACATTACAAATCCATGAATCAGCCACGGTTCCTTCCCTGACTGGGTTTCAAATTCACGCTTGATGTCTTGTTTGTTAATTTTTGATTCTTTTTATGTTGATTATATGAATCTTTATTTTTGGTTTTGTCTGTGTATATACAGTCATATGAAAAAAGTTTGGGAACCCCTCTCAGCCTGCATAATAATTGACTCTACTTTTAACAAAAAAAGATAACAGTGGTATGTCTTTCATTTCCTAGGAGCATCTGAGTACAGGGGTGTTTTCCGAACAAAGATTTTTAGTGAAGCAGTATTTAGTTTTATGAAATTAAATCAAATGTGAAAAACTGGCTGTGCAAAAATTTGGGTCCCCATGTAATTTTGATAATTTGAATGCATGTAACTGCTCAATACTGATTACTTGCAACAAAAAATGGGTTGGGTTAGCTCGTTAAGCCTTGAACTTCATAGACAGGTGTGTCCAATCATGAGAAAAGATATTTATGGTCAAGTTATGCTTCCCTTTGACTCTCCTCTGAAGAGTGACAGCATGGGATCCTCAAAGCAACTCTCAAAAGATCTGAAAACAAAGATTGTTCAGTATCATGGTTTAGGGGAAGGCTACAAAAAGCTACCTCAGAGGTTTAAACTGTCAGTTTCAACTGGAAGGAATGTAATCAGAAAATGGAAGGCCACAGACACAGTTGCTGTTAAACCCAGGTCTGGCAGACCAAGAAAAATACAGGAGCGGCATATGCGCAGGATTGTGAGAATGGTTACAGACAACCCACAGATCACCTTCAAAGACCTGCAAGAACATCTTGCTGCAGATGGTGTATCTGCACATCGTTCTATAATTCAGCGCAATTTGCACAAAGAACATCAGTACGGCAGGGTGATGAGAAAGAAGCCCTTTCTGTACTCACGCCACAAACAGAGTCGCTTGTTGTATGTAAATGCTCATTTAGACAACCCAGATTCATTTTGGAACAAAGTGCTTTGGACTGATGAGACAAAAATTGAGTTATTTGATCATAACAAAAAGTGCTTTGCATGGCGGAAGAAGAACACCGCATTCCAAGAAAAATACCTGCTACCTACTGTCAAATTTGGTCGAGGTTCCATCACGCTGTGGGGCTGTGTGGCTAGTTCAGGAACTGGGGCCCTTGTTATAGTCAAGGGTCGGATGAATTCAACCCAATATCAACAGATTCTTCAGATTAATGTTCAAGCATCAGTCACAAAGCTGAAGTTACGCAGGGGTTGGATATTGACCCAATGACCCAAAACACAGTTTGAAATCTACAAAAGGCATTCATGCAGAGGGAGAAGTACAATGTTCTGGAACGGCCGTCACAGTCCCCTGACTTGAATATCATCAAAAATCTATGGGTTGATTTGAAGCAGGCTGTCCATACTCGGCAGCCATCAAATTTAACTGAACTGGAGAGATTTTATATGGAAGAATGGTCAAAAATACCTCCATCCAGTATCCAGACACTCATCAAAGGCTATAGGAGGCGTCTAGAGGCTCAAAGGAGCAAAAGGAGGCTCATCTATTGATGTAATATCTCTGCTGGGGTGCCCAAATTTATGCACCTGTCTAATTTTGTTATGATGCATATTGCATATTTTCTGTTAATCCAATAAACGTAATGTCACTGCTGAAATACTACTGTTTCCATAAGACATGTCATATATTAAAAGGAAGTTGATACTTTGAAAGCTCAGGCAATGATAAGCAAAAATCCAAAGAATTAAGAGGGGTTCTCAAACTTTTTCATATGACTGTAATCCGCCTTGTTATGTTCTATGTGTTTTGTGGGTGGTCCCCAAGAGGTGGGGCACCTTCCAATCACTGTCAGAAACTGCCCTACACTCCCTAAAACCAGAGACTTTTCCACAGTCCTTTGTGGTTCATTATGAATTTGCTAGGTGCACTTGTTTTTATTGTGATTTCTGTGAATTATAGGATCTCTGATTTTTCATCTTCCTGCTCTGTTTTCTAACCTTGTTTTTGGAATCTGTATTGGCACTTGTTCGATTTGGTTTGCTTTGATGTTTCAGGCAATGCTATTTTGTATTTGCGTGCCATGGACCTACATTGTGATTAGAATGCTTTTTTTGTGAAAAATAAATCTTTTATTTTATGAAGATTTATTGCGTGCCCTTACTACTAGCTGGGGTTTGATTATGACATCCTCCTGTGGTAGACATTAGTGAAAATGCTTTGGAACTCTTTAGTGCTTGGGACTCCCAGATCATGACAATTAAATAGGATAAGAAAACACTATAAGTAAAAAAAAAACTTGCATTAGTGCTACATTAATATTCGTGTTATTATTATTATTATTTTTATTTGATATACTTTGTTAATTCCCAATAGGAAATTGTCTTTTCATATGAACTTTGGGGGTCAGAGAGCAGGGCAGTCATTGTATAGCACCCCTAGAGCAATTTTCTGGTTAAGGGCCTGGTTCAAGTGCCCAACGGAATAGGATCCCTTCTGGCAGTAAGAGGATTTGAACTAGCTACTTTCCAGTTACCAGTGCAGATCCTTAGCCACAGACCCCTTATTAATTCCTTTAGAGAATTTAAATTGCCAATGTGATTCATCTAAGACATCAAATAGAAATGACAGGAATGTTTCAGTTTGAGCAACCATATAATTCATGACTATGTGGGCAACTTGCCTACTAATTAATGTTAAGTACTACTTAAAAGGACTGCCTGTTTTGTGGTGTTATGATAATGTAATACAAATATAGCCTCAAAATAGCACAAAAACACAGACTAGTACTTCATTGGTCTGCCTAGAAACAGGCCTCATTTCTTCAAACCTTGCTCAAAAACTCAAAAGGCATTTTTTTCAAGGCCCAAAATGTGTCCCAGGCTTTAAAAGTTCAAAAAAACTATAAATGCGCAAAATTGAAATTCAAGGAAAAGGATCACTGAAAACCTTTGGCTTAAATTACAGTAACAAAACAATTATATTAGAAATTGAAAGGTTTTATTAATTAAGAAAAGAAGAGCAATAATGGCAAGACACAGGAGAAAAAGAACAAAAATAATTTCATTAAAAAGGCCACCCAAGGCTAACAAGGCCAATCTGTAATCCAGAAATCAGCAATCAAAGGCAAAGCAAAATCTACCATAAACCAGAAAATCCAAGAAATACAGGAAGGTCAACAACCAGAGCAAAACTTTGAGAGTAGTATAGAGAGAAAGGAGTCCTTTTCCTGTAATATAAATGCTTATTCTAAAATATTATTGATTAGATCCAGCCAGGTTTTAAAAAAGTTTTGAACAGATCCTCTAAGTGAGAATTAGATCTTTTCCAGTTTCAAATAGTATATAACATCAGTTACCCACTGACTTAACAGAGGTGAGTTAGGATTCTTCCGGCTGAGCAAAATAAGTCTACGTGCTAATAGTGAGTAAAGGCTCCACTTTAAGTCCATCTGGAGGTACACCAAACACAGTTGTTAATGGATTGTGACACCATGGCTGTCTGAAAGGCATTTCAAACTTTTGGTCCAGAATCATGTTAATTTGGTACATGCCCAAAACTTATGGTCCAATGAGGCTCCAGCTCGATTGCAACATTCGCAGGTTGGATCTTGCCCTGGAAACATTTTGGATAATTTAAAACAAGATAGATGTGCTTGATAAAAGATTTTACGTTGAGGACTTGAACAGAAAATTTCTCTATATGCAGACGATATGGTACTGTATATATCAGACCCACAAAACACTGTGCCTGCAGTCCTAACAGCACTAACAGAATTTCAAAAGATTTCTGGTCTCAGAATTAATTTGAATAAAAGTGTGCACTTTCCAGTGAATTCTCAAGCACACAATATCAGATTGGACACCTTCCCTTTTATCATCGCAGATCAGTTTAAATATCTAGGGGTAAACATTACAAGTAAACATAAAGCTCTTTATCAACAAAATTTTGCTGTCTGTATGGAAAAAATTAAGCAAGACTTGCATAGATGGTCAACCCTTCATCTCACTCTAGCTGGAAGAATTAACATTGTTAAGATGAATATCCTTCCTAAGCTTCTCTTCTTATTTCAAAACATTCCAAAATACATCAATAAATCATTTTTTAAGAAATTAGATTCAACCATAACCACATTTATTTGGAATTCAAAACATCCACGTATCCAAAGAGCGACCCTACAAAGACCTAAGGCAGAAGGTGGCTTGGCTCTACAAAACTTTCAATTTTATTACTGGGCAGCAAACATACAAATTATAAAAACCTGGACATAGATACAAATAGATGAACATATACAGGCTTGGTCCGCAATAGAAATAAAATCCTGCAGTACTTCTTTATATCCCTTGCTTTGTACCCCAATACTTACAAGTCATCACCAATATACTAACAACCCAATTGTGCTTCACTCACTCAGAATATGGAACCAATGTAGGGAGCATTTTAAGACAGAGAAGCTTTTATCTGTGGCACCTCTGCACAAGAACCATCTTTTTCCACCCTTGCAAACATAAGCAGTTTTTAATGTCTGGAAAACATTTGGGATTAAATCACTTAGAGATCTGTACATAGACAATGTCTTTGCATCCTACGAACAATTACATTATAAATTTAACTTTCTAGCAACACATTTCTTTCACTATCTTCAAATTAGAAACTGTTAACCAGAACTTGCCTGATTTTCCTCATCTCCCACCTCCCTCTATGCTGGAAAAAATATTGCTCAGTCTCAAGAACTTAGACAGCATTTCTGCAATATATAAAACCATTTTACAGTCCCTCCCTTTCAAAGATCCAAGAGGACAATGGGAAAAGGATCTCTCACTAGACATCTCAGAAAAGGAGTGGAAGGTAGCAATGCAGAGAATTCACTCGAGCTCCATATGTGCAAAGCATACAATTATTCAACTCAAAATTATATATTGAGCACATCTGTCTCATTTAAAACTGTCCAAAATGTTTCCAGGGCAAGATCCAACCTGCAAACGCTGCAATCAAGTCCAAGTCTCACATGTTTTGGGCCTGCACCAAATTAACATCATTCTGGACAAAAATTTTGAAATGCCTTTCAGACAGCCTTGGTATCACAATCCCTCCTAACCCATTAACAGCTGTGTTTGGTGTACTCCCAGACGGGCTTAAAGTGAAGAAGGACAAACAAACTGTGATTGCCTTTACTACACTATTGGCACGCAGACTTATTTTGCTAAACTGGAAGAATCCTAACTATCCCCTTTTAAGTCAGTGAGTAACTGATGTTTTATACTATTTGAAATTGGAAAAAATCAAATTCTCACTTAGAGGATCTGTGCAGAAATTTTTCAAAACCTGGCAGGATCTAATCAATAATATTTTAGAATAAGCTTGTAAAGCACTGAGGAAGCAGATTCTCTCCCCATTTCTTTTTCTTCGCCATTTATCTTTATTCACTTATTAATTCATCTACTTACTTATTTTTACTAGCTTTAAGTTTTATTCTGCTGCCCATCCTCTCTTTCTCAGGGGTGGGGATTGATTTCTTTTCAATCTTATTTTTGTATTTGTATGGAATGTTGTGTGATTTCAATAAAATCAATAAAATTATAAATAAAAAAAAGATTTTAAGTTGAATGATTGAATGTTTTGCACATATGAATATCGAGTGAATTGTGTGCATATCTGCCTTCCACTCATTTTCTGAAATGTTGAGCGAGAGGTCCTTTTCCCACTGTACTCTGGGATATTTAAAAGGGAGGGGTATCAAATGTTTTGTTTGAGTCTTCAAGACTGATCAGTATCTCCTTTGGAATAGAAATAGGTGGGTTGTGAGGAAAAGTGGGTAGATTTAATTTAGCAAAGTTTGGACATAGTGGAAAAATTGTCTTGATGGGAAGCTAAATATGGAGTGTAATTGTTTGTAGGATGCAAAGATATTATTTATATACTGTGGAAGGTGACCCGGACACAGACAGACGGACATCGTTGGATCCACCACACACTGTTTATTTACAAATATATACAAATTAGTGCACTTCCCAGTGCCTCCAGCACCGTTCCCCCAAAGTCCAGGGCACACAGTCCAACTGCCTTTCTGGCCGCCTCCAGTCCTCTCTCCAGCTCCATCTCTCTGCCACCCGACTTCCGCCGCTGACTGGAGGGAGACGGTCCCTTATGTGGGAACCCGGATGGGCTCCAGCTGCTTCCCGGCAATCAGTCCTAGCCACACCCCTGTGTGGCGAAAGTGCCGGCTGTGCACCCGGAAGCCGTCCGGGTGTCTCCTGTCTTCTTCCCCCCAGCACTTCCTGGTGTGGCGGAAGTGCTGGGCTCCAGGGATATGCAGGCATTGGGGCGCCGCCTGGCGGTGGCCACGGGTCCACACATGGGACATTCCGGCACCGGGGTGCCGCCTGGCGGTGGCCACGGGTCCCTACAGGGCTGGGCTTCCAAGCCCTTTACCCGAGGCCCCCAACATAACCAGGACGGACGCCCCCTCGCGGTCTGGAGAAGGCACGGGGACCACAATACAAATCTCTAAATGATTTAATCCCGTACAACATTTCCAAACATTAAAAACGGTGTAAGTTTAAGAGGGTAGAAAAAGGTGGCTATCATGTAGAGATACCACAGATGAAATATTTTCTAACTTGAAGTGTTTCCTACTTTGGTTCCATATTCTGAGTGAATGAAGGACAGTTGGGTTGTTAGTATATTGATGATACCTTGTATTCATTGAGGCACAAAGTAAGAAATATAAAGAAGTACTGTAGGATTTCATTTCTATTGTAAACCAAGCCTATGTATGTTCATCTGTTTGTGTCAGTGTCCAGGTTTTTATAGCTTGTATATTTGTCGCCAAGTAATAAAATTGAAAATTAGGCAGGGCCATGCCACCTACTGATTTAGGTCATTGTAGTGTCGCCCTTTGGATGCGTGGATATTTTGAATTCCAAATAAATGAAGTCATGATTGAATCTAGTTTCTTAAAAGATTATTTGCTAATGTATATGGGGATGTTTTGAAATAGAAACAGAAGCAGGTACCAGTTATTTGACAAGATGTGTCAACTTTAAGCGTGCTCCATCTTGCTGTGCCCATTGCTTGAAAGACAAAAGCCTGTTCTGTTCTTTCAATGTATTAGCAGAGCTTTCACTACCAGAGGGCATCTGGGGGTCCCAACAACACAAATGCACTTAAGCAGGATTGCATCATTTTGGAAGTGTGCAAGCAAATCTGTAACACAAATTCTAAATGCTGATTCTGTAGAATATCACATAGTCTGTTTTAACACATAACTTTCCCACCACAGAAAGAACATGAAGTTATACGGTATATGGAGACTTTTTGGTAGGCAGTGGCTGAAAAGCAGAGAAAAGGCAGATTGCAGGGCACTGTTTGTGACATTAGAGTATCACAGTCCTCGTTCTATGCTATCACGATTACCTTTTTATCCTTTCTTTTTTTTAAGACAGAGTTTTGGATGGAAGAGTCTATATAATATTCACGCTCATAAATCATTATTTCTGTTTATTCTATTGGTAAATAAAGGTTTTTTTTTAAGTCAGAATGCTTCGACTATTGTTGGCTTCATGTTTACAAAATAATATCAGTTTAGTATCAGTAGCTCCCTGTTTGTGTTCTTGTTCTTGGGCCTTAGTGTCATAGGCATCACTGCCACATGTGTGAATGTGTGCCTTACTGCACCACATAATCAGCCCCATTTTGTATGAAACAAGATAATCAGTTCGGATTCTTTTCAAATGCATGGGGAGAATCTATATTTTCGTAAAGAATTTGTTGTACATCTGTCTCTGAGTTTTTGTTCTGCCTTGATTTAAATACTCTGGTTGAAAACATTTTATTTTGAACATAATTTCTGATTCTGACTCTGAATAGCAATAAGATTACGTAACCTTTGGCACTAAATGTCTAAGTAACAATTGAGCAACCAAATATAGAAATTCTTTTATTTTTCTGGGCTACTAGATTGTGACTTTTTTAATAATGAGGCCAACTGTTCGGAAATAATCAGACAAGTTTAGAAGATGGCAAAAAAGTTCATTATCCTCGGACTCACTAGCTGTCTAAGGTGAAGATTAAACAGTGAAAGAGAGCACTCTAATGTGTCCCTGAGCTGCACTGAAGCACAGCTGAATTTGAAGTGATTGTGCTTTTGAAAGCGGAGAATCCAGTATCTAGTTAACATGAAAAGAATGAAAAATATAAGGCAACATTGTATTTGTGGTGGCGGAAAAGAAAAAAAAAAGGAAAATGTGATTCTGGCAGAACTCCAACATGTTTCCAAACAGAAGTACTTCCATACTATAGTAGAACCTAAAAAGAAGCTTCATAAAGCATGAATCATGTACATCAATCAAGAAGAACATTAAAACTACCTGTCAAAACAGCTCTGACCCATCAAGGCATGGACTCCACCAAACCTTTGAAAGTGGTATCTGGCACCAAGATATTAGCAGTTGATCCTTTAAGTCCCGCAAGATGCGATTATGGGACTTCCATAGATCAGACTTGTTTTTCCTGCACATCCCACAGATGCTCGATCGGATTAAGATCTGAGGAATTTGGAGAACTCTTTGTTAATTTCCTCAAACTATTGCTGAACAATTTTTCCAGGAAGGTAGGGCACATTATCCTGCTAAAAGAGGCCACTGCCATCAGGGAATACCATTTTCTTGAAGGGGTGTACGTGGTATACAACAACCTTTAAGTAGGTGTAATATCTACATGAATTCCAGTAATGCTTTTTCCTATAGCGCATCCTGCTGCCATCTCTTCCCCAAGTAGGTGACACACATGCACTTGGTTGTCCACATGATCTAAAAGAAAATGTGATTTATCAAACCAGACGACTTTCTTCCATTGTTTTATGGACCAGTTTTGACACTCATGGGCTTGAAGATTCAAGCGTTGTAGGCGCTTTTGGCGGCGGACGGAGGTCAGCATGGGCGCTCTGACTGGCCTTTTGTTATGTAGCCCCATGCACAGCATGCTGTGATGCACTGTGTGCTCTGACACCTTTCTGTCATGTCCAGCATTACGTTTTCCAGCATTCATGCTATAGTTGCTCTTCTGTGGGACTGGGCACCCATGACCTGTCACCAGTTCACCCTTGGACCACTTTTGGTAGGTACTAACTACTGCAAACCAGGAACACCCAAAGTCGCTCAGATCCTTACACTTGTCCATTTTTACTGCTTTGAATACATCACTTTCAAGAACTGACTGTTCACTTGGTACCCCCACTTGACAAGAGCCATTGCAACAAGACAATCACTGTTATTCACTTCACCTGTCAGTGGTGTTAATGTTGTGGCTGATTGGTGTATAGGTATAATATAATATAATCCTAGCTGTCATTGATTATCTTATATATAAACGTCTACATGTGTAAGTGTGTGTGTCTGTCTGTCCGACCTGGAAGTGCAAGGCTGCAGCATTAAGTTCAAAGAAAGAGACTCTGTTGCCAAAGTGAAACCACCAAGAAAAGAGAAACTCACTTAGCCGTTAATACACAAGCGAGGCGAGCACATCGGCAAAACAAAACCTCAGAGGAGAGAGAAACTTGGTTTAGCCGCTAATGCACAACTAATGTGATTGATTGATTGAAGTGCCAGAATCCATGGTTTCTATTAGCCCGGGCTTTTTACAGCATGGGCTTACACAGCTAGTATGTTAATACTAATATGTTCAAAATGACATAAGCTACTGACTACATAGCACCTTATAGGATATATGCATGTTTTCTTGTTGCTCATCAATAGCATCACCCTATAAATTGTATCTGTTCAAAAACAATTAAGTTAAATTAGTTGTTTTATATTTTATCCAATGGTGTAAATACACAACTTTTTATATGCCATATCCATCTGTAAGATTTGCTTTTTTACACACTTTTCTAACATTTATATTCTGCAGTCTACCCCTGCATTTTTTGTTCTAGTTTTTTCAACCTGCTTAATTGACATTTTTACTGTTCTTACGCCTGCTTCATTTCCTCATTGTTTCCAAAATGGAATATTTTTCATTATCTAGTGTGTTAGTAAAATCCTTATTTATTTATAGCTTATTGGTCACTAAAAAGGCACAGCCATATCAGCAAATTTACACACTCCATCATGTTTATTTTGCTCACTATTATATAAACCCAGATAAAGGAGAACACTCCTATTCATATTTTTACCACAGATCAGCAGTAACAAGTCAGGAACTTGAATTGGTAAATGATTCAGTGTGTTTTTACTTTGGCCTGAGCAATAGCATCACCATCTGCATCAGGGAGAATATATGTTGCAGCATCCATAATTACAAAACTCTCAAGTAAAATAACAGGGTTTCATGTTAAACTTTAACAATCAACATACATTAACAGAGATATGAAATACAGTGACTACCAGGGCTCAGGTGGCCCAAAAAGTTAATAATACATTAGTTGGAAACAAGTGTTTGTACGTCCCAGAGCTCTTACTGTTAAATAAGATGTGATGTTAAATAAAACCTATCAGATGCTAAGATAAAATGATGAAGTACAAGGCTCACAGTTTACATAATGCAAATACCACAAGATAGTGTGAACAAACAGACAAATCCATGCAATACACTACTAAATATGCAGTATGCCAATAAAGTTAACTGCCACCATTACACTAAGACCCATTAAATGAAAGTTGCACAGATCAATGAGGCAACTGATCTTTTGACCTGACAGATAAAGTGGATGGTTTAAAATCTGGAGGAAGAAATAGTGATCTAGGATGTTAAGGTGGGGTGGAAGATCCTGATGGAGCCACATTGTGTGGAGGAGTCTGGGGGCAAAAAGCTATCATGTAATATAAGAACAGTATCTTTCTCCAGAATACCATTAAATGAAGAATCCATGAGAGTGGCAAGAGAGGTCCTGCACAATGCAGCAGATCTTGAGGACACAACTTCTGCAGTCTCTTGTAGTTGGACATGCTGCAGTTTCTGTACCAGACCGTAATTCAGCATGTCAGAGCATTCTAAATGGTGCCACTATAACAACATTGCAAGAATGGATGATGGGGGTTGGGGGGGAGGCTTGCTTGCTTCAGTTGCCTCAAAAGGTGTAGTCCCTTTAAAAGGCTGAGCCTTTTTAGTTAAGGAAGTGGCATTGTTAACCCATGAGGGGTCCTTAGTTATCTGCACACTGAGGAACGTCGCACTCTTTAGAATCTCTATAGTGGAGTTGTGGTCAGGCTGGGCTTTTAGTGTTATTAATGCCAAGGGATAGATTGTTGTCTCTGCACCAAATGGCCAGCAGTTCAACCTCCTCATTAAATGTTGGTTTATCATTGAGATTGCATTACCTTCACAAGCAATATGAAACAATAACTCACGCATTTAACTAACTGCTGCAGGTAGGATTGAGGAGTTGGGAGAGTGTACAATATTTATGCTTTTTAAGCTTTCATTTAAATGAAGCTTCCCAAACATAAACACTCTCTACTATATCATTACAATCCAAAAAAGCAGGCACTTTTTTTCTTCTGGTTAAAATGTAATTGTTTTGATGTTGCACTAAATGCTGTCTTTCCTCTCTATACAACATGATGTAACTTTATTTGAAAACTTCATTTTGATGTTAAAATATGTCATAGCACTCTTTCAGTTTTTCTATCTGTTCTTTTCAGTTGTCAGTATTGAAACGTACTGTATGAAAAAAAAAAAACGGTAATTTCAATCGAGGCATTAGACGGCTGTCAAGAATGTACACTTCACAAAGTAAAAGTAATTCATCAATTTGTCATTATGCTCCGAGTCCTGTGTAGACTCAAGGGGTGAGACTGACAAGAGAATTAACAATGTTAAGGTCAAAGAAAGAACAGACAGTCATAAAATCAAGATGCCCCTGATACTCAAACCTTTCAGGCTTAAACAAGAGTAAAATGGTGATATTAATAATATCTTTGCCACACAATAGTGCTATTATTTTAAAAACAATTTGAAAAAATGTATTCTGCTTGGGGTATTATCTTCTATGATGGAAGAGTATCAGTTAAAAAAAGTCAATCTTTTTGGAGCCAAAATCACTAATAACTAATATATAAGCCATAATATATCCATTAATAAAGTTTCACCCTTTTTAAATGAAAATTGCCTATAAGAATACTGCATTAGAAAAATATTCAAAGCTTTGTCTTTAATGAGAGCTTCTTTACATTGATCAATGTTAAAAATGTATGATACTATAAAATTATCCAATTCAGCATCCCATGGTGCCCCAGTCTTTCCCAGTAGCAATGAACACAAGGAACAAAACCTCCCTGGGCAGTGTGCCCATCCATCACAGGGTATACACACATACCCACAAGCATTTTCACTTACTCTGGGGTTGATCAGAATTACCAGCTGTGACAGTAGGCGGCACTATCGCTCCCTTGAACCCCTGTTCATAATGTCAGACACCAGGTAAAAGTTCAATACTTCTTTTTATTATAATAATTATGTGCACCAAGCACCCTCCACTCCACACTACTTATAAATAACTAATACAATAATAATAATCAATCCTCCAAATCCCAGACACTTAGCCACCCTTCCTCCCAGCTCAGCTCAGCGTCTGGGATTTCCCATGGTCCTTTTATATCTCCTGACCCGGAAGTGAATCCACCCTACAGTCCATGAGATTCCTTATCACTTCCGGGTCGGATACAAAATCTTTTTCTTCACCCCAGAAGGACGTCGTTCCTACTGTTCATATGACCAGGACGTACTTCTGGGTTATAGGGCACGTAGCACTCCCCAAGCCTCCCTATAGTGGCTCCTGGTGGTCCCCATGGTATCCAGCTGGGCTGTTTATAAAAACTACAAGGTCTATGAGGCTCTGCTGGAATTCGGGGAACCTCCATGCCGCTGGGAGGGCTCCATCTGGTGGCTTGGAGGTGTGGTCCAGAATATATAGCCGGCCATCCCTCACACAGCTTACCTAAGGCACACCTAAGCTTACCTATGGCACACATCTTTGAAGAGTGGGAGGAAAACTGGATGTGCTGATAATGTTCACATGCCCCACACACAATGACCAGGTACAAAATTCAGAACCATGACACTGGGTCAGTAAAGCAGTGGTGCTAACTGTGCCACCCTCTATGACCTGTTAATGTTTTTAATCCAAGTCACTGTTTGCTAGCTAGTTGCAAACCAGGATACAGGATCCCTGAGGGACCAGTTATTTTGTTTCCTCAAAGTGAAACCTGTGAGGTTTTACAACCAGTTTCAGCATGCTAGGTTCTGGTTTTGTATGTGTGTGTTTGTTTTTACAAATTTTGAACTGTATGGATGATATTGCTACATGATTCCAGGGATCTAAGGTAGACATTATGCAATGGTATCATGGAGTCTGGCCACATGATGCATGGTTGGAGTGTGATGCCATGTGGCCCCAGTGGCTGTTTTTCTCCCAAACTATCTTCTGTAATGATTGAATGTCAATGTCAATTTATTTATATAGCACATTTAAAAAAACACAGGAATGCTGTGGCCAAAGTGCTTTACAATAATAGAATTAAAGAAAACAAACAAATAACATAAATAACATAAATAGAAATAAAATATATGAACATAAATAAAATAAATAATAAATAGTAAGTAATGTAAGTAATGTTACATAATCACAATGAGGAAACCATCAGTATTACTGAAGGTCACAGAAAGCAAGTGAATAGAAATTATTCTTTAATCTTGTTTTGAACAGTTCAATTGTAGGCGACTCCTTTATGTGATGAGGTAAAGAGTTCCACAGGCGAGGAGCAGCAGCTGTAAAAGCCCTGTCCTACTTAGTTTTACACATAGTACAAGGGACAACAAGAGACAACTGAGCAGGGGCCTCATGTATAAACGGTGCGTACGCACAGAAATGTTGTGTAAGAACTTTTCCACGTTAAAATCGTGATGTATAAAACCTACACTTGGCGTAAAGCCACGCACTTTTCCACGGTACCTCATACCTTGTCGTACGCAAGTTCTCCGCTAGGTTTTGCAGACTGGCGGCACCCAGCGTCAAAGCAGTGCTACTGTTCCTGTGTGGTTACACCTTATTTTCCTGACGCGGCTTTATAAATACACTGAAACTAACCGCATATTTTTTATTAGTGTAATGTATCTGATTGTAATTAACTTGTAACAATATAATGGTCCAGGGAATAGCCATAGTATTCCAAATACCATAACTGCTTTAGCGTTGTTACTCTCACTGCACCTTCTTCTTCTACTTTCAGCTGCTCCCGTTAGGAGTTGCCACAGCGGATCATCTTTTTCCATATTACTCTCAGTGCACCACTCGGAGTATTTATATCACTGAATCTGAGTGTGAATCACAGCAGCAGCTGATCGGAAAGAGAATTATCGGTATACAGCTTCAAGGACACACTACCTCAGCCACGGCAAAATGTTTCAAAGCCTTTCCTGTACGGACCTCGCGGTTCAGAAACAGTTTCATCCCAAGACCTTTAAACGCACTTAATCAATTGCTCCTTGTAGAACTGTTTGTACTTATAAGTATAATCACCCCACTGTAAACTTGCACAACAGTTATAATATTGCACAACCTGAGCCACTTTATAAAGCGCGTATTTACATATGATGATGATATCATTTTCAAGATGAAATGCAGCAAAATATGTTTATTATATTATAAAGATAAAACTTTAACTTCATTTAAATAATCTATATTCTTCACTGGGACTGTCATGAAGGATAGAATAATTAAACATGTACTACGAAGATATTTCAATGTTCCTTAAACGTTTTGAAGAATCAGCGCTCTAAGCTTACAGATGGATTAACGTCTATTACAGAGCTGATTGTGTGGCGATCGGTTACTTGGAGAAAGAAAAACAAGAACTGCAGGGGCGGCTCCGCCAATATATATTGAATATAAAAGAGAAAGAGAAAATAACAACACAGATAAAAAATCAGCGACAAATTTCGGCAAAAGTTAAATGCTTGTATCATGAGCACGAGGCGGCTATGCAGTGTCCGCAATGGACGTGGCCATCCATCGTGCATAAGATACCATATTGACATTGGCGCGCGAAGGAGCCACCGATTCTTTCTCTGCCCAGGGCCGCCACAAGCCTAGAGCCGCCCCTGAGTACTGCTGCAATAAATTATTCCATCGAAGGTCGCACACAATCACTGCGCCGTGAAACCCATGTTTAATAACGTGCTGTAACTCCTATTATCATGAAAATGATATCACGTATACATCTCAGTATTTTAGTTATTCAGAGAGCTGTAATATCACAAATGTAATGGATTCTGTGTCCAGTCGGAGGAAGAGAGCTGGTTTAAGAAGCAAGTAGTGATTCACACACATAGAGCACATAGAAGATCACATACAAAACAAAGCATTTAACGTGCTACTTTAATTACGATGTGATTTGAGAAACTGGTTAATTAAATGATTTTAAGATGAAGTTTATGATGATCTACTTTAATGACAAAATAAACTACATGATTAAAGTGGAAATTTCAAGATTAAAGTTTACATTTCGTGCTTTTTTCCCCACTGTGAGTCGTTTTTTTTCTCTGTACCCTAATAAGCTTTCATATGACACTCAGACAGTGGGTTACAACTCGCCTTTTCACAGCGACTTCGATATGTGACTTCTTTTTTATTTCCGGCACTGTGCGATTTTGTGAATGTGGCCTTTCAAGTTTCTCCAACATGCTATGTCACTCGATCATCTTCCTTTTGTTGATTATACCACGGTTTAATTAAACAAATAGTACATTTTTCCTTTGCCTCCACTTGGTATTCGCTGAAATTCTTATATTTTCCCCCGTGCTTTTCCCATTGCCTTTTCACAGAAGGCTGAGCTTAAGGGCGATTTATATTGATTTGCATATTCAAAGAGGCGTAATTCTGGGAGGAGTTGGGGCGTTACATAAAGCGCGTGCACGAGCGTTACTTTTCATGCTGATCGGGATTTATGTAGCGGAAGAACGTGGAAGTTGGTTGCACTTTGGATGGCTGGTGTAAAACACACAATTCAGATAAATAGGCAGGAGCAAGCCCATGTAAAGATTTAAAAACTAGCAACAAGATTTTAAAATCAATTCGAAAACTGACAGGCAGCCAGTGTAAAGAAGCTAAAATAGGAGAAACAGACTTATACTTTCTTGACCCAACCAGAAAGCGAGCGGCAGCATTCTGGACCAACTGTAACCTGTGTATCAGGGATTTGCTAATCCCAAAATATAGCGAGTTGCAGTAATCAAGGCGAGAAAAAATAAAAGCATGAGTAGCTTTCTCAAGATCCCTAGAAGATAAAAAGGGCTTGATCTTACCTAATAGACGAAGCTGGAAAAAGCAACTCTTGACTACAGAATTTACTTGTTTCTCAAAAGAGAGGTTACTGTCAAAGATAACACCAAGATTGCGGACTTGAATTTTGCAAAAGACAGAGAAAAAGCCGAGCAGTCCAAAACCAATTTGGGCTTTAGCTGATGGACCCACTATAAGTACATCTGTTTTATTTTGATTCAGATAAAGAAAATTATTAGCCATCCAGGATCTTAGTTCAGAAAGACAGTTGTGGAGTTGATTTATTGCAGAGTTGCAGACAGGAATATAAATCTGAGTATCATCAGCAGAGCAGTGAAAAGAAATGTTAAATTTCCTAAAAATAGCTCCAATAGGATGAAGGTATATAGAGAATAAAATAGGACCCAAAATGGATCCCTGAGGAACACCATATTTAAGAGGAGCGTAGACGAAAAAGAGGAAATTAAAGTCACTGAAAAGTGTCTACCAGTTAAATATGACCTGAACCAGTTAAGAGCAGCCCCTTTAAGCCCAACAAGATGTTCAAGCGGCATCAGCAATATCTCATGGTCAATAGTGTCAAAGAAAGCGGACAGGTCAAGGAGGAGAAGGACTGCATCGTCACCTGAGTCAGTAATAATAGGGATGTCATTGAATACTTTCAGGAGGGCCATCTCAACACCATGATAACGCCTAAATCCAGATTGGTAGATCTCAAATAAATTATTGGAGTTAAGGTGATTGACCAATTGATTATAAATAATTATTTCTAGAATTTTAGCCAGAAATGGCAGTTGGGAAACTGGGCGAAAATTGGCTAAAACTCCAGGATCTAATTCTGCCTTTTTTAGACAGGGATGGACTGCAGCATATTTAAAAAATGAGGGCATAACCCCCACACTTATAGAATCATTAATAATGGCTAGTAAAGATGGGCCCAAAACATCAAAGGCTTCCACTAAGAGGCGTGGTGGTACTATATCGAGGGGGCTGGGAGCTGGTTTAAGGGTGTCAATAGTTCTTTTTAATTGTGAAAGTGAGACTAGATCAAAGGATTCTTAGACAATATCATGATTAACAGTTTATAGCCAGTTTGAACAATGCCACAGCGGATAGTATCAATTTTGCTGACAAAGAATGCTAGAAACTGTTCACATGAATGAACAGTGCTATTTAATCCCATCACAGAATGAAGGTGAATGGCCACATTATTTGAATTAAATAAGACCCTAGGATTCTTAGAATGACGGGATACTAAATCGGCAAAGAAAACTTGTTTAGGTTTCTTAACTGCAGCCTGGAAATTGAAAAGAGAAGTCCTAAAATCTGTTCCTAAGAAACAATCAGATCATCTTTTTTCCAACGCTGTTCAGCAGTTCAACAGGCACAGCGCAGCGATCGTGTAGTTTCATTTAGCCAGGGAGCAGGTCTTCCCTTATTACTGCGTATCTTGGGCGGAGCAATTGAATCTAAAACCGTTTTATAGGAAAAATTAAATTTTAAGACAGAATCATCAATAACATTATTTTGGACCTGCACATCAAGACTAGAGAAAATGGTTTTAAAATCGGATATTATAGAAGAATCTAAAAAGCGCGAGCAGCGTGGGGGACAGCTATTAGTCGGGACATCAACAGTAATATTCATATCCATTGAAGAAAAGCAGGATGCTGCAGTACATACACTAAAGTAGTTATTAAAAAGAAAAGAAAATTACTAATTCCATAAATGTTTGAAAAATTCTGACAAGGCACAAAGTTAGATGAACGTACATTAGTCTACCTGTGTAGTTAAGTGCTTTCCCCTGATTTTAGGTTAAATACTGTATGCCTTTCTCTGGAAATCTCACAGTAGAATTAGTGTAGATCCTCTTTACAAACAACTGTATAACACAATGGAGACAACATTTCAAAGGAAATGTGGGACAGGACCATTAAAATCATATAATCCCAGGGAAGGTTTAAGAAAATTTCTAAGGCATTGAAAATCAGGTGGTAAAAAAGGTAGTAGTCAAAAATGAGGTCTGTGACAACTCAAAACAATTTGTACTCCTCCACACTCATTTAGAAGAAGGTGAGCACACATGGCAAGCTTTGAATTGATACTTCAATAGCGAGTCTTACGGGCTTAAATTTTAATGAAATCAGCTATTTCATTTTTTCTTAATTAACAATTCCTTTCAAAGAATCTTTAAAACTGTAGATTTGTACTCTCGCTTCATAATCACAATGTAGTATAATTTTTATCAACAAAGTAAAAACACAAATAAACTAATAATAAATGTTGTGAGCAATTATAAAGAGAATTTAACGTAATCATTGGAATTTTAATTTTATTGAAATTTATGTGTGCAGGACAGTGTTCTGTGCTAAGAAGAGCTTGAAAGATTTTTTTTTCTTTTCACAATTAAATGGATCAGAAGATAAATTAAACAAAACAGTCATAATATTGGATGGGGTGGGTAACAGTGTTGTTATGAGGCCCAAGCACTAAAGAGTTCCAAAAAAAGAAAACCCAAAAATGCCTGCTTGAGGGGAAAACAGTGAAACCCTGCTAGCATCAAGGGCAAACAAAGAATTTTATATATGAAAATATGTATTCATCACAAGAAAAAAGCTCAGAAGCACACAAAAGGCATACAATGCCCGTTAAAGTCACACCCATTAGCAAACAAAGTCCCAATATGAAATCAGAGGGAAATACTAAATACAGAGAAACAGGTCAAAAAAATCCAGTCAATCACTAAACACAAACACAGCAAAACACAAGAACTCACCATTCCTAAGCGCATTTGAAAAGAACCGCCAGGAACTGTGGGAGACCTTCCAGATGTATAGCATGGAGGGCAGTTCCTGGTGGTGATTGGAAGGTGACCCAGCCTCTTGGGGGACCACACACAAAATACAAAGGCACATATCAAAGGCAACATATACACAAAGAAACCAAACAATACCTCAAACTGAAAAAGATAAGTAATATCAAATGTGTAACATAATTTACTATGTTAACATAAACAAATGAATCAAACATAAACAAAGAAGATATAAAACCAAGATATGAACCCCAGACAGGGGAGGAACCCAGACTAAAATATAGGGGTGGGAAAAAGTTGGTTTACAGTTGTGATTATGCAAAACACAGAGTTTATTCTTGTATTATTATTTATTTATTATTTTGTAAGGTTTCTAAACTCTTTTGGGACTCCCCTCAAAGGGACGACATGCTGAAGAGCAGAGTGGTAGATCACGCTACAATAAATAACTGTGCTGTTCCTGTTTCATGCGGAATTAAGTTATTTTTGCTAAAGTACTGAGACTCAGCCTCGTGTTTTGGGGTGCAAGACAAGGACTCACATGTCACAATTTATGGTATTGTTTATCTTCTTATTCATTTTATTATTATTGTTATTATTTCATATGCTTACTTATAATTTATCTTTTAGATAATGATGGCTGATTGTACCTAAGTGCACTGTGTTTATAAAGTTAAAAAAGCTATTGAGTTACTAAAACTATTGTAATAATCACAACCTGTATGTCTTTTTCCATATGAGCAACTGTAAACCTACTTTTGCCCACTCCTGTAAAACAAGAGTCAGAATCACCAAAACTAACAAAGCACAACATGCAAAGGCAAAGGATGAAATCGAAGACACCGAGAAAATTCACAAACTTAAATTTTTTTTCACACTGCTACTATCCTTGAAAGTTTGTCGTTATTTTGAATGCATTATTGGGCAGAAAGCAAGTGTGCAATACTGACTTTTATAGATTCATGCTTTGCAATTTCTGATTGTCACGCAGTAGCAACAGGAATAGGAGTTTACACAAATACACCCAAGAAATGGCAGTGCCCTTAGAGGTGTGGCGTAATTTTCTGTCCTTAATAATAACTTTAAAACCTGAATGAACCATACAAATGAATTTCCTGTACTTAAAAATCACTACATGGAATAGAAAAGTAAAATAAAATATATAAAACTAATTAAAAAATTAAATCATAGCACACAGCTCTATTTTTATTGGATCTATTGTTTTATGCAGAAGTTACACATCCTATCTGTATACTGTACATTCCAAAGACAGATTAGGATGACTACCAACAATATGACACATTTGTGGGATGCATGGGCTGGTGCCCTCACCAGAATGAAATCCCTGCCTTGCAGTCTAAGCTGCACACTTGTCTTATGGCATTTTGGTTGCATTTTAACTATGGCTTTCTCTTTTTGAGAAGGCTGTGATAGGTGTTTTTTTTATTTCAAATCCCTCTTTTCTCTCATTATCTCCATTATATTCAGATCTGGTTTCACTAGACATCCACCTGAGTTTGTGAGGAGATGTTAGATTGCCAAAAGTGTACTGTGTTTTCTTTTAAATTCTGCTAGTTTACCTTTCTTCTCCCTTACTAGGCTGACCCGCCTTTTAAGGCGACCGACTTTAAAAGTTGACCACTTCTTAAGGCAATTCAATATGTAGATCAATTTGATATTTTATACAAACTCATTAATTTGGTTATATTGCATTTGAGCGGTATTACTTTAATACTCGTAGTTTCTGTTATTTTTGTGATGAAATTTAAACTTTTTTTCTATATCGAGGTCGCCCTTTTGAACCCCCCTGATATTTACTTCGCGGTGAGGCATTTGTACTCCATCAACATTAATTATTTCCAGAGACATAATTTTGTCTATTTTTCCAGCGCATCGCGCACAAAAGCAAGAGAAGGATGGGAGCACCAGAACTCTGCTCACATCATGTCGCTTCGTACCACAAGCTGCAAGTAGTAAGTCTGTGATAAGCGGAATACCGCTACGCTTTCCACTCACGGGACGGAAGGACAATCCTGACCGCTTTTATATAGTAAGAAAGAAGAAGAAGGTATCGCACAGTCTGGAGTAGAAAATCATCTTTTACCTGGAAAAACGAAACTACAAATCCCATCGTGCATTGCAAAATGGACGGGACGTGTGTGAAACTCCGCGCCTGCGTAGCACTCACGGGACGGAAGGACAATCCCGACCGCTTTTATATAGAAGGATTTTCTTTACAAATCCTATAGGTTTAACCAACATATCTCATATTCTCCTTTTCACTGAGGCCATGCTTGGTGTTGATTTCCAAAGATCTTGACTGGTCAGAAAATATATCAGCTAGCAAGGCCGTTGTTCAGTAGTTTGAAATGTACTGAATTTTCTCTTTCTGTGGAAAATTTTAAGTCAACTGTTAAAGACAAAGTCCCAATATGAAATCCAAAGAATAGTCAAATTACAGAGCAATAGGTCAAAAAATCCAGTAAATCACTTAGCACAAGAACACGCACAGCAAAACCCAAGAACTCACCACTCTTAAGCACATTCTATATGAACTACCAGGAACTGTGGGAGACCCTTTTAGATGTTCAGCATAGTGCGGAGGGCATTGGTGAATATACCACTGTGGCATTTTAGTGTTTTTAATTTATTTAAAAGGAGTTCTATTAAAGTCAATTAGTGGACAGATTGTCTATGCATCTGATTTATGTGTTTCACATTTGATGAATGCAATTTTGCTTTATTGATGCTGCATAACATTCATATTGTTTTCTGTTCTAGTTTTCAGTGCAAACATTTTTGTCTACTCATTTAAGTTGCTGGCACATCTTTTCAAAATTTTGGGTTGTCTACTGTAAATGAAGGAGGCAACAAGTCATAAAGGGTTGAGAACCACGGTGAACCCCATATAACTGAGAGTTGATTATGTCTGAGAAAATACATGCAATAGATGTCTTTTTCAGAACGGCATCTTAGTATGATTGACTCCTAGATGGCGGCGGAGCCAGTTTTGAGTAAGTTGATAAAGAAGAGGGGGGCTCAGGAGGTAACATCATAGGTGGAACAACTGTCAATCATCCATTCTGCAGTGGAAAGAAGAGAAAAGACATTAAGCAACAGTGCCACCCTCTGGCCTGGAGAGTAATTACTAGTAGAAGAGTCCTGAGGTTGTCTCTCGTATTAACGTGTGTGAAACTACTACTACTTATACTTATGAAGTGCAGGGTCACAGTGTGTCAGTGTGTATTCTAGCAGTTTTGGGCACAACCCTACATGGGTTGCTAGTAGGAGCTCATTTTACTCTCACACATGAAGTTATTAAAACAATATGAGCAGTTCACAGTTATACACAGCATAATGTCTGAAATGTCCCCCATGCCTTTAGCTCAACATCCTTTTGTATACAAAATTCAAGCCAGTGAAAGAAAAATGAATGCTAAGGCCCTAATGAAAATAAAGCAATAAGGAAGAGCTGTAAATCTAATACTTAATAGCAAACTGGCATGAATTGGAAAATGTCCAGTGACAGAGCTTAATTATTTATAGTGTAATAGAAGCTTGATTTCTAACAGCATAATCATGCTTCTGTGATTGCTAAGAGCATAACACTGCTGAGGATCTGTTCGGCTGAGGCTATTTCAATGAGTGATGATGAGAAGTAACTTGATGAAACTTCAAAGCAGCTCAAATTTACAGCAACTAAAGAAGTGAAGGGTATTTATCTATCCAGCAATTTACTGAACCTGCTTTTCCAGTTAAAGTGTCACTGGGTGACTGTTACTAATAAAGGGCAGCACTTACAATGTATCATTGCTGCAAAGTGAGCAATGCTTTAAAATATGAAGCTAGTGGTTTGACATTTTTTCTTCACAGTGCGAGTTTGATTTTTTTTTTTTTTGGGAAAAGAGCGGTATAAATATTTTATGATCATAACAATGTTTACTCTATAGCTGTATGTTTCATAGACCGAATCCTGCTTAAGTGCTGCATTCCATCAGCTGTAAAATCTTATAAACTCCATGTTATGTAACTGTCCTCAGCATTGAAAAATTGAATTAGGGGGCTAATTTTCAAACCAGCCTTTTTACACTCTGTAAATTTTCACTAATGGATCCTGTGTGTGTTAAAGTTTAACACAAAAAATGTGTAATGTCTTTTGCTAGGCATAATGATTATATGAAACCTAATTAGAAAATTTAATTAACTTCATTTCATCCAATTATTCAAAAAGTACTTTTTACTTATTATCTTTACAGATTAAGGTTAAATTCTGAATTCAGTTTTACTTACTGAAAGTTGTTCTAGAGACACCATCTTCATACTTGAGGCACTGTTATATAATTACCTGTGGTCTACTCCAGTCCTTGAATTGATCAGTTTAGAATCAGAATAGAGCAACATGAAGGGAATGACAGTACATTGATATTCTGAAAACCTCAAATCATAGCTTTGACATCAATGCAGAATAAGTAGGAAATGATAACAAATCATCTGCGAAGCAGTCATTAGATGAAGTAACCCTTCTCAAAACAAAGAAAGAATGAAAAAAGAATGTCAAATTTTAATCATACCACACATTCTTCTAACGTCTAAAGTAAGAGCACAAAAGAATAACAATGGAATACCATGTTTCCTTATTGGTTTTTGACAGTCAGCATGGAAAAGTAATAGAAAGTCCTTTAAAATGGCTCACTCCAAATTGTGCAAATTTGATTTGGCAAATTAGAAACAACCTTCACAACTTGCACTTTCGTGTAACATTAGTAGCAAAATGTTATACATTTCCTTAATAATAAAACAGAGTGATAATACAGACTCAATAATCAGCTTCAGGTTCAAAATTGCTTAATCACGTAATTTTAAAACACATTAGTCCCTGAATATACTGTATTTAAACTAATTTAAAAAATAAAATCAAAACCTTGTTCCTTAGAGCTAGTTAACATTAAATCATGAGTAAATTCAATTATTGTGCTTGTAGAGTCCTGAATAAATACAAATCATATATCTTTATTTCTCAGTGGTGCTCCAGACACTTAGCTCAGTGCATTCAAGTTATTGCATATCTGCAGTGCAGCTTACTTTACTGTCCTGTTTGCCACAAAACTTCATTCAAAACCAAGAGAAAAACTGAGATCCCCTGTTAGTGACAACATGTGACTTACCAGAGGTGCAGCAGCAGGACAGGCAAGGTAGGCAATTTCCTGGGCACCCCCTCTCAGGGCATCTATATTCATTGCAACGACAAATCTACAGGAATTCCCCTTGAAGCATTGCATCAGCACACTGCAGTGTGTCCCCCTGAGGGGAACGCCAATCTCTGTTGTGAGAGTGTCAGTGTTTGTGATTACCATTACTTTTTAAGGAACCTTAAATGGAAATAGATCTGATTTTCAAGCTGTTGAAATCTACCATGTGCCAGAAGAGTCTTTCAGTCCGATGTCTAATTTCAAAAGCGCACAGTGTTCAAAGGTCTTTGGACCTCGAGGACACACTGCTGCATCTGCTGTAGCCAAAGCCCACAAACAGCCATTTTGAAAGTTACACTAATACCATTACAAGCCTTTTGTTTGTTTTTTACAATTCTATTATGTGTAGTTTTTATTTACATTTTAAAATATTACAATGTACGGATTTTATTTATTTTTATTACCATGTGTACCTTACATTCATTTGCATTTTATTTACTTTTTTGTTTATTTATATTTTTAAAATTTTCTTTATTCTATTAATGTTTTTTCTATTTTCTATACAATTTTTGTATTTATACTGTTTTATTTAATCTTTATATAATATTTAATAAAGGATTTGTGTTTATTGAGTCCTTCCTCTATTAATTTACACTTTGCACTAAAATAATAAATTTTACCACTTTGAGATTCGAGGGAAGGTGAGTTGGCGTGCCCCATGGAGTTTTTTGCCTGGGGACCCCAGAGTCCCTAGAATTGCCTCTGTGACTTACAAATACATTAATTGTTTTCATGGTTGTAAGTATATTTGGAAATGCATGTTGATAATAATGGAAAATATCCATGGGTGCCAGCTAGTCATAAGCATTTCAGGAAGAAGAAAAATCATAGGCTAATATACAAATAATAATCCAACAATAATAACAACACAAATAATAATCAACAAACTGAAATAGCATAGGGACCAGAAGAATAAATGCGTGTTAAAAACTAGTCACGTTCGTAATTGAGAGTTCCTACCAATCTTTATGCCAAATCAAAAACAAAACCAAAAATCATGGTCGCGGTTCATGGCAAAACTCTCTTTAACCAGAAAAGTCAAGAAAAGAAAACACATACTTACAGTTCATTGTTGTTATTGAAATCTAAGATGACCCAGAATGTCTGGGGTGACCTTTTATGCCATCACGATTATGGCATCATGCATCACACATTAACATACCAATGCCATAGTAACATGGTGGCATCTCAAAATAGTTGCTGCCTGTAAAACTAAGATGGTATTGATTTCAAAGTATAAACATCTCCCAGATGGGCTTACATTAAAACTTATAATAATGTCTCCCATTTCTCACCACCTATGACTTGATTGCTTAAACTCTACACAGTCAGACCGGGCAGGATAAAAATATTTCTCGACAGTCAGCCTCTTAATACCAAAACTCTTTGACGTCATGCTTTGATTGGATGGTGATATTGCATTTTTTACTTACGTGGGTGAGGGCACAGTAAACCGGAATCATGGGTTGATATTTACAGATAATTACTATAAAGTACATCAATTTTGTTGAAATGTGTATTTATATATTAGGCTAATCAATTTATTTCAGAAATCTAAATTTAATAAATATAGTTATAGTCTATGCCATTGCCTTGGTAAGATAAATGTTTTGCCACTCTCCCACTAAGCTACCTGTTAATGGTTGGAATGTTATATACAAAGATATTGTTGCATTTGTTTATTTGCACTTCAACTCATCATTTTTTTTCACTTGACACAGATTAAATCTTTTTACAGAAATATGAAACCTTATGCCTTGTCAGTTCGACTGCTTATAGTAAACTGCAAATGCCCCCTGCCAATACAGTCCAGTTGCTACATGTTTACTGAAATGGAGTGCCTCAATCACATATATTTTCCAAAGAATCTTACAGACAGATGATGTCATAAGTAATCGAATGTTCCCCTTGACATTCTGATATTGACAAACCACTGTTTTGTATCAAATCTCTCCACATCTCATCTCTACCAGTCCAGGCTCCTTCCTCTTATCTCTGGATGATAATTCCACTCAAAGCAACAGTTATTATTTTTTTTTCCTTGCCAACTTTATGAATTCACAGACATCCTGCACAAAAAAATGAAGTCAACATGTAGCTAGTGTTATGATTGTCTATTCTAATTAATCTGTCTGATTAATTTGTTTTTACTAATTTTACAGATTCGGAATAGATATTGTATCTGTACACAGTCATATCAGATTGGAATCTCTTGCAAAATTCATTTGAACAGTCAAACAAAAAAGCAGCCAAAATCAAAAATGGAGTCTTTTAACTGCAGTCTGAATGTATCCTTAGTTTTCTGTAGCAATGCATATTGCTTTTTACTATGTTGGCACTTCTCTTTTATCACTCCTGGGTTAGGGGTCATTGCACCACTGACTTTGGGATTGCCTTTGGTTTATAATGGCCAAACTCGACGGAACCTATAAAAAATATTGTATTTTTGCCAGAATCTCAACCATTTGTTGACACTTTTTGGATTTTTTTGTAGTTTATCTAGTATTGATTCCGAGAATTCAAGATGGTCTATACATTGTGATGTCATAGTATGTTAACACATGAGGTAATGGGCTTTGTCAGTCAGGGTGTAATCACTTGGTGTAGGTAGCCCTTTGGTGGTTACAATGTAAGTAGTTCTATTCTTTTTTTTTTTTTTTAATTTGTCTCCTTGTAATTGCAAAAAATGTTTTTATTATTTATTAAAATTTTTTAATATAAATGTTATTTATATTATTTAAATAACATTTGTGTAGAGGTCAAATGGCCATTCAAGGGTCAGTTTCAGAAGCACAATTTAAAAATATAGGTACTGTTTAACTTGCCAAGTGGATTTTCGTCAAGTGAGATGCGAATATCTAACAGAATTTCTGTCTCATTATTGGTTCCGTGTTAAAAAGGATATGGAAATAACCTAAAGAATGTAAAAAGAAGTTCAAAATAAAATCCACATTTAGTTGTCATGTGTCTACACAAAAATTGCACTTATGAACATCTTGAATGAACAATCTAACCAGCAACATAGTTTTAACAGAAAGTTATACTGGATGTTTTAAAAGTCCAGGGGATGTTTATTCAAATAGTGCTGATGAAGAACTGTTTTCACAGAGTTTGGCAGTTTTTTGTCTTAAGATGACACTGAAACATCTAGTATCAGCTTCTACTGTTCCAACCATCTCTGAAGAGGTTCAGGACATTCATGAACTTTAGGAAAGGCTGACATTGCTTGGAAGTTCAGAAATGACAATGAAAAAGTGTGATAGATGAAATGAAAAAACATGGACCACCTTAAGACTTTCAAAAGAGTAGTTTTAAAAATGGAACAAAGAAGAAGGATCATATTCAAATCTCATGTCAATTATGTTGAGCCTGTACCATTCTTTCTAGGCATTAGGGAGTCAGGGAAGGAGTGTTATGCACAGTGTGCTTCCATAAAGAAAACAATTGCTACAGTTTTTGAATGTGAATCAATGACGCATTAATATGAGAAATTATATTCTCAAATTCCAGTCAGTGAGTTGTTGCAAGATGTTATGGATGGTAAAAGCTTTCTATGGAATTCATTTTTTCAGAATGAACCATCATCCCTAACATTGATTCTGTACCAAGATGCATTTGATGATGTAAACCAGTAGGCTCAGGAAAGAAGAAACACAAGGGAATTGCATTTTACTGACATTTACCAGCATAACAGAAGGCTAAAAATGTGCAACATGTTGTTCTCTGCAGGTAATAGCACTTGAACTATGGAAGCGATGTTGTTGCTTAATCTATTACTGAAACGTCTAAAATGCTCAGGAATTAACTACCAGTAACCTTGATTCTGTTTGTTGTGTTCAGTTTGACTCATATTTTAATTAACAGAAACATTTTCTTGTTTGTCAGCCTGCAACTCCCCTATTGTTTCTTTTGATATTCTTTTGATGATCAAAATCCTCGTTATTCAAGAGAATTACTTCACATACCCAGCACTGAATCACTCTCTAGCCCAGTTCAAGTACAGGGTGGGCCATTTATATGGATACACCTTAATAAAATGGGAATGGTTGGTGATATTAACTTCCTGTTTGTGGCACATTAGTATATATGAGGGGGAAAACTTTTCAAGATGGGTGGTGACCATGGTGGCCATTTTGAAGTCGGCCATTTTGGATCCAACTTTTGTTTTTTCAATAGGAAGAGGGTCATGTGACACATCAAACTTATTGGGAATTTCACAAGAAAAACAATGGTGTGCTTGGTTTTAACGTAACTTTATTCTTTCATGAGTT
>JANRMT010062792.1:16009132-16086363 GCA_026402145.1 Polypterus bichir lapradei
AACTCATGAAAGAATAAAGTTACGTTAAAACCAAGCACACCATTGTTTTTCTTGTGAAATTCCCAATAAGTTTGATGTGTCAGATGACGCTCTTCCTATTGAAAAAACAAAAGTTGGATCCAAAATGGCCAACTTCAAAATGGCCACCATGGTCACCACCCATCTTGAAAAGTTTGCCCCCTCACATATACTAATGTGCCACAAACAGGAAGTTAATATCACCAACCATTCCCATTTTATTAAGGTGTATCCATATAAATGGCCCACCCTGTACTTTGGAGATAATGAAGATGATAAACCTGCAGGTATTCCCCCAGGAAGTAAAAAGTTAGCTGGTCATGGCATCCAAAACTAGCTCTTATTGCAACTGCTTCCTGTTATTTTTCCCTCCACTGAGTCAGCTCTTTAACATGGCAGAGTGGCTTGCATGATCAGTGATCCCCTGAGTGATCCTGGCAGGAGTCGTGTGCTCCTGGTAGGACAAGGTTGCAGGTGACGTCCTGACTAAGACTGACTCAACCCACCCATCTCACAATCCAAAGTGGTGCAACTTACTGCCATTCCTTGTTATCCTGAATATGGCTTGCCAAGTGTAGTCACGACAGGATGTGAAGCAATGTGACTGAGGATTGCAATCCCTCACTACCACCAATATCAATAACTCTTTTGTGCAGACTCCCTTCCATGTGCCATATGACACAAACAGATGGACATCGTCATCATCTGATAAAAGGACAGACATGATTGATCTGTTATGGCGAATGACAGAATTAAAAATCCAGAGAACAATGAGGTATGGCAGTTGGTTCTGCTGCTTAGGCAAATCACTGGACTCATTCATGCACCAGCAATAACCACAGACCAGGTTGCATACCTGAAAGTACTAATTAATGAGTATATCCTCTCATACGCACGCACCTATAGGACAATTTAAAGGCTCTGATGACAACAATTCTCTGCTGCTCCAGTGGTTGGCTCTTTCCCTCTGCAGACTTAAAGAATGACAGCTTTTCCATTGCTGACGTCACTTCTGGCGTTCGTCCACTTGGACCCACCTCTTCCTGCCAGAAATGGTCCTAACCAGCAGAACTGCCAATTTTGGTAGTCATATCCAGACTCCTGTCTGAAAGGATGCAACTAAACACTTGACCTGCATTTTATTTTTCCGTTTGTAAGACTTTAGTTATACAGGGTTATGCCTGTGGGTGCCCCAGAATGTCTCACTGTGTGCTTTGTTATTACAATACATTTTAAGGTACAAAATTTTTCTACTGACTCTCTCATGGAGTGGTGGCTCAAAGGCTAGAGATCTGCACTGGCAATTAGAAGGTTGATTGTACAAGGCCGTTAACCTGCAATTGCTTCATCCAGGGTATGATATTAACCCATTTTAACTTGAAAACTAATATAACCAATGAGTTCCTTGACCCCTAAAACCACCAGATTGATGTTTAAACTATTTTTGAGTCAAAGGAAAACCTTTAAAAATTTAAAACAAATGTGAAATCAAGACAACAAAAGACCATTAGAGAGCTTAAGATGGGTGACGACTGAGATATGCATTTTGTGGCACAAGTTACTAAAGCAGAAGGGAGGCCTTGATCAACCCTGGTTGGCTTACCAAGGTGATAGTATCTGATGCTCAAAGACCTGCAACACTCAGTGATGTCATGTTAGATCACTGCTGATGTGTCTGAGTGTATGTATGAGCTTACAATAGTTCAAAATGCTTGATAATATGCCCTAGAAAGAGATCTGAGTTAGAATGGCTTATATAGGCTGTATTGTAACTTTTATAACAGTACTTGTAGAATGTTTAGTTGTACATTTTACAGGTGGAATTCTGAAAGGGCAGATACATAGTAGTTACTGTGTTTGTTTAGGCATATTTTCTGAAGGTTCCTTCTCCAACAACATTGCACATAATTAACATAATTAATGCACAACGTACCGAAAACCTATAGCAATAATGTCTCCATGATGGATGAAAATAGAACGGCATATTCACAGTGGGAGAAATGGTGCTGGGATGAAAAAATAATTTTTCATGTGTATAAGCATGTGATCTGTATGCTACTGATGATCAACATTCTCAGGCTCCCAAGACCCTCTTAATTGTCTGATTACATTAAGAGTGAACTCTTTCAACAGTGAATAAAAATAGAAATAGACATTACCTCAAGTCTGTGCCATGCTTTTCTGCAGGGTGCCTTCATTTAGCAAGTTTTTACCTCTCCAAAGCACCAGCTAGACCGAGTGCCAAGTTTTTGAGGTGAATGTAAAGCAGTAGCTGTCTGGATCATGATGTATTTTACTAGCAATATATTCAGTTCATTTAGTGAATATTTTTATGAAATGTAGTTTTTGTTCTGTTGGTTGCTGGGTGTATTGTCCTTCCAAGTGTTCCCAAACTCTCAAAAAGATGTTTGACCAAGGAAAGCATCCAATCAAGAAAAATATATGTTATCATTTAGAATTTTTGCTTAAAAAAACACATTGTGTAGCTGTTTCAGTTATTTCTGAGACCTATGTCTTTTTCATAAGTTTGATAAAACCACTTTTGAACATCACATATTGTAGATACATTATCTGAAATGCCTGTGCAGTCTAAACTAAAATCATCATCTTTACTGACAATTCCAGAAAATAGTATTTTATTCTGGTCATTTTTATCTTTTCTGTAACACAGACTATGTAATTTCTAAACAGATGAGTTACATTTCATTTGTATTAGTAACACATTTTGAGTTGATGAAGGCTTTTTTTTTTGCACTGGTGTACATCTGTTTGATTTTTTTAACATACGGCATTAGATCACTCTTCCTCCCTATTATGCATAATAAATGCTTCTCGATAGCAATAACCTGTGTAGCTGATCTTCACTTAAAATGTAACTTTTCTGTTCCAAATTCACTGGATTTGTAGTACAGATGCATTTATTTCTTTATATTCTGTATGTGTGTGGAACTTTTATGCACTCAGTTTTTCAAAAATATATCATAGATATATGGATGATTTGATGGGCATTCAAAGGGTAAAAGGCAGGATGACAGCCTAAGAGAAAATGCCTAAAAAGTGACTGCAGTGATGGAAAAAATAAACTAGCCCTGGAAATAATTTCAAATTCAGTTTCTTCTTATATAACAGCAGATAATCTTTTTATAACCCGTTAAGGGTCTTGGATTGTTAGAAAAGTTCTAAATGTGCACATATTGCTCTAAGAGAGCTGTGTAGCTGTGTTGAACTATTCCTTCACAGGATGACATAAGATTACCAGTAGAGTAAAGATGCTTCTATTAACCAGGTGAACCAGGGATCTAGAAGGATCAGTGATCAGGAATTATTCATTAACTTGGAAAACAAGTTCAAAGTGCTTAAACAGATTTAACACAATAAGAAGAAGGAACAAAACCATGTAACTATTTTACTTTTCTAATTATGGTTATTACAATTCATTTGTAATGTTTTATTACGTGGCATTCCCTTTTGTGGAGGTTGGTACCCTTACATACACACCCATACTCATAGGCTGTGAATTTTGGGTGTTCTGATGGCAAAGACTGGGATGCATTCAGCAACTATTAGAACTGGCTGCATTAGAACAATCTAGACAAGAACAGGCCATTCAGCCCAACAAAGCTTGTCAGTCCTATCCACTTAATTTTTGTAAAAAAACATTAAGTCTAATTTTGAATGTCTCAAAAGTTACTTGGTAGCTTATTCCAAGTGTCTGTGGTTCTCTGTGTAAAGAAAAACTTGCTACTGTTTGTGGAAAATTTACCTTTAACAATTTTCCAACTGTGTCCACGTGTTCTTGATGAACTCATTTAACAGTCTTGATCCACTGTACTAATTCTCTTTGTAATTTTAAACATTTCAATTATGTCTCCTCTTAATCATCTTTTGCTTAAACTGAAAAGGCTCAGCTCTTTTAATCTTTCTTCATAATTCATCTCCTGTTGCCCTGCAATGAGCCTAGTCACTCTTCTCTGGACCTTTTCTAGCACTGCTATGTCCTGGAGACCAAAACTGCACACAGTACTCCGGATGAGGCCTCACTAGTGCATTATAAATCTTGAGCAGAACCTCTTTGGACTTGTACTCCACACATCATGCTACAGTATATAACCTAACATTCTGTTTGCTTTCTTAATGGCTTCTGAACACTGTCTGGAGGTTGATAGTGTCGAGTTCTCTACAATCCTTCTTATTAGGTGTACACTCGATTTTCTGACCTCCCATTGTGTATTCAAACCTAACATTTTTACTTCCTATGTGTAATACTTTACATTTACTGACATTAAATTTCATCTGCAACATATCTGCCCAAGCCTGTATGCTGTCCAAATCCTTCTGTAATGATTTAACAGATTCCAAATTATCTGCTAATCCACCTATATTGGAATCAAATGCAAACTTTACCAGCTTGTTACCTATATTCCTATCCAAATCATTTACAAATACCAAAAATAACAGTGACTTAGCACTGACCCCTGTGGCACACCACTCTTAACATCAGCCACTTATACCCCCTAAAACCATATCATTTATATTGTTTATCATTCTATTCTCAGCTGTCGTTTTGAAAATGTCTTTTGCAACTCAGCTTGGCTCAGCCATATGTCAAATCTTTTTTCCTCAATTGTTTTTTTTTTCTTTTTATTTCTTTAACAATTTTCTGAAAAACTCTTTGATTTTCTTTTTCTACTTCAGTTGTATGGCTAATGTCACTATAACTTATTGGAACTTTTGGAATTTTAATTACCAGAGATGCAAGAAGGTTGACATCATTTTCCTACAGAACACTTGACTGTTGTCCAAAGACGTGATCCATCTTGGGAACAAGCATTATCACATTATCTCAGTCAAAAATTATTCAGTGGCCATCCTCCTACAACCATCATATAAAAGGAACACCAGTGAATGTGTGTCCTGTGACAGCTGAGAAAGTTCACCATTCCACAGGAGCTGCTGATTCAGTTTTACACAGCAGTCATTCAGTCTGTTCTCAGCTCATCCATAACAGTGTGGTTCAGGTCAGTGACTAAACAGGACAAAAACACATTACAATCAATAGTTAGCTCTCCCAAAAATATCATTGGTGCCAGTCTTCCCACCTTAGAGGACTTGTATTATTTGTGAGTCATGAAACAGGCTAGGAAAATGATCACTCACCCCTCACTTCCATGCCACAACCTTTTTAAACTTCTTCTGTCAGCCAAGCGTTATAGATTAATGTATGCCGAAACAAGCAGATATAAGAACATTTTTTCCCATCGGCCATCAAACTCACAAATTGTTAATTAAGCTGGGCACCGCACCCCCCAGGCCTCCAAGGTTCTGTTTACATATTGTTAATAATTGTTTTTCACTGTTTATTTCAGCATTTCTTGCACTGAGTTACACTGCACTTTATATTCATAAATATATTCACATTCTCAATCTTGTTTTTTTATCTCAGGTGTGTTACTTAAACTTGGAGAGTCACTAAAACTGGAGTCAAATTCCTTGTATGCATGCATACTTGTCCAATAAATGTAATCTTGATTCTATGACATAACTTTCCAATTAAAATTCACAGGTTAGGTCCTGAGTTTTGCCACCTTGTAACATAAATTGTAAACACAAAGAAACTTGTACTTAGACTAATTATGCTCCCACTCCATAACCAACCTTCCTGTTTTCCTTCTCTAACTAATCAGCTTCTGAGATTTACCCGTTATAAACGTATTCGCAACATGGATGCAAATCTCATTCTGCATCATTGAATCCCTCATTCTACCTGTTTACTTTACAAATTTACATTGACTTAAATGTGACTGACTCCTTTCATTGCTAAATCCCTCTGTTAAGGAATTGCCTTTTCACAATTGTATTTTTATTAATTACAACTCATTGGCAGTTTAACTTATCACAACTTCATAATCTTGTATTCTGCCAGAACTTATTGAGTTTTTGGAACAGTCAATTATAATTAATTCTGGCTCAGTGGAAGACTCTGGTTTTGTCTTGCAGTTGAGGAAGCAATTTGTGAATTTTCTATCAGTTATGCCTCCAGTCTGGCACAATTCAGAAGACAAAAGAGCTGGAGTTGTGTCTTGCTGCTCTGGATTACAAATATCCCAACATGGCTGATCGTATAAATACAGGACTATAATCCATTTTTCTGCAGAAGACTGAATTCAAATTTCATCACATGTTAGGCAGGCACTACATTGCTGGAGCTAGCCCTAGTAAGCTACTAGTCCTTAGGCTTAGGCTTAGAATGCTATTCAAACTAAAAAAAAAAAGCTCCTTACTAATTATCCATCCATCTTCCTAACCTGTGTGGTAATTATTTCGGGTAAATAATTCTTCACAAACAAAAACAAAGTTTTGGGGACCATCCCCGTATATTGTCGTGCAGACAATAATGAAAAAAGCGATTCAAAGTCTTAGAAGTACAATGAACAATTTACTTAGAACAAAATGGCGGTTTTATAACAAAATGGATCACATGACAGGAAATGGTTGGCAGGAAGTGACGCCATAACAGGAACCGGAAACTACGTCATCATGATGGGCCGGAAGTGAGGTGATTTGTGAGAGCCGGAAGTGACGTCATCACAGCCATTTTGGGAACCGGAAGTTGCAGGAATTATTTTTCTTCAAGATTTCTGTTGATGAAAAGAAGTTCAGGTAAGTACCACGTGATGACCCTCTATGTCTCGATATTTCACTCACCTTTTGACTCTTTGCCTCCTAATCGCACGTGTGTTATTATACCCATATTGTATTGTCTAAGTAGACTTTTTACTTTAATATGTTGTGAAGCTCTGCATTTTTTTCTTTTTCATACTATTTCTGGTGACATGGAATTATGATATGAAAGGTATCAACTAACCTTTAGGTTTTTGTCTTAATGAGGGATAGAAATAACATTCCCAACTAGTTATACACCTGTTACCTGTCTCACTGTCCTTATTGCACCCTGTGTATTCAACCCTAGGAACCTTTAATGGTAGTCTACTTGCTAACTGGGATTGTCTTTGCTTTCAACCCTTTACTTCAGCCTACTTTTACTGCCAATAGAGGACTTCACAAAAACTTCCTTAAGGGACCACAGCTAAACAAAGAATAGACAGTTTAGCTAGTAATCAAAGGCATTAACTTGTAAGTTTCTAATTGACAATTATATTTATTTGCATCAAAACCATTAACACTAAATATATAGTGACACAAAGAATCATAGAACTTGAGTGCTTTAACTCCTCACTCAATCCAAGCAGTAGTGATCATTCCATCCCCAGGTGGCTTTTGTTCTTGTAGATTCTGTGTTCTCAAACAAAATGATGAAATAGTGATAGAGAGGGGGAAGGGGGAGGGCCTCCTTGTCTGCAGATCTGCACTAGCTCCCATTCGCATCCGAAAAAGATCAAACACACTGGTACCATAACATCTTACCTTATTTTTTTAGATGTTTCTAACAGATGTTTCTTACATTGTTGTCAAAAGCTCAAGGTTAAGGATGAACAGCTAAGTAAGCAAAAACTATTAAAAAAGTCTTACCCAGAAAGAAAATATAAAAAAAAAAAAAAATTAAATCCTATCATGCACTGCACTTCTGTTCATCTTGACATCAGATTAGAAGCAAAGGGCCTCTTGCCTGAATAGTAGAAACTATCTCCTCCTATACAGTGTTCTTTCTTGATGATGCTTCTAATGGTTTAATGTTCATTTATACTACTCTCCATTGGCATGTATTTATTTATTAAAAGTTTGATCACAAAAAATAAAAAAATAATAATTTGATGGCCTGGTAATCATTGACACTTTAGAATCTCAGCTCTTTTTACATCTCATCTCATTAGAAGGAGAAGCACCTTGATCAAAGTAGCTTTGGACCAAGATATGGCTGACAATACTGTTGTGCTATGTGATTCAGTGGTGATTCAGTGGTTCGTTGCATATTTAGTTTATTTTATCTGCACAGGGTTGGTACCCAGGAAAGGAACAGTGGGATTTTGATGCATGTGCTTTCAGTAATGCAAATCATTACATAAGTATAAAGTTTGCAATTATTAAAATTCATCCATTTATTTGTTAAACCCTCTTACACAAATACAGGATTGTAGAGAACTGGAGCGTATTCAGCAGCATCAGTTATGAGGCAGTGACAAACTCTCAATGAGGTTTTTTGCAAATTGATTAGCAATGGGAAAAATACAAAACATAATCTTTATATATAATAAGCTACCGTGGCTGTTCATTTGTCTGTCCAGGATTTTAAATCACCTCTAGCTTGCAAACCATTTGAACTATTGACCTGAAATTTGGTACACATATACTACATGACGTAAACTATCCGCTTTCAGGATGATGATTGACTCCAAGGTTATTCCTCTTTTTATTTCTATTTTAATTTATTGTAGAATCAACTCTCTGCAGCGGCCAGCGGGGGAACCATGCGGTGCATGTGTACGGGCGCCGTTCTCATTCCTTACTACATTCACCGTCACCAGAAGTGGGTAGTAACGAGTTACATTTACTCCGTTACATTTACTTGAGTAACTTTTTAAAAAAATTTGTACTTCTGAGTAGTTTTACTGCACCATACTTTTTACTTTTACTTGAGTACATTTGTCAAGAAATGCTAATCTTACTCCGCTACATTGGGCAACACTCGACTCATTACTTTTTTCCATTTATACATTAAACTATATTTTTGCAAGAGAGAAGTTGCCAGTAGATCTACTGCATGACTGTTTCACCAATCAGACCTAGCCATGCAGTCACATGACCACACACAAACTTCCTACGTCTTGCAGCCTGTGAGAGACTTTTTAGTCATGCGGGGCTCCTGTTTACTGCTAAACTGTCACAGCTGCACTGCAAGAACCAGATCGTCGTTCCCAAGCCTGCCTTTCATGTCTTTAAACCTCATGTCTTTTCTCCTTTTCTTTGATCCCCGGTTCTTTTTTGTGCTGTCCCTTATATATACACTCCCATATCCGTGGGCCTTAATCACACGCTGCAGGAAGCCAATAAATCAATTGCGACTCGCTCCAACTACCTCATTAACTCCCCGCGGTCATGCAATTGCGCCCACAGAGAGTGACACGGCTTTATGGATTTGAAACTGGCCATTTTTTTTTTATTGTTTTTGAAGCCGCGGTCCCGCTACACCACAAAGTGTATATGCAGTATTATACTGTCAGTATACAGGATATCTTGTCACTGTAAGTAGTTTGCACTGTTCAAACATACATGTTACCTACTGTAGGTATCGGCTTCAAAACCTTTGTTGTGAAAAACTGAGATTTGGAGCTTTGTGTTATTTGTGCATCTTTATTTTGTAAAGATGTGATTTATTTTTACTCATTTTTTTATTTTATTATTTGGAAATAGCAGAATTTGCACATTATTTTATGTTTTTGTCTGTCTTATTACAACATTTCTAAAAAATAAATCATTTATTATGTTCAAACAGTTACTCAGTACTTGAGTAGTCTTTTCACCAAGTACTTTTTTTACTTTTACTTGAGTAAGTTTTTGGTGGACTACTTTTTACTTCTACTTGAGTAATATTATTTTGAAGTAACGCTACTCTTACTTGAGTACAATTTTTGGCTACTCTACCCACCTCTGACCGTCACTTCCCCTACCTCTTCATATCTTAAATCATGAGGCAGATTGAAGACTTAAGTGCCAGCTTAAGTGAGAAATTAAAGAAAAATTACTAAGCAACTGCAACACAAACAGTGGCTTAATCAGTTTTAACGTAAAAAGATGCCAACTAAAGAAGAGAAGAAGCAGCCCGCTAGGGTGCAGTGTGCCATTATACAATACAATACAATACAGTTTATTTTTGTATAGCCCAAAATCACATAGGAAGTGCCACAATGGGCTTTAACAGGCCCTGCCTCTTGACAGCCCCCCAGCCTTGACTCTCTAAGAAGACAAGGAAAAACTCCCAAAAAAAACCTTGTAGGGAAAAATGGAAGAAACCTCGGGAAAGGCAGTTCAAAGAGAGACCCCTTTCCAGGTAGGTTGGGCGTGCAGTGGGTGTCAAAAGAAGGGGTTCAATACAAGTATACAGAACAGAACAAATCCTTAATATAGCATAATAATAAAAATTTTAGAAGTACAGAGCAGAATTTAACAGTAGATGATATCACATAATAAGATTTTGATATTTTTAGAGTGCTGGAGACCTCATCCGTCAAGCTGCCTCCCCATTTGGCCATTCCACGGCTGAAACGTTGCTCGGCCAGCCAATCCGATGAAAGGGCCCCTCTTTCCCATGATTCCTGTGATCCTCCACCAGGAATGACTTTACCATAGGCAGGCAAACAACTTGGCAGGTGGGCCGTGGCACCAATTGCCATTACTGGTTGTCTTATAATGCAATGTATTAGAGTGCTTTCATTTAATGTGGTTGGTACTTATTCCATTATTACCATCAAACAAGCAATGCAATTCTGAACCTACTTATCCAAACAAATGAATACTTCAGAAATGCAAGGCATCTTAACTTGGATGTCTTTGGTATGAAGGAACAAGCTACAGTACCCAGGGTTAGAGTTAGGCTTAGGGAAATGTTTACACTCATGAAAAGCAAGTTCATTAATTTATTTGAAGCAGAATTGACTACTCTTGTGCTTTATGGTCAGGCTGTTTGAATCATTCACTTACGACTGTATGGTAAACACAGCTGTTAAGATTAATCCTCTCATCAACAAACCAAAAAAAATAAACCCACTTGAGTGAAATTCCCACAAGAGGCAATTTTCTCAACAAATACTCAACAAACAGATTTACTAAATAAAGAAGTGATTTATTAAACCATCAAGTAGAATCAATAATAATTACCAGTGGTGTTTCTCATGTGGCTTAGTATCTGTAGATTGTCATAAAAAGTGGACCATTTCTGCGAAGCCAGACAGCCATTAAAGGAGTCATGCAGAGAGGTTTGTGTGTGTGTGTGTGTGTGTGTATGTGTGTGTGTGTGTGTGAGTGACAGCGAGAGAAAGGAGTAGAGAAATAGAGAGAGACAGCACAATATGATCAAGATATGATCAAGCACTTGGTACTTTCAACACTTACGGGATTCACACACCTGCTTAACTCTACTGAACTGTATGTGGCAGCAAGCACACATCCTGGCAAGGATCAACTCACAGAGTCATGGAAAGTGAATGTAGATGGTGATGAGGCGATTCTGTGTAATATGGTCAGGCCTAAGAGAAATAGCGAGCTCAGCTGATGTCACCAGGAAGCGCACTGCTTCACATTGCCCACAGCCTGTCACTGCACAAACAGTCAAAGCCAAAGCGAACTTTATTGTCATCTCAACCATATACAAGTATACAGATAGACGAAATTACGAAGTTCATGGTCCACAGCATAACAACATGAACTGCAAATAAAAAATTTTAATAAAATTTTAATTTTAATTTTAAAATTTTAAAATTAAAACACAAACAAGACAAGACATTGTGCAAAGACAAACAGTTAATGGAACTCTCCATTAGCTTACGTTAACAAGGAAGGCTTCTTCTAAGGTCCATTTCACTGGTTCATGACTGACCACCAGCAGCTACCAGAGTGCAAATCTACAAATTGAAATGGCTTATACTGTGAATACATGGCAAAATGTCTAGTGTTAACGACAAAAATGCATATCCAAAAACAACTTTAAATGGGAGTCATTTTGCTTTTATTTAGCAAAAATATCTGCCAATGGGGTAGGCAGAATTTACTTGAGAAAATTTCTTAAAGTAAGCTAAAAAAATAATAAATATGATTTTTTTTAAATAAATCAGTAATTCGTACCATAAGGAAAATAAGATTTAATGTATTGACATAAATACTTTTCACTTACTTTAGATTTCATTTTTTGCAGAGTTGTCTACAATTCCATATGGACAAAGTGAGTCTGAGCCAGCAGTATGAATGTGCGTGCAATAGAAAAGGTATAAAAAAGACCACTGGCACTACATGTTGGAGACAGATCCAGTAAACCTTGCAATAATGCCTAAAAAATTACACAAAATGAAGATCTATGACCATACAGCGTTATTTTATCATATAGTGCACCCACCACAGAAAACACTTAATATATACTTCAACATCAAATATTCAACATCGAAAGCAGAAACGTAAATGATTTTCATTTAGTGAAACTGCATGGCTAATTCATAATAGTCAATACTCTACACATTCACAATATCAGTCTGAGAATGTAGAATATAATTGTTCAGGCAGATGTTGTTACAAAAGTTTAACTTCTAGTTTTTGTTTAATGTTAGCTTATTGCTGCATCACATTGTACTTAAATAATCAACGTGATTCATGATAATGTTGGCACACATTATTAAATTGTTAAATTGTGTTGTGGAAATTTGAAACAATGCCCGCTTGAAGGGAGTCTATGCTCAAAGCCCCAAGTTGGAAATGAAAAGTTCAGGCTGCCCCAAGCAGCTCAGAGACAGGGTGGTGGCACCAGGTACAAAGAAAATTTCTCAAACTTCTAAAATAAATATTTTTCTGGTTAAGAAATTGCATTGAGCCTTTCATAAACATGAACATGATATTGTACATTGAACATTGTACATTGTTTTATGGTAGTACTTCAGATGTACCAGTTACAATATACTGTAATGAAATTATTTTAACAGTGCATAATAAATGTGGACTTAAAATACCAAACAGTCATCTTTAATTTGTGGGGTGGCTCAGGTCATCTGGGGCCTCATGCATAACGGTATGCGTAGAACTCACACTATAACATAACGTAAGCACAACAGCAGAAATGTACTTACGCACAAAAAAATCCAGGTGCATAAATCTGTGCAAATGCCAACTTCCACGTTCTTCCGCTACATTAATTCTGGTCAGCGTAAAAATTAATGGACGTGCATGTGCCTGCTGCCCCACCCCAACTTCTCCCAGAATTACGCCTCTTTGAATATGCAAATCAATATAAATAGCCCTTAAGCTCAGTGTTCTATGAAAAGGCAATGGCAAAAGCACGAGGAAAAATAGAACAATTTCAGCAAATAGCAAGTGAAGGCAAGAAAAAAACTTATTATTTTTTGGTTTAAACAGTGGTATAAACAACAAAAGGAAATTGGTCAACTGACATAGAGTGTTGGAGAAACTCAAAAGCTCAAGTTCACAAAGTCTCACAGTGCCCAAAATAAAACAGAAGTTGTCAGATATCAAAGTGACTGTGAAAAGGCGAGTCGTAGCCCACCGTCTGAGTGTCATATGAAAGCTTATTAGGGTACAGATAAAAAAAAAGACTCACAGTGGGAAAAAACCAAGAAATGTCAACTTTAATCTCGAAATTTAATCACGTAGTTTATTTTGTCATTAAAGCAGAACATCATAAACTTCATCTTAAAATCGTTTAATTTAGTAGTTTCTCAAATCCCATCGTAACTAAAGTAGCACGTTAAATGCTTTGTTTTGTATTTGATCTTCTATGTGCTCTATGTGTGTGAATCACTACGTGCTTCTGGGCTTTTTCTTCCTCCGACAGGACACAGGACACAGTGAGAGTAACAACATTCATAATATTACAGCTCTCTGAATAATTAAAATACTGAGATGTATACTTGATATCATTTTCATGATGACAGGAGTTAAAGCATGCTATTAAACATGGGTACACGGTGGTGCAGTGATTGTGCGTGACCTTCGATGAAATAATTTATTGCAGCAGTACTGTATCTAACCCCCAATTCCTGTCCTTACTTTTCTTTCTCCAAATACCCAATCACTGCACAATCAGCTCTGTAATAGACATTAAGCCATCTTTAAGCTTAGAATGACGATTCTACAAAACTTTTAAGGAACATTGAAAAACCTTCGTAGTACATGTTTAATTATTCTATCCTTCCAGTGTCACACCAGTCCCAGCAAGCATACAGCACGAGGCAGGAACAATCCGTGAACGGAGCACCAGATCCTTGCTAGCACAGCGACACCGTGTCCTCACATGTTTAATTATTAACAATATAGATTATTTAAATTAAGTTAAAGTTTTATCTGTATAATATAATAAACATTTTGCTGCATTTCATCTTAAAAATATCATCATCATATATAAATATGCATTAAGGTTGTGCAATATTATACGCGTAATTGTAGTGCAAGTTTACAGTGAGGTGATTGTACTTATAAGTACAAACAGTTCTACAAGGAGCACTTGATGGACTGATTGAGTGTGTTTAGAGCTCTTGGGATCAAACTGTTTGTGAACCGTGAGGTCCGTACAGGAAAGGCTCTGAAGTGTTTGCCGTGTGAGAAGCAGTTCAAATAGGCAGCATGGCTCAGGCAGCGTGTGCTTGATGCTGTATACCGGTAATTCTGTTTCCGATCAGCTGCTTCAAGTGGTGCAGTGAGAGTAATATGGAAAAAGATGATCCGCTGTGGCAACCCCTAATGGGAGCAGCTGAAAGAAGAAAAAGAAGATGCAGTGAGAGTAACAACGCTAAAGCAGCTATGGTATATGGAATAGTTTGGCCATTCCGTCGACCACTATAATGTTACAGGTTAATTATAATCAGATGCATTAAACTAATAAACAATATGCTGTTAATTTCAGTGTATTTATAAAGCCACGTCAGGGATGTGGATCTAAAAAAGAAAGGGAAAAAACATTGGAACTTGCATACGACAGGGTATGAGCTACTGTGGAAATAGGCATGGCTTTACGGCAAGTTTAGGTTTTATACATCGCGATTTGAACGTGGAAACGTTCTTGCGCACCATTTATACATGAGGCCCCTGGAGAGGGAAGAATATTTTGTCTGTGGTTGCAAGTGTCCTCTTTTATACAGTGGTTATGTTTGGCAGCAGCATTAGAGCAGGAAATGTGCATGGACTTAGATGTATTAGATGTATTCTGGGACTAGCATGGGCTCAAGTAGCAGAGTCGATGATCAAAAAAGCTATTTATCCACTCCAATAAAGCCTAATTGTGGACAGACAGATAATAATAATTCATTACATTTATATAGCGCTTTTCTCAGTATTCAGAGCGCTATCCACACAGGGAGGAACCGGGAAGTGAACCCACAATCTTCCACAGTCTTCTTACTGCAAAGCAGCAGCAGCACTACCACTGCACTATAGATAGATAGATAGATAGATAGGTTAATAAATATATACACACATATGACCTGAACACATACCAAAATGACTAAAAAGGAAGAAAATTATAAAGAAAGTTCTGACTTGGCAGTCACAGTCACAGTGTGGCATTATGTAGACGTATTGCTGTTGGTATAAAGGAGCCCCAGTTGCATTTTTGACCCACCTCTGCTGAATAATTTGTGGGCTGAAAGTCCCAAGTATTAAGTGTGTCACATAGAGGATGTGCAGCATTCTTCACAATGGCACACAATTTTGTTTTAATTCTTTCCTTTGCCACAACCTCCAGGGGGTCCAGAGTGCTTCCCGTAGCTGTCCTGTACCTTTAACCAGACAATTAATTTTATATTAAATGAAGAGAATGAGAAATCAGAAAATGTATTTAGTGTTTCTTTTTTAGAAAGTAAATCTTTATTATCAATCCAAGTAAACAGAACAAGAAGAAAATGTACTGTAACTTGAAAGGAAAGACTAAGAAGTAAAATGTAAAAGAAAGATGACAACCTTTAAAATGACTGAACACACTAAAACCAATTTCTCTTGATTTTTATCTGTTTATTGAAGTTTTGTTTATTTTTTGAACTCGCACTACTGCTAGAAGATACAGTAGGTGAATACAAGGTGAGTTATTCTAATTATTTTATTTTTTTTACACTCTAAGTAGTTCGCACAGAAATTATGATTCTGCTTGAGGGGGGGGGATCCCATCATGCAGTCTTCTGCCACTACAAGAGCTGACCTTCCCCTACAGGACTGCTTCATTAAAGCTTTCTTTTGCAAAACAACCTGAGGAAATCAAAGTAAAATCCACAATGTGCTGTGACCTGCAGATCACTTTTGTACAGGGCACTTTTCTTTGAACCAGGTGGTAAACGTTATACCACAATTTACAGAAACAGAGAAGCCTTTGATGGAATAGCTGAGAACATGTTTTTCTGTTGCCACAGTTCTGATTTTTGTTTAGCCTTCCACTTTTTGTGCAGTTTTATATTAATTCATTCAAATCTTTTATTTCAAGATTGTGAAGAACTGCAATCTCACTAGCACTAGCAATGCAACTTTCACAAAGAGTATAGTGCAGGACTAGAACTGAATCTGCTAAGCACAGTACTGCAAGGTGGCAATAGACAGACAGGTACATTGGGGAGATAGACAGTGTGAACAGTGGCAAGAAAGTAATCGGAAACAGAGAGAAATATTGGGGTACCACTTCAGTAACCTGGTTCAATCATAACAAAAATTAGAAGAAAAAGCAAAACAAGTGTGTGATTCACAACAAAAAGAGACACTAACTTCAAATCAGCCAACAGTTTCTCTCTTGGCTTTGTAGCTCTTAATGGACTCAGGTCCAGGTCGGCAATCAGGCGCCATCTTCCTAGGTCGCCACTTTATTTGGCGATGTGACTGGAAGGGGCAGGGCTTGCTTTAGATGTCATCACGGGGCTGTGGTGCCCTCACCGGGTGACTTCTATAGGATGTAAAAAAAGGAAAGGATACAATTAGTGGCAGCGCCTCCTCAAGTCCCGGAGTGGTAGTGCTTACCTCAGTCGAGCTTGTCAGGGGACCCCTGATCGCAAATGCGTGACGATAGATAGATAAAGGATACTGATTAAGGTAAAGATAAAAATTCACAATATGAGCTGGAAGCTGAGAGAGTCTTACATAAACCAGAGGCATGATTTCATGATTCAGCAGCTATCTATCTATCTTATTTGACAAATTAGTTGACACTCCACAGTGGTGGAGTCATGACATCTGAATTGGGCTTATAAATATGTATATATTAAAATTATTTATATTAATCAGTAACAAAAGTACATTGAATTAATAAAGTGAAATAGCTGCAAAAAAATACAGCTCTTCTGATGACCACTTCTATATTTACATAAATATTTCAATATATTGCAAATATTGTAAATCCTCAATTGCACCAAATATTTCTGCTGCTGTACAAAAAAGCAATAACTGCAACTGGAACTCTGTCAGGAGGTGAACGGCAAATTTAATAAAAGCTGCTTTGAGGCCCAAAAGGAATCAATAATGTTGTTTACATAATGAAAATAAAATAAGCATCATTTCTATAGTACAAAGAAACAGTTCTCCATTAGCCAAGTAGCTGTTTTCATTTTATATTACAGTGCCCTCTAGTGGTGAAGTTACACTAAGCAAATACACCTCCAGGAGTAATAGCTGTCAAAGTGAGGAACTGAAACAAAGTAACATATAATATATAACACAAATTGTTTTTTAAATCTGTGATATTAAAGCTGTAGTTATTTTTATCTTAGTACAGAATAACTCTTTTCTCAGAATAAATCATCAAAAGACATTTCACAAAGCAAACAAGAGGAGGCAATAAGATGAATTGCAAGACACATGATTAACTGCAAGGAAGGAAACTTTAAAGAAGCAATATAAAAACTAGGATCAGCAGCAGAACAGATTGTATGGACAATTAAAATCAGAGAATGTACTTACAAGTGCAGATGAAAGAGAGAGCAGTTGATCACCAAAGTGAAATAATCACAGTGAGAAGAAGCCATAAAATAAAATAAGCCTTAAACAAAGTCTGAAAAGTTAAGTTGTCGAATCCCGTAAATATTCAGGTGTCTGGCAGGTTGGTACGTGTCAGGCTTCAATGACAAGTAATATGAGGTGGTGTAATTAACAGCTTCTTAGCAATTATCAATTATTAACAAGTTTCCAGGTAATACAGTAGCATTATGGAAGCCAGTATGGTCAACAACATTTAGGGATGATATGTTTGTTGCCTTTTGTGATGGTTAATGTAAGTAAATGTAAATTAATGTATGGAAGTTGGAAGATCATTAGACAGCCATTGGGGGATCTCAGCCTAGAAAGAGTCTTTTGCTAGTACTGTGCTCAACCTGTCAACATACAGAAACAAGAAAAAAGGGTGCTGACTTATGCAGACTGTGACCAGGAGCAGGAGTGACAGTTCCACAAAAGGTAAATTTAGAGCACCACTGGGTCATCATATTGCATGTCCATTTATATAACAATTTAATAATATACAAATATTACGAGTGAAAAATACATCAGCTCAAATTTGGCCTGTTAGCCACAAGTTAGGTCAATTTCCTGGGGCATCATGCATAACGCCATGCGTAGAATTCACACTAAAACAATGGCGTAAGTACAAAAGTGGAAATGTTCATACACACAAAAAATCCAGATGCATAAATCTGTGTGTTTGCCAACTTCCATTTATTCTTCTGCTCCAATAAATCCCGGTTTACGTGAAAAGAAACGCACCTGCTGACACTCCCCAAACTCCTCTCAGAGTTACGCCTCTTTGAATATGCAAATCAATATAAATAGCCCTTCAGTTCAGCATTCTGTGAAAAGGCAATGGCAAAAGCACAGGAGGAAATAGAAGAATTTCAGCGAATACCAAGTGGAGACAAGGAAAAATGTACTATTTGTTGGTTTAAACAGTGGTATAAACAACAAAAGGAAGTTGATCGGCCTGAAATAAAAAAGAAGTTGTCAAATATCAAAGTCACTGTGAAAAGGCGAGTCGTAGCCCATCGTCTGAGAGTCATATGAAAGCTTGTTAGGGTACAAAGAAAAGAAAAAAAAATAGGCACACAGTGGGGAAAAAGCACGAAATGTCAACTTTAATCTCGAAATTTCCTCTTTAATCACATAGTTTATTTTGTCATTAAAGTAGAACATCATAAACTTCATCTTAAAATTGCATAATTTGCTAGTTTCTCAAATCCCATCGTAACTAAAGTAGCACGTTAAATGCTTTGTTTTGTATTTGATCTTCTATGTTTTCTATGTGTATAAATCACTACGTGCTTCTTAAACAGGCTTTCTATTCCTCCGACAGGACACAGAATCCATTACATTTGTAATATTACAGCTCTCTGAATAATTAAAATACTGAGATGTATACTTGATATCATTTTCATGATGATAGGAGTTAAAGCATGTTATTAAACATGGGAACACGGAGGCGCAGTGATTTTTCCTGCCTCACACAAGATGCTTGCTGCGCCGTACGCGACCTTCGATGAAATAATTTATTGCAGCAGTAGTGTCTCTTTCAAACGTATTAACCCCCAATTCCTGTCCTTACTTTTCTCTCTCCAAATACCCAGTCGCCACACAATCAGCTCTATTGTAGACATTAGGCCATCTGTAAGCTTAGAACGGCGATTCTTCAAAACTTTTAAGGAACATTGAAATATCTTCATAACACATGTTTAATTATTCTATCCGTCTTTCCTTCCAGTGTCGCGCCAGCCCCAGGAAGAATACAGCGTGAGGCAGGATCAATCCGTGAATGGAGCACCAGCTCATCGCTAGCGCTGCGGCACCGTGTCCTCACGTTTAATTATTAACAATATACATTATTTAAATAAAGTTAAAGTTTTATCTGTATAATATAATAAACATATTTTGCTGTATTTCATCTTAAAAATGGTATCTTCATACGTAAATACATGCTTTATAAAGTGGCTCAGGTTGTGCAATATTATAACTGTATCGCAAGTTTACAGTGAGGTGATTATACTAATAAATACAAACAGTTCTACAAGGAGCACTTGATGGACTGATTGAGTGTGTTTATAGTTCTTGGGATGAAACTGTTTCTGAACCGCGAGGTCCGTACTGGAAAGGCTGTGAAGCGTTGATCGTTTGAGAGCAGTTCAAATAGGCAGTATGGCTGAGGCTGCGTGGTCTTGATGCTGTAGTCCAATAATTCTCTTTCTGATCAGCTTCTGTAGAGCTGTGATTCCACACTCAGATACAGTGATATAAATACTCTGAGTGGTGCAGTGAGAGTAATATGGAAAAAGATGATCTGCTATGGCAAACCCTAATGGAAGAAGCTGAAAGAAGAAGAAGAAGGTGCAGTGAGAGTAACAACGCTAAAGCAGCTATGGTATTTGGAATAGTTTGATCATCCCATGGACCATTATATTGTTACAGGTTAGCTACAATCAGTTGCATTAAACTAATAAACAATATGCGGTTAATTTCAGTGTATTTATAAAGCCGCGTCAGGGATGTGGATCTAAAAAAAAAGGGAAACCACACTGGAACAGTAGCAGTGCTTTGACGCTGGGTGCCGCCAGTTTGCAAAACCGAGCGGAGAACTTGCCTACGCCAAGCATTTAGCTGGCATGAAAATGTGCATGGCTTTACCACAAGTTTAGGTTTTATATATCACAATTTGAGCGTGGAAACAGGAGTACACAACATTTTTGTGCGTACGCACCGTTTATACATGAGGCCCCTGGAGAGCCCAATCAGGCGGGGTAGTTCTTGCTGAAAAAAAAATATGTCTCCTTCTGGGAAGCCTGGGCTTTTAATGGAGATTAAATGTGAATGGGTGGAGTCAGTTGCCCTTATTGGGCGGTTTCTCAGTACTGTGGAGACAGAAGGAGATGACAATGTTAGTAAGCACCCCCTTTTGTCCCCGTAGGATATTGCATACATCGACAGAGCCTGTAAGGAGATCCTCCGATATGCATGTGTGATAAGGTTTATATATTCCAGTGTAGTAAATGTGTCCTTGATATATATAAACCATTAATTGCAAAATTATAAACAGGTAACAATATCACAGCTCTGTCTCTCCACTCTTGATTTTCACCCCAGCCAACTTAGCTTAAGTCTTCTTGAGGAGCTGCAACATTTTTAACAGTGGAAGGCTCTGCACCAATTTAAGGGGTGAATGTGGTTGTGTTAATAGTTGGAATCAACCTAAGGATTCTTACAATGGTTGGATGAAGAGCCATAGTTGAGACATAACAAAAAGTCTGTTACCAGGGTGTGAGGACAGGTATATTCATTAAAGAGAGCAGGCAAAGGCATAGTAAAATAGACTGAAGCAGGGTACTATAAAATGATGGCTTAAAAGTACAGACGAAAGAGCAAATACAAAAGAAGTATCACATAAAAAAGAGAAACAGAGAAAAATTAAACTCATAGGCGTTATGATCACATTTGGAAAAAGTGGAAGTCCAAACCAATCATGGAGATGTTACATTAAATCTGAGGCCAGAACATGCAGCTCCTTCAAAAGAGATGTTTAAAGGAGTAGTCAGAAAGTAAACCAGGACCATAACATCATAAAAAACAGAGAAAACATTAAAAACAAAATCCATAAAGCAACAAGCTATAAAAGTTTGGGTTAGAAGCCTGTTTAGGTTTTCCTACATTAGGTCTTTCCTTAATTTTTGGTCAAAGTTCAGTCAATACCCAATTTTACAATGTCTGCATGATAATGGAATAACATTACACCCAAGTGAGATCACGCTGACATGACCAGCTACAGATGTAGTAACTAGTGCTGATCAGCGAAATTCTCCAGCACGTTTTTCGCATGCTGTGTTTGCCGGTGACTTTGATCACTGAAGGTTTTCCTAAAAAAATTGCTGTTTTCTGGCTTAAACAAGCTTTTTTTTCCCAGCACCCCTTGATGATTTGCAAGGCCAGCATGACATCACAGAGCTGTAGTAGCCAAAGTTGGATGGGACAGCCCTCATGAGTATATAACTCCGATCCTAAAAATTATCATGGAACATATGAATACATTTAAGCACAAAACATGCACACAGAAGAAAACTGGAAATGTGTCAGTGCATTTGTGTCCTAAAGGTAATGTCTTTTTATACGGACTTGCATGTGACCTGTGAGCATACCTTTCCAGCCAATAATTATTCACCCATGGTCATAAGTAATCTACAGAACATTGAAAAGAATACAGACAGAAAATATCAAAGATGAGTTGCTGCATGCTGCCACGTTCCTGGGTGGGGACGCTAATCTTGCCTGCCACCATGTTCCCAGATGGGGATGCTGTGTTGCCTATGATCCCTGAAGGGGCATTACTTGAGTTGCCGTCTGTGATCACAATTAGAGTACACTTTCAAAGGGGCAAGCTCAGACTCCAAAGACATTAACAGTAGAGTAGCAATCATAAAAACTCACTTCTTAGATTGTGTGTTTTTTGGCTGTGTCATACTTGCCAGGAGACATTGGCAGGTGCCCAACTACCCGTCTTGTCTGTTCTACTGGGGTCACCAGCAGGAGGTGCCTTACTCTCCATTTTGTCTGTCTTGCTGGAACTACCATGAAGTGATGCCCACCACCAGAAGGGGGTGTTACTATGAAGAATTATTCACAGAGAGCCTCGAAAGTGCCTCATTTCTGGAGAGCCCCAAGGGCCGTGAGGTGAATATTCTCCTTTTAAAAACTTGCCTCTCAAATTATGTTTTGCCGACCTGTTGTCCTTTGTGAGGAGCCAGAGTTCTACTGCTGATTCATATTACCCAGAGTGTTTTGTGGTTGGTGCAGACAGAAACAATTGAAGAACCTACATGCTTTAGTGTTTTGCTCATTTGGGGTCAGCAGCAGAGAATGAGCAAAAGCTACAGGGGAAGAAAATAAACTGAACTGTTCAGCTCAAGAGAGATGAGTACCTGCTATTAAATTTGTTTTGGTCAATCCTTAGTGAATTCATGCTTCCTGCCTGCAAGAAATGTTACTGTTCCGATGTTTAGCTCTATTCATTTTATCTGAGGGAAGCAGAGTGGCACAGTGGTTAGAACTCCTGCAAAGCAAATTCAGTGGGGTTCACTTATCACTAGTGGTAAAGTGTGTGTGTGTTTGTGTGTCAATGAGATGAATATAACAAATAAAAGTAAAAATATTGTAGAAAGTCTAGAGATGCATTGCCACATTTCTTTCAGCAGTAAGTAATAAGAGTTAACCAAAGTTCATTATTAAGCTTTTTCATGTGGACCAAAGGCAAATGCATGAAAGCCTCTTTAAAATGTTGATGCCAGCCTGTGTCTGGTGTTTTCAGGTTGCTTTTATATGTACGTTGATATTCTTCAGTGTATTTTCACTGTCAAAGTCTACACTAATTAGTAAAAGTAAATGGCAGACAATGAATATTCCTTATGCATCATAATATTCTGTAATGGCTTGATTATTTGAGCAGCATTTCTGCCTTCAGCAGTATGTTTCCTAGTAGGGATAATGGATAGGCTAATAAGAAAGCTATTTCTTGTAAGATATAAAACAGGTATTGTTGTGATTTTGCATATAATTTGATAAATGTTTTGTATGTCTTTATTTATAATTTACACAAAGCAATGTAATTTAGTGTTACTTTGGTGAGAGGCATTCGTGTTTACCCCTCCCCCCCTTTTACGACTGTCTCTTTGTAATTTTACGACAGGATTTGGGGGGATGTGTCTTAAACCAGTTTGGCGAGTGTTTCTCTGCTAAAGTCTTTCAACCCCCCACAAGGAAGCCAGGATGTTTAACATATGGTTTTCGGTGTGGCAGGTGTTAAGATGTTCTATTTCACCCATTGGTCTAAGATATGGCTGTCTGGATTGGCTGTAGGGATTGGACAGAAAACCTATAAATTTGCTTGCTCAACCATATTCTCTCTCTCTAACCAACATATGATGAAGAAGCATCTCTCTTGCTAACCTGTGATGATGAAGAAGTATCTTTCTCTTGCTAACAACTGAAGAAGACCATCACACCATGAACTGAAGACAACACAATGAAGAGCACAGCTTCAGCCATTTTGAACAGACATGTGGCTAAAAGCTGAGCACCAATGATGCCTTAACTAGAGACATTTTAAGTAACTACAAGTCTGTGTGCCACCTGAACTACAAATCACCATTTAATCAGGTTGTATGGTTGCCAATATTCAAATGTACTTTGCATTTTGTTATTATTTATGAATATTATCAGTAATACATTATTTTATGTGTAACTTAAATCCTGCTTGTCTTTTTACTACATCTAATTGCCTGAAGTTATAGATATATAAGGGAAGTTGGGGATAAGTTATATACAATAATACCTTATAAACAGTGGTGAGTCTGTGAGATTAGGCATTCTAAGGCTACATATTAATAATACAATAGGGGAAAGTAGAGCAATATATAATACTCTACCAAGATAAAACAGGTATTTAATAATGTTGCAATTAATTATAAACTATATGATTTCCAGTAAAATGAGATTTTTTGTACAAAATTGATTGATTAAACATGTTTTGGAATATTCATACTTAAAATGCATATCTGTTTTCGGAGAAAATGGTCAAGTCAAAGAAGTGCAGTATAGGGGTGTCTTTTGCGTAAATAAAACAGAAAAGATGTCCATCTACTAAAGGTCTCTTATTAGAAGTTAAATGCTTTCAAGGCCTTTTGAAGTAGCAGAAAAAGTCTTTTTTTGTGATTTATACACAGCTTGAAAAATGGACTGCAGTGAAAAATGATTACCCATGTAGGAAAACATCCTTTTAAATTCAATACAACTACATCGTCAAAAAAGGCCATCTGGAGACACAGGTGACCAGAATGTCCGACTGCTGTTAAGAAAGAAGACCAGAAATTTAAAAAGCCAACCAAAAATTTGCAAAGCAGGCCATTCTTAATTGAGCAAATGAAAGAAAATATTTATGCATTAAGCTACTCTTCAATATATTTATGAAACTGGTGATTGTATACAAGGTTGATTACAAATCTCAAGTGCAGGGAGATGACTGTTTACAAATTTCCACAACTGCATAACATACCATTTCACTCCAATTCAAAGTCCAAAATCAATCATTTGAGAAAATACTTCTATTTAACAATGGTAAACACTGTTCAGTGCATGTTGTAAAAGCCTAAAAATTGTATTTCTCAGCATGAATATTTATGCTGCACTGTTCAGGCACCTCAGAATACACTCACTGAATTAGGACTAAATTATTCTTCACTTGTCAGAATGGTCAATAAGCTTGTCCATTTTTATCACTTTAAACATAACAAAAACATGGTGGTGATAAATCAAAACATTCATACATTTGTTTTAATTACATAAAATAATTGACACCTACTGAATAATTAGTATTTACTGCTTTATACTGCATATTGACAATATATAAATGATGCCTGTATTGTTTGTTGTAATTAGTATGAGTGTATATATGTTTGTGTTCTAAATTATGTTGTACATCGCTGTGAAGCTTGTTATAATCTTACTTATTAATTTAGTAACTAGAAATAATTTGTTCTGTATATACTGTCCCAAATATTTGTGTAAATGCTCTGAATTTCAAAGACTTTTGTTTTTGGGGATACACGGGTACGTTCGAATCGAATTTTGGGCTATTTCCGTCTGAACTCTCTCTCTCTTTCTTTCCTAGGTCACGAAGCGGAAGCGGAAGCGGAAGTACAAGCACACAATGGCCGATAGTGAGACGAATCGTGTTGCCGTCATCGTCGAAGAACTCCAGGCACTCGACAAGCAGATCCAGAAACTCCTCCAATAATTTAGTTGCAATTACTACTTTAGATCAACAATACATTAAAACTATAAAAACAGATTGTAGATTACATAAAAAATACACTCAGAGCGGCGCTAACAAAAATAATTTAGTTTCTGTTCCAATAACTAGTAACGCGCATAGAATTCAGCTCTGCCCCCCCGAATCATTAAATATGGCGCTATTAAATGTTAGAGCTTTAACTAACAAGACGTTTTTTATCAATGATCTTATTAGTGATAGAAACATTGATTTTATTGCACTAAATGAAACGTGGCTCAGCTCAGACGGCGCAGCTGTTTTAATCGAATCTGCGCCTCCGGATTACAGTTTTACTCGTGCAGACCGCCAGGGAAAAAAGGGGGGCGGATTGGCAAACATTTACTCGAGCCGGTTAAAATGTAAAGATGTTAGTTTTGGTAAATTTAAGTCCTTTGAGTATCTCGCCGTTGTTATTCATGGAGTTTCTCACGTTCTAGTTTTATCCGTGTATAGACCTCCTAAATTTAACGCGTCTTTCATTGAGGAATTCTCAGACCTAATGTCAATTTTAATTACGAATTATGACACACTCTTAATTGTAGGCGACTTTAACTTTCATATCGATGATCAGTGTGACCTAAAAGTAAAGGAATTTATGAACCTCCTAGACTCTTTTGATTTGAGACAGCTCGTTAATCAGCCTACACATAAAGCAGGTCATACGTTAGACTTAATTATCACCAAAGGACTAACAGTTGATGTGAAGCAGATCGTTGATATTGGTCTTTCAGACCACTTTCTTCTACTATTCAGTATAGAAATAATGATAGAAAACAAACATGAGAAGCATATTCTTAAAAAACGCTTCTTTGACTCCTCAGCAGCTGTAAAACTTACAAACATTCTAAGCAATCAGTCCGGTTATAGTGCCAGCTACAATAGCAAGGATGATGTTAATAGTAAGGTGGAAAACTTTAATTCTAAAATGAGAGCTGCTGTTGACATAGTTGCACCTGAAAAGACAATTAAAAAATCTTCTAGCATTATTATACCTTGGAAGACCCAAAGAGTGTCTGACTTAAAAAGAATATGTCGTAGAGCTGAGCGTAAATGGAGGAAAACTAAACTTACTATCCATTATGAGATATTGAAGGTTAAAATAACAGAATACAATAACGCAGTCCGTCTTGAGAGGCGCTGCTATTTCTCTAATATTATAAATAAAAATGCTAGTAATCCCAGAGTCCTATTTTCTACAATTGATCGTCTGCTAAACCCAGGTAACACAAAGGAATGCCCCCATAATACTTCCAGCGAAACCTGTGAGAACATTGCTATATTTTTCAATCAAAAAATTAATGATATTAGAAATAATATAGTATATCTCCCCAACACTGTGGAACCTCCTAAGCCCCAGTACTCCGTTATAAACAAATTCAATTCTTTCACCAGGATAGATTTACCTGATTTACATAGAATAATCTCTCAAATGAAACCCTCCACCTGCGTCCTTGACCCAATACCAACAAGGTTTTTCAAGGAAGTATCAGACGCGCTTATTGATAATATCCTTGACATAGTAAACTCGTCATTAGATTCGGGGGTTTTCCCAGACTGTCTTAAGACTGCTGTAGTTAAACCCCTACTCAAGAAAAATAATCTTGACCCCTCTGCTTTTGAAAATTTTAGACCCATCTCTAACCTGCCCTTTTTAAGTAAAATTCTAGAGAAGGCAGTAATTATGCAGTTAAACGACCACTTAAGTAAACATGCTATTCTAGATAAATTTCAGTCAGGTTTTAGAACTAATCACAGTACAGAAACTGCACTCGTTAAAGTAGTAAATGACTTGCGATTAAATGCAGACAGAGGCCATTTATCTGTTCTCATCCTCCTCGATCTGAGTGCCGCGTTTGATACCATTGATCACAATATTCTTAGAAATCGCCTTAGTCAATGGGTGGGCCTCTCTGGTAATGTCTTAAATTGGTTTGAATCCTACCTGGCAGGGAGAAAATTCTTTGTTAATTGTGGTAATCACAACTCAAAGACGCATGATATTCTATATGGGGTTCCACAAGGCTCTATCCTGGGTCCGCTTCTTTTCTCAATCTATATGCTTCCGTTAGGTCAGATTATCTCAAGTTACAACGTGAGCTACCACAGCTATGCTGATGACACACAGCTGTACTTATCAGTAGCACCTGATGACACCGGCTCTCTCGAATCAATAACACAATGTCTTACTGGTATTTCTGAATGGATGAATAGTAATTTTCTCAAGTTAAATAAAGAGAAAACTGAAATTGTATTGATTGGCAAAAACGGATTAAGTGAGGTTATCAAAAATAATCTTGACGCATTAGGATTAGAAGTTAAGACCGAAGTAAAAAACTTAGGGGTAACCGTTGACTGTAACCTGAATTTTAAATCACATATTCTTCAGACCACTAGGACAGCATTTTTTCACTTAAGAAATATAGCAAAAGTTAGACCTCTTATATCATTGAAAGATGCTGAGAAATTAATTCACGCTTTTGTTTTTAGTCGATTAGATTACTGTAACGCACTCCTCTCAGGACTACCCAAAAAAGACATAAATCATTTGCAACGAGTGCAGAATGCAGCTGCTAGAATCCTAACTAGGAAAAGAAAATCCGAACACATCTCTCCAGTCTTAATGTCACTACACTGGTTACCTGTGTCTTTCAGAATTGACTTTAAAATTCTGCTTATAGTTTACAAAGCCTTAAATAATCTCGCTCCATCTTATATATCGGAATGTCTGACACCCTATATTCCAAATCGTAATCTTAGATCATCAAATGAGTGTCTCCTTACAATTCCAAAAGCTAAACTTAAAAGAAGTGGTGAGGCGGCCTTCTGCTGCTATGCACCTAAAATCTGGAATAGCCTGCCAATAGGAATTCGCCAGGCTAATACAGTGGAGCAATTTAAAACACTGCTGAAAACACATTACTTTAACATGGCCTTTTCATAACTTCACTTTATCTTAATCCTGATACTCTGTATGTTCAATTCATTATAATAACTATTCATGGTGGCACTAAAACCCGTACTGACCCCTACTCTCTCTTCTGTTTCTTTTTCCGGTTTTTCTGTGGTGGCGGCCTGCGCCACCACCAACTTACTCAAAGCACCATGATGTCCCAGCATTGATGGACTAAAAGCCAGAAGTCCACGTGATCATCATCATCATCAAGTCCTTCCGTGAAAACCATAAATACAAAGAGGACTGTTTCATTTATGTTAGGTAGATTGCCCAGAGGGGACTGGGCGGTCTCATGGCCTGGAATCCCTGCAGATTTTATTTTTTTTTCTCCGGCCGTCTGGAGTTTTTTTTTGTTTTTTCTGTCCCCCCTGGCCACTGGACCTTACACTTATTCTATGTTAATTAATGTTGACTTATTTTATTTTCTTAATGTGTCTCTTATTTTTCTATTCTTCATTATGTAAAGCACTTTGAGCTACATTTTTTTGTATGAAAATGTGCTATATAAATAAATGTTGTTGTTGTTGTTGTTGTACGTAGTAACAGACGCAATATAAATAAGCTTTAATATGAAAGATATATGACTGAAGAAGAGTATTTTAATGGGAAATGATTGTCTTATTATTTTTTAAATAATAGAAGAGTATCAAATTAAAACAATCAATAACCTTATACACAAAACAGTTGAGTATGGGTACCACAATCTGTTACCACCCATTGATCCCACATTTGTAAATAACCTTGATTTTATTTGAAGAATTAAGAGTAAAACACAATTTTCTAACTTTGCTAATAAAGCAATACAACAAGGAAGAATTCTTTTTAAGCCCATTCCAATGTAAAGAAAGTCATAACAGTTGTACAATGCCAGATGTCAGGGTTTAGTGCCTTCTTCTTTTGTTTGATGCTGATTTCCCATTGTTTACACGGATCCAAGTAGGCCACTATGATATTATGAAGCCTGGTCACATTGTAAGATGAGCATGGTCATGATCATGATTATGTAGTGGGTGTGTGATGTTAAGGATGTGGCCAAGCTATCGTAACAACCATTTCTGTAAACTTTAAAAACAAACATGGAACATGGTCCACTGGCCGGGTTTCTTATTTTTCTTTGGACTTGTTAAGCTCATTGAATGAGAACATTCAGTTTCTGCACATTATTTTTCTTAGATTTCTGAGAACATTTTCTCTTGTTTTGTGCCCCTGTATGCTTTGCTTCTTTATAGCTCTTGTTATTTCAATTCTTCCTGCATTCTGGAGCTTGTAATACTCACTTAGGAGTTAGTTAAAGTAGGCAGGTGCCCAGAGTGGTTGTGAGCACTATGTAATGCTATTGTTTAGTTTTCGGCTGGGTGACAGGTCAAAATTTGTGTTGTTTTCTGGAATTTTTCTGACTAAGCTCTGCAGATCAGCTGCAACCTTATCTAAATGTTTTTTATTTTTTACATGCCTGCCGGTTGTGTCACCAGATATGTAAATTGTCACCCCTGTTTAGAATTTTTCCAAAAGATGTGTGATCTAAACAGAGCAGCTTTTGTGCCATATAAGGGACAGAGCTTATCTTAAGGGCATCCGATAAGGGCAAGTCAATATGTAAGAAGATTCATTATACTAAGTAAGCTTGAAAGTCATTGTAAGCAAGAAAGGCAAAGCAGACTTGAATAGACCACTAGACAAACAGGGAGTCAAAACAGACACTTACTTGCGATTAATTGCTCAAGAGAAATACCTTTCCTTCTTTCTTTAAATTTACCCTTTATTTGAAGTGTTTAGGCAAAGAAAAAGACAAACAAATGCATAGACCAGAATCCAAGATTGCAGAAAGATGAAAACATCATTATCACACTAAATTGAAATGACATTGAGAAAAAAAAGTTGAAACTCCTTTTACTTGATTCTTTTCATGGCTGAGAGTGGAAGAGAAAAACAGATGAGCTGCCATGCAACCTTCAAATCTTTACCCCAAGTACCCTTCACATTAGACCCTGTGAAAGACAAACAAGCCTCATTTGTGTGACATTCCCTCCAACTCAACCCTGACCTAGCAGCCAGAGGTTGTAAAGCCCAAAAAGCATATCACTGGTGATGCTGAGAGAAACATTTGTATGATTCACTAGATAATTGAATTGTTGCTACACAAGCAACCACCTAGTGGCACAGGTTGACTTTCTTGTGAGCAGCAGTTCATTGCAGGAGTTCATGGTGTGAGACTTGCCCAGACAACACCAGTCGGAAACCACATCTTTATAAAACTGCACACGTTTATTAAACAGAATTAAACACAGGATTACAGTCCCAAGCACAAACACAGTGCATTCAGCACCAATGATCTCTTCTTTAGACTTCTCTCAATGTCCGTGGCCGCCATTCCTCTCCTTATGGGAGCTTCATCCTGCTCCCACTCCCGACCAACTCTAGCTCCCCGATTGTAGGGAGGCGGCCCCTTTTATTCCCGCCTAGATGTGCTCCAGGTGGCTGATGACGTCCTTCCGGCAGCACTTCCTGGTGTGGCGGAAGTGCTGCCCTTTGCCCCGGAAGCACTCTGGGCGTGCCTGGCAGGCTCTTCCGCCATCTTGCCAAGTGTGGCGGAAGTAACTATTTCCGAGTCCCCTGAGGCTTAAGACACACCCTGGCAGTGGCCACGGGTCCCAATGGGTTAAAATCTCTTTACTCCTCTCCCGTGGTCCTCTCCTGATCCAGGGCAGTTGCCCCCTCATGACCCGGAAGACATAAAGGTCACCTTCTTGTCCTTCTAGGCGTCCCAGCTGCGTAAGAACTCCAGCCATCTGTGACAATGGTCAGTTAACAAAGGAAACTCCCTGCATTAAAGGAATAATCCAATTTGAATGATTGTACATTTGATAGCCAAGTCTTATCCGTCGATGATCTGGCTTAACCATTAGTCATTAGAATAAAATGAGAAGAAAAATTTAGAAACAAGAGTGCAGGGGCCATTTATGTCCAGAAATTGCTTTTCAACTGATAAGAGAACTTTTCACAAATCCCCTTTTCATGTTAAGTCTGTTGAAAGCACAGGTACATTTCTGACAATTATCCAAAAATAAAACTCTTAGTAATAAGTAATACACAAGAAGAGTCAAATAGATAAACCAAATAATATTAAACTCAGATAAATAACTAAGGTAACAGTAAATTTGTTAAAAAGTACTAACCAAGAAGCAATTCTTATTCCAAAAAAAGTAAAGAGTTTAATGATACAATCTTCAAAGAAACAGACAGAACTAACGCTGAAAGTCTTAAACGAGACAACAATACGACCAAATACCTTTTTTGGAGCATTACAGAGGGGCCAAAAGCACCAAACACAAATTTGTTCTTTTCCTTTGGCAGTCTTATATAGTCCTCTCAGATAACTACAGCCCAAAATGAGATCTCATCCTCTGCAAACTCAAAACGCAACTGATGGTAAAGGAGTAAGACAAAAGTAAAAAAAAAAAAGATTAAATGTAAATAGAGTGATGGGAGGGGAATGGAGAAAAGTTATAAAGCACAGTAAAACTAATCATGGGTGAGGCACTGATGCACTCCTGACAACTATGAGGCCAAAAGTCTAGAAGAATGATTTGTTGTTATAGCTACAGTATGGGTTATTTTTATTTTCTTTTTAATGTGTTCTGGGTCATTTTATCCATATATTGTTCTTCTGTCCTTGTTATTTTTTGTGAATCTGTTTTTATTGTTTATTTCATCTTTCAGGTTATCTTTATTAAGTTAATTAAATTTTACAGTATATTATTATTCAACTGTGTTTTGGATCACGTGAGTATGCAGATTCTCTGATGATGTTGATGCAGCTGCTTTGTATATAAATATGAAACCATTTTATCCCAGGCATATTTTGAAATGAACACGTAGAGTGGTTTGTTTCGGTTCCCAGCTTTGGCTTCAGTTGTTCAGCTTCTCCTTCTGGTTTTTACCCTTTAACTTGGTGCTCGATTTTGTCTTCTCAGTAATGACTCCAGCATATCTAACTACGTATTGTCATCTTCTAGTTTATCTCCACTTACAACAATTTACAAGTGCTTCTTTGTTTACTGAGAACAAACACCACAAGGAGAGATACACAATGGTGATAATACAAGGAGTAATCAGGAAAAAAACAAAGCACTGCCACCACTGCCTACCTGTCTACATGGTGGGATGGCCAACACACTTCAAAGGTATATCTGAGCACTCTGTTTCTCACCTTGTTATCTCTCTCTTCTCTCTCCCAGCCCTGGCAACTTCTTCCTTCCAATTCTAGACTCAATAAGTGCTAGAAAAATCATAATATGCAGTATAGTTTAATCTTTACTCCCTATTCATCTGTACTCTGTTTGGCTATATGGCTATTATATCAGCTGCTTCATTACAAATTGTGCAATAGACCATCACCCATTTTACGATGTTTAATAAACAGCTCAGCATAAAGTAATGACTTCCTAAGAATGATCTTCCCAGACTACCCAGCTTCTATCACTTTGTATATGCTTTTCCTTGACACAGTCTTTGGAAACAAATGAGAAAGACAGGATAAAAACTCTGTTAAATCACTTATTTAATTTCTTAAATAAAACCTTGCTTGCGATCTGAAATCCTACATCTGCTGCACAGTAAAAATAAATTACCATCACTAGAAGACTCCTTTTATTTGTTTTGTCCTGCATTGTGATCGGGATGTCCTACTCAGGATTTATGCTACCAAGCAAGTGTCAAATTGGCATAGACAAAATGATAGTAGGAGCTGTCTGCTGTAAGAGTTATAATAAATATAGTGAATAAGTAAGGCTTATAAACAACACTGGTTCAAAGGGAAAGTATGCCAGATTCATCTGGGAACAAGTGAATTTAACAAATTAATTTGGAAGAAACAGCATTTTCAGAACTATCAGATTACCAACAGAAAATGAAGCTTTGGAGAATACTCATGCCATTAGTATATTTGTCTCACAGAGACAATTAAATAAAAGAACAGAGTTCTGGAAGCAACTTTAAGTTCATTTAGGTTCTGAAAATGATTACTATAGTTAACATTCAAGAATGTGATTAATGAGTAAAGGACACATTAAGGACATTCCTTTTTAATCCTAAGGGACAGAGTCAAACACCCGCTAATATGCATGCTAACTATTTTTCATTTAATACATCATACTGAGCTTTTTGCTCAAGTTAAAGTGACAGCTTAATGACAAGCATGGGAGAAGTGCGAAGAAGGATGCCTGTCATTGTTGCAAAGTCAAGCTGTGCATTCATAAGAAGGAGCACAGATTTGCCGAAAGGTGGTGGGAGGACGTGGCCACTGGCATGCATCATCTTAGGCTCTGTTCTTAAACATGGCTAAAAAAAGCTAACTGTCACTTTGAATTTTCTTTTTATGTTGAGACCCATAATACCAGAAAAAGCAAAACGGATTTATCATTCATATTTGTAATTCTGTCAATGAATTTTACAAATAAATAACTTAAAATAACTTGTACACAAATAATATGAGAATGCACTAATTATGATTTATGCCAAGTTCCCGACTTTTCTGGTATTCTGTTTTTCCTGTCATATCACAACAACAGCAAGAATACCACAGGAGGAGTTATAATATAAAACTTTTCCATTTTTAATACCAGGGATGAAGACCAGCAAAGGCATCATAATACCCACAAATGTCAAAAAGAAAGAAATATAGCAGAACTTTTCTTTCAATTGTGCAAAATCATAATTAACAAATGAACACCATTATGGTCAGACGGGCTGAACTATATTATTTTTCTTTTAAAATTGGTAAAACGTGAAGTACATTGACCTGATAAATGTCATAGAAGTTCAAGCTCATAGATGCTCAAGCTCAGAATGTGCCAGCTGCTGTCCTTGAGAAGGTTACTGTTCACAAAAAATCTTTGCCTCATGCTTATGACAGTGTGAAAGGCCGTTCACCCCGCAGGAACAGCTGGAAAGAATGATATTTTGGTGTCAACAGGGTCGTCAACATCATTTTGCGTATGGACTGCTGTTGTGCTCTTCTGTCGTGCACCAGCTCATGGAAATTTGGGATTAAGGCTCGAGTCTCCATTTTGAGGAGAAATACAAGCAATTTACTGTAGTTGAAAAAAAATTCTGAATATTTGCAAGTTTATTTTGTGTATTGTGATTAGGGAGCAGCTCTGTTACATGTTTTTATTTCAGAATTATGCAGCATCACTAAAAAATGATGTTCAAAACAAGAGTCTTTGAAACAGTTATAATATGACCAAAGTGCATTGATGTTTCCCACCCAGACCACTACCAAACTAACTCTTGCCATCTCCATTTCTGAATCTGGCAACCTTTGCTCTGGGTTGACTGGAGGGCCCATCATCATTGATTTAAGTCACTTGCACAATGTGACATAAAAAAACACACTTTGATTCTGTTTGTGTGGAGTTTGAACCTTCTACTTGTATCTCTGTAGGGTTTTATCTCAATATTCCAGTTTCTACTTTTATCCCAAAAACATGTAGACTGGACTGATTGACAACTGATAGCACTTTTCTACGTTATGTAAAGTTTGCATACTTAACACACTCAAGGCCTTGAGAAGTTTATTTTTATGATATAATCAATTTCCCCAAAAATTATTCCTTTCTTTTTCACTTAAGTATTGTGTGTGGCAAGATTTGAAAAAAGATCTGACATGATTTGTACTGATTTCAGACTTGAATCAACCAAAGGTGCTCCAGTTTCCTCCCACAGTCCAAAGACATGCAGGTTAGGTGCATTGGCGATCTTAAATTGTGTGTGCTTGGTGTGGGTGTGTGTGTGTGTGTGTGCACCCTGCAGTGGGCTGGCGCCCTGCCCAAGGTTTGTTTCCTGCCTTGCGCCCTGTGTTAGCTGGGATTGGCTCCAGCAGACCCCCGTAACCCTGTAGTTAGGATATAGCGGGTTGGAGAATAGATGGACGGATGGATCAACCAAAGGTGAAATTTTGCTAACAGCATGCAAGCATTTTGAAATCTATTTTATGGGCAGTTGATATTAAATGTTTTTCTTTGTGTTATATAATTTGAATTTATTTTAATATTTAAAACACACCTTATACTGCTATTTGTGCACTTGTATTTTCTAATTAGCCCTTTGTTACCTGTCATACCAAGGCTGACTCTTCTATTATATTTATTAACTCTAATCTACTTTTACAAACCATTTATTTTTACCTTAGTAGAATTTTTCTAGTATTTATTCCCAATGCTTTTGTAGTATAACACTTTATCATGTTGCTTTGAATTGTATTCTTGTTTACTTTGCAAAGTTTAATGTGATTATATAAAGTCTAGATTGACTGATTTATTGATTGTGAAATTATAACCCAAAAATCAATGTTTCTTATAATAAACTAAGGGAGCCACACTTTGAGGCATACCATCACAGAGAAAGGTATTTGACAAACAAAATTATTTTTTTAGACAAAATTTTTATTATTGATCAATAATAGTAGCAATTTGTAGAACTGCAGTGTCACAAAGGTTTCGAAAAAGCTTTATAAATAGATGAAAGATGAGCTAATATAATGTGGAGATAACTGGACACAATAGGGTCTCTCCCCGAGATTGTCGTTTATTAGTAGCAATGCAGATATGGTCTAAACAAAAAAAATGGAAGTAAGTTTTTCAACTCAAACGTGGGTCCTGGCTCTGCCTGGGTCAATACTTGTGCAGGTTGGTGCGGCACTAACAGACACAGGTTTAACAGTGAAAACTGACTACTGGCCATCGCTTTGCTTATGTAAGGAGAGAACTGGAATGGTCGTTATTCTTCTTTGGGTTCCTTCTCAAATCTCATGCTGGAAGATGAAGAGAACTCCGTTCTGTTGCTTTAGATTAACCCATGCCTAGTATATTCAGTTTCACAGAGCTCCTGGCACTCTCACACAGCATGCATGTGTGATAATACATATGTAATAAAAAAATCTGCAACACTGGCAACCGTACTCCGCCCTATCCTAAATCAATCCCCCGACAAAAAAGAATAGTGAAAATTGTGAGATAACAGGGAGAGACACAGACACCGCCTCACAGACCCCCTGAAGACTGTTAAGATTAAGGGTCAGACAAGCAATGCCAACCACCAGCTGTATGGGCTAAGACCTGCCTTACCAACTGTTGGCATACTGGGCCAGGATGACTGGTTAATTTTTGCTGCAAAGAGCTCAGGAAGGATCAGACGGGCTTCTATCACAAGGTTAAAGCTTGTGTTGCAACAATTGTTCCTAAAAAAAAGTAAATTTCTTAGGGATGCATTAGAAGATAATGAATAGAGGGCTAAAAGTACAAATATATAGGAATATTTGTCAGGGGTAATAGTCTGGGGCGCATACCTGTCATAAATCTATCCACTTGACCCCCTAATAGTTAGTAACCAGTTCCATTTGCCATAGTGCAAAAAACATGTTTATGTAAACAAAGACCAAATAATAAAGTGTAGTCCAATAAATAAAGTCAATACATAATCCATAACAAAAACTGTGCTTCATGTACAGAATAAAATCAACAATAAATAAATCCCATAAAAATCCACAAAGGAAACCAGTAGGCAATCATGAATCAGTTTATCACTTCTCCCACTGTCTCTGTCTCCCATGCTCACCCCCACCGGCTCCTCCGGCAGCAGGGGTCGCTTTCTCCTGACTCCTGCCCTGTCTGCCCTTACAGGAATCTACGTGGGTGCAGAGTTGGACCTCCAACAACCCTTAAGCACCAGTAGCGCTTTTTGGATCCCTGGGAGGCTTGTTCACCATTCTCCCCTCGAACACACTTGCTGAGCAGGAACACACCTTAGCAGTGCCAATCGCTTCACTCCATATCAGGGGCACGAGTACACTGCCTCCTCACTGCTGCATGCTGTCTTTTGCCTTTCCAGTTTCCTTTCCTAAGCATCTCTCTCCAGTTTTTCTTACTTTATACCATTCTGACTCTTATTTTTAAACTGTTGTTGGGCACATGTGTACAATAATGGACCCCAGAGTTCTAATGAAGCAATCAGTCAGACCATGGACGTCTGCATTTGAATGACCACCTCCTCAACACACTAGAGCCACTCTGCCACGTTACGACACACCTGTGCGCCACCCCCTAAGCTTACCACACTGTTTTTGTTTTATTTTTTAAATTTGCCCCTCCACAGATCTCACCTCATGACATTATTGATGAATTGGATAGATAATAGAAAGTTTGGAATTTCAGACAAAAATGTAAATACTGAGAGAAAATCTGAAAATTTTTGTAAAGAAGTCTCTGGATGTTTAACTTGGCATAACTGGCAGTAAAACTCAATAGGCAACTCCATGTCATAGCATCTACAAGGGGCAACATAAGAGCACTGTACAAAAATGAAGCTGGATGCTTTGATGGTTAGGTTTTTTGGAAGCTAAAATAATATTAGTTAATTTCATGAAATGTGGATAGTAGAGGGAAAATCTTGTTGCCAAATTGATTGAAATAGTAAAGGCAGGAAAGGTGCAATGCCTAACAACACATATAGAGCAGAAACTGATCTTAAAGTAGGAGTTAATAAGGAAAAGAAATTATACAGTTGAAGAAAGGCTGATCTGAGCTGAAGACAGAAAAAGGAAAAGGTGGAAGAAATATATCAAAGCAGGACTTGAAGTCCCGGACAGTTCAGAGTTCATCACCATCACAGATGTCCCCGAAACTCCATATGCCCCAATTTATGTGATGCATAGGACATAGAAGAGGATGAAAAATGGAAAGGCCGTTGGTCCAGATGACATACTTGTGGAAGCATGGGGGTGTTTAGGAGAGATGACAGTGGAGTTGTTAACCAGATTGTTTAATGGAATCTTGGAAAGTGTGAGGTTGCCTGAGGAGTGGAGAAGAAGTGTACTGGTGCCGACATTTATGAATAAGGGGGATGTGCAGAGCTGTAGTAACTACAAGGGGATAAAACTGATGAGCCACAGCAAGAAGTTATGGGAAAGTTGTAGTGGAAGCTAGGTTAAGAAGTGAGGTGATGATTAGTGAGCAGCAGTATGGTTTCATGCCAAGAAAGAGCAACACAGATGCAATGTTTCTCTAAGGGTATTGATGGAGAAGTTTAGAGAAAGCCAGAAGGAGTTGCATTGTGTCTTTGTAAACCAGGAAAAAGCATATGACAGGGTGCCTTGAGAGGAATTGTGGTACTGCATGAGGAAGTTGGGAGTGGCAGAGAAGTACGTAAGAGTTGTACAGGATATGTACGAGAGAAGTGTGACAGTGGTGAGGTCTGCGGTAGGAGTGATGGATGCATTCAAGGTGGAAGTCAGATTACATCGGGGATCGGCTCTGAACCCTTTCTTATTTGCAATGGTGATGGACAGGATGACAGACGAGATTAGAGAGGAGTCCCTGTGGACTATGATGTTTGCTGACGACATTGTGATCTGTACCGAGAGTAAGGAGCAGGTTGAGGAGACCCTGGAGAGGTGAAGATATGCCCTGGAGAGGAGAGGAATGGAGGTTAGTAGGAACAAGATAGAACACATGTGTGTAAATGAGAGGGAGGTCAGTGGAATGGTGAGGATGCAGGGAGTAGAGCTGGCAAAAGTGGATGAGTTTAAATACTTGGGATCAGTTGTACAGAGTAATGGGGATTGTGGAAGAAAGGTGAAAAAGAGAGTGCAGGCAGGATGGAATGAGTGGAGAAAAGTGTCAGGAGTAATTTGTGACAGACGGGTATCAGCAAGAGTGAAAGGGAAGGTCTACAGGATGGTAGTGAGACCAGCTATGTTATATGGGTTGGAAACGGTGGCACTGACCAGAAAGCAGGAGACAGAGCTGGAGGTGGCAGAGTTAAAGATGCTAAGATTTGCATTGAGTGTGACAAGGATGAACAGAATTAGAAATTAGTACATTAGAGGGTCAACTCAGGTTGGACGGTTGGGAGACAAAGTCAGAGAGGCGAGATTGCATTGGTTTGGACATGTGCAGAGGAGAGATGCTGAGTATATTGGGAGAAGGATGTTAAAGATAGAGCTGCCAGGTAAGAGGAAAAGAGGAAGGCCTAAGAGAAGGTTTATTGATGTGGTGAGAGAGGACATGCAGGTGATGGGTGTAAAAGAACAAAATGCAGAGGACAGAAAGATATGGAAGAAGATAATCCGATGTGGCGACCCCTAACAGGAGCAGCCGAAAGAAGAAGAAGATAGGACCTGGTTATGAAAAATGGGGGTTGGGTTAATGCTACTTTATACCAAAGCTATAGAGCATAAGAGACCAAATGTAAACATAAGCTGTTAGTTTAAAGGATGTTAAAAGAAACACTGAGAGGGTTTTAGGAGCTACTATATTGGATTTGATACAAGGCCAGGTTGGCGGGGGTGCAAACACAAGTAGTTATGAGTTTCTGCAGAGTGATTTTTCATCAGCCAGAGCCTGTTGTTTGAAGACAAAAAAATTCCAGGAATTCCATGTGTTTGAAATTCTTTGAAATACTGAAGATTTATTTAATGATAAAAAAGAACTGCTAATGAAGGTTGTAAAGTTAATAGGCTACAGATTTCACCCCACAGACATCTAAACTAAATAGCTGTATTTAATAAGGAGAAATCTTTGAGAGTGAGCAAAGAGTATTCAGTACATCAAGGATCATTTGGTAAGCTAATAGCTAAGTAGTCTCAATATCTCATCCTGTTGTGTTTCTTTTAAGCTATCAGGGTTTCTGTTTCAATGACATGACTTTGTGGCTTGTTCCATCCTTTCTGTGAAGAAATGCTGTCTGGGTTCTGCCTTGATTCTAATTCACCTTAATATCCACTGGTGTCCTTGGGTAGATGAAGCACTTTCGACTGAAAGATTTAAGCTTATTCACGTCAGATTTCTAAAATAATGTACATCTGCTACAATTGTATGTGTTCTTAAACTGAAATAAATATTGCACATTTTACATTCTTATACTGCTATGATGAGCCAGTGCTATACACTCCTTATTTTGAAATTGTTCTAGCCACATACTGGTGTTCAGTTGGCACACATGTATTTCAGGAAATAAAGTTAAACAGACACTAGCAATGATTTTCTGACCTAAAGATTTGTTAAGGTGTGGATCTGGTTAGCAAGTAATGCAATACCAAACAGCCTAATAGGACACTTTCAGCCAATTAGTCGATCAATCTTCATTTGTAGGCACTAATACAAAGTGCTTTACATGACAACTTGCATTTCTCAAAAGTACTTTAGCCTCAGATTGATTCTGTTTCAGAAGTGACATGGAAATGGCAAACTAATGAGGTGCGACGCAGTATTAACAGCTGGAGTTAGTAAGTGTTGCTTCTTAATCTTGTAAACTGAAAGAAGTATACTGTAAGAGGAAAAAGATATGGTAACCAATTCAAACACAAGCAAAAATATCATCTTTATTTTAATTAATTGCGGTTTTCATCTTTACAATGTGGAGGCCTAGTGACACCATTCTTTGAGTTGTTACTTCATAGCTTGAGCATGTGGGGTCAAGTCCTGTCTCTCTAGAGTTTCCACATTTTGCTTGTGGCTGTGTCTGGTTCCTCCAAATTCCGGAAGAAGTGTGTATTAGGTGAATTGGTGACACTAAAGTTCTAAGGTTTTGTGCATGAGTGGGTCCTGTGATGAACTAACATCCTACTTAAGCTAGCTTCCTGATTTTGGTCGGGCGCTGCTGGGAGTGACTCTATCTCCTCTGTAATAAAAAACAGGCTCACAAAACGAATGGATCTTTTCATTTCTTGGTGTGACCTCTACAAATATTAACAATGTCCATAGCTGACCTCTTCAATATATTTACTAAGATTTTGCTTTTATCAAAATCAAATTTCAATCTAAAAATTGCAATTTTATTGTTTCCTTATTTTTACAGTTAGAGCATTTGCATTTCAAGTGACTTCTTCAGGGTTACAGAAGGCCTTTTATACTTAAAAATAATAGCTGAGCCACTAGGCAGTACCATAGTTTACAAATTACGATCAACAAATATCACTAGTGTTTCATATTAATTTTAATATTTTCCACTTTTGATCAAATCTGAGAGAAAAAAAAAAAGATTGTTTTATATAAATGATGGACATGAGTGTGAAGCCTCCTAATAGTCCCTCAAAGCCTTCACTAACCTGCCCTGGTATGGCCTCACTCTGTACAGCCAGGCCCAAACCTCCACAGACAGGTTTCAACCTGCACATGCCTAAAAAGAAGCCCTGGCTTTAAAAGTTCAAAAATACTGAAGATGCCTCTCTACGGAGAAATCCTCTATAACCTTAGGCTAGATGAGACAGGTCCCAAAAAAGTTTTTTTTTAATTAAAGCATTTACTCAAATAAGCAAAAGTTAACACAAAAAATACCAAACAAGTCCCAATACAAAATCCAAAAAACAGTGTCTATAAAAAGAGAAGCAAAAGCCTAAGAAGCAGGAAAGAATCTAAACAATACTGACATTAAGAACTACAACAACACCACTCAATAAACCCCTGCTGATTCCATCTATTTCACCTCAATATAAAGGCAGAGGTAGCTGTGACATCAGGGTGGCCCCACTTCCTGGGTGTTATGATATGAAGTCTTTCACAAAGGCAAGATGGAGGTGAGGCTACAAAATGCTTCACAAAAGGCAGGCCAAGATTTCATCTGTCCTGTCTAGAACAGTCAGACCCCAAATACTACCTACATGCCTCAGCCAGAGCAGGCACCAAAAATGGGGAGCTGGCAAAACAACTCAAAATGTTCAAAAATATAGAAAATCCCGACAAAGAGGGAGGATGACCATAAACCCTCAGCTTGTATTAAAAAGGGCAAACAAACAAATATTGAGAACCTTTACAAATGAAAGACTTACCATATATACCCATATATGTCAACAACAACAACAACATTTATTTATATAGCACATATTCATACAAACAGTAGCTCAAAGTGCTTTACATAATAAAGAATAGAAAAATAAACACAATATGAAAACAAAATAAATCAGCATTAATTAACATCGAATAAGAGTAAGGTCCAATGGCCAGGGGGGACAGAAAAAACAAAATAAAAACTCCAGACGGCTGGAGAAAAAAAAATAAAATCTGTAGGGATTCCAGACCATGAGACCGCCCAGTCCCCACTGGGCATTCTACCTAACATAAATGAAACAGTCCTCTTTGGATTTAGGGTTCTCACGGAAAGGCTTGATGATGATGGTCACGTAGAATTCTGCCTTTTAGTCCATCCATCATTGTTGGAGCATCATGAAGCTTTGAGTAGGTGGAGGTGGCGCAGGCCACCACCACAAAGAAACCGGAAAAAGAAACAGAAAAGAGAGTAGGGGTCAGTACGGATTGTAGAGCTACCCTGAATAGTTATTATGAGGAAATTGAACATATAGAGTATCAGGATTAAGTTAAATTAAGTTAAATTGAAGTTATAGAAAGGCCATGTTAAAGTAATGTGTTTTCAGCAGTGTTTTAAAGTGCTCCACCGTATCAGCCTGACGAATTCCTATTGGCAGGCTATTCCAGATTTTAGGTGCATAGCAGCAGAAGGCCGCCTCACCACTTCTTTTAAGTTTTGTTCTTGGAATTCTAAGGAGACACTCATTTGAGGATCTGAGGTTACGATTTGGAATATAAGGTGTCAGACACTCCGATATATAAGAAGGGGCGAGATTATTTAAGGCTTTATAAACCATAAGCAGAATTTTAAAGTCAATCCTGAATGACACAGGTAACCAGTGTAGTGACATCAGAACTGGAGAAATGTGTTCGGATTTTCTTTTCCTAGTTAGGATTCTAGCAGCTGCATTCTGCACTAGTTGCAAACGATTTATGTCTTTCTTGGGTAGTCCTGAGAGGAGTGCGTTACAGTAATCTAGTCGACTGAAAACAAACGCGTGAACTAATTTCTCAGCATCTTTCAGTGATATAAGAGGTCTAACTTTACTTATGTTTCTTAAGTGAAAAAATGCTGTCCTAGTGATCTGATTAATATGCGATTTAAAATTCAGATTACAGTCAACAATTACCCCTAAGCTTTTTACCTCCGTCTTGACTTTTAATCCTAATGTATCCAGTTTATTTCTAATAGCCTCATTGTATCCATTATTGCCAATCACTAAGATTTCAGTTTTCTCTTTATTTAACTTGAGAAAGTTACTATTCATCCATTCTGAGATACAAGTCAGACATTGTGTTAGTGAGTCAATAGAATCGGGGTCATCAGGTGCTACTGATAAATACAGCTGTGTGTCATCAGCATAGCTGTGGTAGCTCACGTTGTGCCCTGAGATAATCTGACCTAACGGAAGCATGTAGATTGAGAATAACAGCGGACCCAGGATAGAGCCTTGTGGAACACCAAATCGGATATCATGTGTCTTTGAGTTGTAATTACCACAACTAACAAAAAATTTTCTCCCTGTCAGGTAGGATTCAAACCAATTTAAGACACTGCCAGAGAGGCCCACCCATTGACTAAGGCGATTTCTAAGAATATTATGATCAATAGTGTCAAATGCAGCACTCAGATCTAAGAGGATGAGAACAGATATATGGCCTCTGTCTGCGTTCACTCGCAAATCATTTACTACTTTAACGAGTGCAGTTTCTGTGCTGTGATTTATTCTAAAACCCGACTGAAATTTATCAAGAATAGCATGTTTATTTAGGTGGTCATTTAACTGCATAATGACTGCTTTCTCCAGGACTTTGCTTAAGAAAGGCAGGTTACCGAAAAATCGGTCATAAAATCAGACCCCGACTTATACGCCCGTTCAAAAATGCAACACTTACACTTTTTTTTCACATCTTTTTGCCTCCTCCAATCTCACATCAATTTCTCAAAAACATTAAATTTTGTTGAAGCAGCGCAGTTACCAATTTCTTTTGCCACTTCAACGACATTTAATTTAAAACTAGCTTCATATTTTCTTCTGATAGAACACTTCATGAGGGTGTGAGATGCAAAAAACACAAATCAGTGCAAAAGTTGCTTTGGAATAGTTTGGGTATTACCGTGTGGTCACATAGGCACAATACATAGAAAAAAAAGGCAGTGTGCTCCGTGGTTACTCTCTCAGGTGGGTATTAGCATAGCATAATCTCTTGGACCAATAGCGTGAGTTTTCCACATTCGACTTATACGACCGTCATTATAAAATACCACAAATTATACGGTAAAGTCAAGTCCCGACTTACCCGCGGGAGAACTTTTCCGTGAGTATATATCGTATTTACATAAAGCGCAACATACAGAAAAAAAGCACAGCAGAACAAAATGCGGCACAAGGAGTTGACTTAAAAGGCGATTCTTAAGCAAACAAGACCCAACATGAAAAAACAAAAATAAGAATTCTTAATTAGAAGCAAGGAATTCACATAAAACAGTAACTGGGCACAGAAAGCAGTACATACAGAACTCCACAGTAAAACTAAAGATCTCCAACTCCTGTGCTGACGCCAAGGTCAGAGTGGTCCCATCTCTTCGGGCTCCACCTACAAAGAACATGGAACAGAAGTAAATTTAAAAACAGAGTACAATAATTAACACAACAGAAGATACATAGTCACTTGACAGAATAACAAGACAGAAACACTGGGGTTCAACCCGCAAGTGTAAGGAATATAGGGACTGCACAAAAATACTTAACAAGATTTAAACATTGAAAACACATAAAAACATGAAAAATACTTAAAACACAACCCTAAAAAGGAAGATAAACCCTAGCTGTACAACAACAATGGCTTAACATAAATACGGCCACAACTTTTGTTATTTATGAGTGGATGTCACCAGCTCCTGTGTCATATATTGCACACCTCTCCTCTAGTAAATCAGAGCCTGATTATCTTAATGGCCCCTTTTCAGTCATATCTTATAATCACTTGGACCCTTGGGCCATACTGTACATTTTGGATTAACAGACAGCAGGTTAAAGCTCCCTGCAGCCACCCCTGCTGTGCCTGTCCATTTAGCCCTTAAACAGCCATATCTTCATGACTGCTCCCCTCATGCCTGTCCCCTAAATGGTGGAACAGGACCCTGTTCCTCCCAGTGTGCTGTCTCCTAATGACTGTGGGGGAGATGGAGAGTACTGAAGTCATTTCAAGGTAAATTTAAGTGTTAGTGGCATCATTTGGCTATAGATATGAATGGAACATTTTTATTTTTAAGTTAAAGCTACTTAGAAAGAAATTTAAATTGTTTTTCTTTTTTCTTCTAATTGCATGTGTGTGGCATTAAGCTCTACCTCCTGGGCTTTAGAATTAAAGGAATTTACTGTGGCATTTGAAACAGCTGGCAAAACAACACATGCCAAAATTCAGAGAAAAAAATTGTAAAAAGCAAGACATCTTGGAAAACAGTGAATGTGCTTATACTGTTAAAAACTTGGGGGCAAAATAAAACAATCATTTAAAAATAAGTAATGCCCATTTAGTCCACCTGGCTTGCCTGTTTAGAACCGATTAGCTAAAGAAGCAGGCAGCTAATTTCTCACTCCAAGCACCCTGTGGGTAAACAAATCACAAACCCGTTGATTTAGAGCAGCACTTTACACACACAAAAAAAAACAATACTCTTAGTTTACAATTCTGGGTATAACTACACAACTAGATATATATCATTGTTAAGAGTGCAGTAGCAGGAAATACCAGCACTCTTTGTTTTCTATGAAATGTCTGTAATGCTGAACTCTCACAAGGATCTATATTTTCTATGGCTAACAGCAGTTATGTCAGTCAGATAAAGAGTTACTTGCTCATGATTGCTAAAATTATTATCAAAACATAAGGCAAATAATGCCATTCAGAGTGTAGGTGTCTGAAGGTTAAGGATGGTAAGTGCAGCAATAACAGTCCTGCTTAGTTTAGGGTGCTCTCTGTGGCAGAACATTATGAGTTTAATTAAAGCCCATACACCATACATCATTTCATCCTTCACGTCTAAAAAAAAAATAAACCTCAAGCAAGACAGTACATTGAAATGACAGATAATTTAATTTAAAAAATATTAAAGCTGAAGGTGAAAACATCTGTACTAACAGAGTCTGGAACAGGGTGTACTTTTCTGTGTTCCTATGGAGACCGGAGGTGTTTTATATTCAGAGCGCTGCCCTGCTGTGACTTCAAGGATAATGTAATATACAATCAGATCCGTCGATAAATTAACACATATTAAATAGACCTGATGCAAATACCTGGATTATTTTTGTGCATTCTTTGCCCTTGTGCCAAGTTGTGCCACATCAGATGCGTATCTTCTGAAAATGATTGATTACATTTATATAAATAAATGGAGGAAATAGAGATTACCAGCAAGCATCACTCCAAATTCAGCCATTCACTTTCTGTGCCAGCCTATTCCATCAAAGAGGTTTTGTCGGGAGTCAGAGTCATTCTAGCAATATCCAGCACAAGGCAGGATCGGAGCATCAATGGGTCTTCTGTGCTGATTCAGTTAGAAAGATTAGATTTACATTCACCAATTAGCATTTCATGCTTTGCTGGGTTCAATTCCTTCTGTTTTTTTTTTTGCTTTTTTTTTTTTTTTGCAGAACACAGTAGATCCACTTTTATGGATTTGTTTTACACTGGAACTTTTTGTATACTATTCACTTACAAAGATAACAGTGATGTTTTCATGGTTTAATTATATTAACTGCACAACTAATTTAACATTAGAAATGCATAACTAAAATTACTTTAATGATTTTTGATGCACAGTAAATACAGGCGGTTATGCAGTTAACATTAAATAGTATACAATGCCTATAAAAAGTGTCAACCACTTGGAAGTTTTCACATTTTATTTGTTAATCACCATTGAATCACAGTGGGCTTAGTTGGGCTTTATTGACACCGATAATAAGAAAAAGACTCTCTGATGTTAAAGTGAAAACATATCTCTGCAAAGTGTATCAATTAAAACATTACAAATATAAAACACAAAATACGTTTTCAACACATTTATTACGAAGCACCTAAATCATCAGAGAAAGCTGATGTTAAAAGAGTGTATCAGATGGTACAAAGGAAAGTTTGAAGTCACCTGGAAGTTTCTGTGGTCTGATGAGACAGAAATTGAGCTTTTTGGCTATCAGACTAAATAACACATTTCACTAGGAAAAAGACTTTGTCTTCCAGCAAGACAATGACTTGAAGCATAAAGCCAAAGCTAAACACGAATGGCTTAAAATTAACGATGTTAATGTCCTTGAATGGCCAAGACGGAATGCAGCTCTCAATCCTATTGAGAATTTGAGGCTGGAATTGAAAAAGGCTTTTTATTCACAATTTCCATTCAACCTGACACACTTTGAACAGTCTTACAACGAAGAATGGGGAAAAATTGGCAATTGATGCACACAGACTCAAGGCTGGAACTGTTGCCAAAGATTCATCTGCTAAATACAAACTGTAAGGGGATGAATACTCATGTGATCAATTATTTTGTGTTTTATATTTGTAGTTAATTTAGAACACTTTGCAGAGATCTGTTTTCACTTTGAATTTAAAGAGTAATTTTCTGTCAATCAGTGTCAAAATAGTCCCAGTTAAATCTGTTGTGATTCAATGCTGTATAAATATAAAATGTAAAAGTATCCAAGTAGTGAATACTTCTCATAGGCTCTGTATCTAATATTCTGTATCTTTCTTTATGTCACATTGTCTCAGTAGCACATTGTTGTACCATGTTAGCCACTATGAATGCAATGAGAAGTCGAGCAAAAGGACACATTTTATTGGCTAACTGAACAGATTACAACATGCAAGCTTTCAAAGCCTAAAGAAGAGGCCTGAGTTGCCTCGAAAGCCTGCATATTGTAATCTGTTCAGTTAACCAATAAAATGCAACATTTCGCTTGATTTCTCATTACATTGTCTCATGTTGTTAAAATACTGTAATCAAGAACGACTTCACCCTTAGTGTCTTCAATGCCAATCCAAAAAAGTTTATTCAAAACCTAACCTTCACAATTACAGGCCTGTCACACCCCAGGGTGATCTTGAAAGGTAATTTCAGGACCTTAGAGCATTTGGGAGGCAATCAAAAGAGGTAGTAATGAACAAATGTGTGCTTTTATTATGCAATACATAATTAAAAAAATGTATATTGTTCTATTTCAGTAAATACATTAAAAAATTAATAAGTGTTATTAAAATGGTGACACAGTGTCCTTTAAAATCTATACTCTAAATAATAAGTTCATATATTTTATATATATATATATATAAATAGTGTGGTACATGTTTAGGCCCCTTACCCAACCAGGATGCCTATGTGATGAAAGGACCAGGGGAGAGGACATGTTCATAGCAATACCTCCCCTGGAACATGAGACGGCAACCCCTCTGGACTGCATCAGCGCAACAGGCTGGGAGCTTGGAAGCTCAACCCTGCTGGGGTCCATGGCACCGCCAGGGGGGAGCCTGGACAGTTCCCGGAGCCCTGGACTGCAGCACTTCTGCCACACCCGGGATTGCTGCCAGAAGAGGATCTGGGTGAACCTGGAACACTTACAGGTGCCCATGCAGTGTTTCCACCACACCGGGATGTGCTGACTGAAGAGGATCAACTAATGCACTTCCAGGCACACTGTAAAGGAGGCCGCCTCACTCTGTTCGAGGAGCCAGAGTTGGGTGGAAGGTGGACAAAGCTTGCAGAAGAGGAGTGGAGGTAGCAGAGAGAAAAGAGATAAAGGAAGAAGAAAGAGAGAGAGAAGGGACTAAGCAGTATTGCTATAGAGTATTGTGTTCTGCTTTTGGGAAACGGGGAAGATGTTTCCCATGACGGAAAAGGAAAATAAAAGCGTGTGCTTGGATTTGTGTTTCTGTGCTTGTCCCTGTTTGGAGAGCTGTACAGCCCAGATTTACCACAATTATATATACAATATATGTGTGTATATATATATATATATATAAATATATATATATTATATATATATATATATATATATATACAGTATATATATATATATATACACATATATATACAGTATATACACATATATATATATATATATATTGTCATGCTTGGGTCACAGTATTGCACAGAAACACAGGAAATTGTGCTGACAGGAACTTTATTCAAACACTTTAAACAAATATGTCTCTTTCAGAAGTAAAATGAGTTCAGTATGTAGTTAGTTCTCGTTTAAAAGAATAGGCAAACATATATATATATATATATATATATATATTATGAACATTGCCCCAGACACAAACAGGCAGACACACTCATGTCACCCAGTACACGTTTATTTTTCATTATTTTCACAGTTCAGTACTCACAAGCCCCCCAATACCCCTCAGTCCAGGCCAATCCAATGCCTTCTCTTTCTCTCTCTCCTCTCTTCTTCAGGCCGCCTCTTGCCTCCTCCAGAGACCTTGTTCAATCTTCCACCCGACTCTTGTCCCCCTCTGAAGGGAGGCGGCCCCTTTAAATAAGCACCCGGATGTGCTCCAGGTGTGTTCCCGGCAATCTCCCACTGACATGCCCCGGTGTGGCGGAAGTGCCGGCTGTCTCCCCGGAAGCACTCCGGGTGTCCCTGTTCCTCTTCCCCCAGCACTTCCTAGTGTGGCAGAAGTGCTGAGGTCCAGGGTCTTTCAGGTATTGGGGCCCCCCTGGCGGTAACCACGGGTCACTACAGGGTCGAGCTTCCCAGCTCTTTACCCGCGGCCCCCAGGGTGGTCACCCCCTCAAGGTCTGGAGGAGACACAAGCCCTCCTCCAGTCTTCTCGGGCGTCCCAGCTGGGTACCACCTTCATCTGGGTACCACTATATATATATATATATATATATATATATATACAGAGGTGGGTTATAACAAGTTATATTTACTCCGTTACGTTTACTTGAGTAACTTGTACTTCTAAGAGTAGTTTTCCTGCACCATACTTTTTACTTTTACTTGAGTACATTTGTGAAGAAGAAACGTTACTCTTACTCCGCTACATTGGGCAACATTCGAATCGTTACTTTTTTTTCATTAGATACGCTATATTTTTGCCAGAGGGAAGTTGCCAATGGATCAACTGCATGACTGTTTCACAATCAGACGTAGCAATAATAATCACAAGACTCAGTTTCACCAATCAGACATAGCAACAATAATCACATGGCTCCATTTCACAAATCTGATGTAGCCATGCAATCACATGACCACACACAAACTGTGGCGGCATAGACACCGCCTGACTGCTGTGTCTGTGTATAGGAGAGTGGCAGATCCCAAGACAGGGTGCAAGACAGGGACTCACATGTCACAGCATACACACGGTCACAATGCTGTAGTAAACAGTACGACTATATGAGTGAGGCACGTCAACTGATGGTTGCCCACAATCCCGCAGCGAGAGAGAAAAGAACCATCAGCTCAGTTGTGATCACATGACACTCGGCAGACAAAGTGTATACAGACTACTCGTATTGCAAGGCCTCGCTCGTTTATCAAGTCAAAATGTATTTAAAATTTTAGCTCGTCTTGCAAAACACTCGCAAACCAAGTTACTTGCAATCCAAGGTCCCACTGTACATGAAAAATGAGAGCCAACTCCTGCTGAAGCTTAACCATCACTTCACTGAGTGAAGAACAAGTATGTTTTAACCAAACATGCACAGACACAAACAGTCAAGGTAAAGTGAGACTTCTTGTACATGCACAAGCTGCTTTGTTCTAATGTTATTTTCTATCAGCTGTGCTATTTGGAGGGCAAGTGAATATGCAGTATTATACTGTCAGTGTACAGTATATCTTGTCACTGTAAGTAGTTTGCACTGTTCAAACATACATGTTACCTACTGTAGGTATTGGCTTCAAAAGCTTTGTTGTGAAAAACTGAGATTTGGAACTTTGTGTTATTTGTGCATCTTTTTTTTTGTAAAGATGTTATTTACTTTTACTCATTTTTTATTTTATTATATTAAAAATTGCAGAATTTGCACATTATTTTATATTTTTGTCTGTCTTATTAAAACATTTCTAAAAAATAAATCATTTATTATCATCAAGTAGATACTCAGTACTTGAGTAGTCTTTTCACCAAATACTTTTTTACTCTTACTTGAGTCATTTTCGGATGACTACTTTTTACTTCTACTTGAGTAATATTATTTTGAAGTAATGCTACTCTTACTTGAGTACAATTTTTGGCTACTCTACCCACCTCTGTATGTATGTGTATGTATATATATATATATATATATATTATGAGGGGCCATTCAGGAAAAAAAGATTGGTTCGTAAATATATACATTGGTTCAGATATATATATCGGTTCAGATACATTGGTTTGAATATATACATTGGTCTTAATACATCCGTTGAGATATATATTTCGGTTCAAATATATACATTGGTTGGGATATATTGGTTGAGATATATACATCGGTTTGAATAAATCCGGTCAGATATATAAATTGGTTTAGATACATTGGTTGAGATATATATAAATTGGTTTGCATAGATCCGTTCTAATATATATACATTGGTTGAGATACATCCGTTCAGATATATACATTGGTTTGAATACATCCGTTCAAATATATACATGGGTTGAGATATATATATTGGTTGATATGCATTAGTTTAAATATATATATATTGGTTAAAACAGATTGGTTTAGATATATACATCGGTTCAGATACATCCATTCTGATATATATATTGGTTCAGATAGATCCGTTCAGATATAGACATTAGTTGGGATTTATGGGCAGGCACAACGCGGCCACCCATGTTTAGCATCTCCCTTTTGCTTCATCATTGCTTCAACACTGTTGTAATTATTGTGCACATTTTATACAAGTAGCATATGCCTGTCTGTCGCGTTTCGTTTCGTAAGCCCTCTTGGTTGGGGGTCCTCGATTTCAAAGCACTTTTTTTCCTTTCATTATTTAAAACACTCGCACAGATACCCACCTCTTCGCGTCGCTCCGTCCCGCCCCGGCTCATTGTACCCGCCTCACTCGCTCCCTCTTGTCCCACCCATGACAGATTCTTCTCAAAAGCAGAGTTACCAGAAAGCATTAATCGCAACCACAGTACGTCCCATTTTTTCACCTCATGAGACGCTGGTTTATCATTGGTGGAAAGCCACCCGGTGATATCTGTTATTCCCTATTGGCAGCATTTCATTAAAGGGCGATCAGCTTCAGCAAAGAACTTAGTCCTGTTTGCTGAAAGGATGTTATGGAGGAAAACACTGGAATAGCGCTGTTTCTTCTGAATGTTTATCAGTGATCAGGGACCAGAATGATCAGAATATTCCTGCTTCACAAATAACTGATGTCTGTTTTTATTGTAAAACTGAGAAAACCACACACACGCGTACACAACACAAACACTCAAACTCACAAATCGTGGGTCGCATACACTACTGATTAAGTGTATCTGTCACGGACGATCATTTTTTTCACCCAATAAAACTTTAGTTCGTCAAAGTTAGAAAGCAGCGCGGTGATTTCTATTATTCCTTATTGGCAGCATTTAATTTAAAGATGATTCACGTCAACAAGGTCAAAGAGTCTTTTATTTTGACAGGGCAATCTTTTTTTAGACTTAAGCATTTTTGATTGACTTACAAAAGAAAATAGTTATTACTTACCCTCTTTGCTTCAAATTGGCTTTTTAAAAAAACTTTTTGATATAATTTGTTTATGACAGTATAAAATAACAAAAGTAGTGCTCAAAATTATAATATGCGTATCTAACAGGAAGAGGTGGTGGTAAGAGTAAGATTGCTGACTCGCAGTTAAATGATCACTGGTTTGTGTCCAGGGGGCTTCCTTTCTGTTATTTTATTTATTTATTTATTTATTTATTTATTTTTACAAATTGCTTTGAGTAGTAAGAAAGGTGCTATAAAAATGTAAGGAATTAATAACAATAATAATAATAGTAGTAATATTATTATTATTATTTATTATTATACGTGTGAATGCATGATCAAATTCAGCCGCTGCGTAGTGGGGTATGAATAGGGACACTATGTGCTTGACAATACCACAAGTTCATTGAAATAATTACACAGCAAGGTGCACACGCAATGCAAACATAATTTGTATATTATTGAAGTAAAGATTCATATAAATTAATTATATACAACTTTTTAACAAGTTGAGAGATGTCAACTGGTTAAAATGCAAAAATTATACATGTATTGCTTTATAGTCCACACATAGTGTATGTACACTCACCTAAAGGATTATTAGGAACACCATACTAATACGGTGTTTGACCCCCTTTCGCCTTCAGAACTGCCTTAATTCTACGTGGCATTGATTCAACAAGGTGCTGAAAGCATTCTTTAGAAATGTTGGCCCATATTGATGGGATAGCATCTTGCAGTTGATGGAGATTTGTGGGATGCACATCCAGGGCACGAAGCTCCCGTTCCACCACATCCCAAAGATACTCTATTGGGTTGAGATCTGGTGACTGTGGGGGCCATTTCAGTACAGTGAACTCATTGTCATGTTCAAGAAACCAATTTGAAATGATTCGAGCTTTGTGACATGGTGCATTATCCTGCTGGAAGTAGCCATCAAAGGATGGGTACATGATAGTCATGAAGGGACGGACATGGTCAGAAACAATGCTTAGGTAGCCCGTGGCATTTAAACGATACCCAATTGGCACTAAGGGGCCTAAAGTGTGCCAAGAAAACATCCCCCACACCATTACACCACCACCACCAGCCTGCACAGTGGTAACAAGGCATGATGGATCCATGTTCTCATTCTGTTTACGCCAAATTCTGACTCTACCATTTGAATGTCTCAACAGAAATCGAGACTCATCAGACCAGGCAACATTTTTCCAGTCTTCAACTGTCCAATTTTGGTGAGCTCGTGCAAATTGTAGCCTCTTTTTCCTATTTGTAGTGGAGATGAGTGGTACCCGGTGGGGTCTTCTGCTGTTGTAGCCCATTCGCCTCAAGGTTGTGCGTGTTGTGGCTTCACAAATGCTTTGCTGCATACCTCGGATGTAACGAGTGGTTATTTCAGTCAAAGTTGCTCTTCTATCAGCTTGAATCAGTCGGCCCATTCTCCTCTGACCTCTAGCATCAACAAGGCATTTTCGCCCACAGGACTGCCGCATACTGGATGTTTTTCCCTTTTCACATCATTCTTTGTAAACCCTAGAAATGGTTGTGCGTGAAAATCCCAGTAACTGAGCAGATTGTGAAATACTCAGACCGGCCCGCTCAAAATTGCTTAAATCACCTTTCTTTCCCATTCTGACATTCAGTTTGGAGTTCAGGAGATTGTCTTGACCAGGACCACACCCCTAAATGCATTGAAGCAACTGCCATGTGATTGGTTGATTAGATAATTGCATTAATGAGAAATTGAACAGGTGTTCCTAATAATCCTTTAGGTGAGTGTATATTATTAAAGTAATGATATAAAAATCCTAATAAAATGGTATAGAATCTGTGTCGTAGACTTATTTTGTGTCAAATTTCTTCAAAGAAGTTTTTAATTAGTTTGCTTTAAAAAATCTTACGGCATACATGTGAACCGTTGAAAACCGCTGATCTTAATCAATTTGTTTTAACGCATGCTCCGTGCAAAATGCTGTCATATCTGTTAGTAAACATGCACGCGCAGCGATGTCCTGATGTCTGCGTTCTAAGGCTGCAGGTATATTAAACGCTATTGACGTTTTACTGGGGTGCTCTGGGATTGAGGGCGGACAGTAAACTTTGTTAAAATGATATCGAAAAATACCAGTCGTCCGTTGTGTTTTCAGTCGTTTTGGCGTGTTTACTGTTCTTTTACCAAAAAATTCTTCAACGGGGCTCATCAACAAAGAAACGTGTATAGTAAGATTTAGTAAAATATCAGTAATAATAATACCTGGGAATAAAAAAGGGGGAAAAAATCCACGGGAAATGTTTTGTTGTTGAACTCAAATTTCAACTCCGCCATGTGAGTCATTAAAACTATTGGAATGAAATATAGTTCTCTATATAAATAAATAAATACATTTCCTATCACACCCACCCTTTCACCCCTATACATTGGACAGGAATCTCATTTTCACAGCAGGTGCAATTATCCTATAAAACACATAGGAGTTCTGTGCACCGTTTTTCATGGGAGATTAAAACTCATCAAATGTATTTAAAAAACTTTTAGCAGCCTGTGGCATTCCTCATCTGCCGTAGTCCATTACAAAATGAACACCAGGCAGTTAAAATTGTGCACACTTTCTTTAATAAGCCTATCAGACAGTCTTTTATAGCACTTTCATATCGAGTGTGTCTCTTAATCCCTTCTAGCAGAGGAGACACTTATTTCCACAGCTTGATCTATGCTGTAGAAATGTGTGCCCCCTGTCTTCTGCTTGTAAATTAATACTGGAATTACAAAACTGTCCACAGTTTATTTAAAGAGATTGAAGGAAGTCTTCTATATCACTCATATGTCCTTACTCATCCACTAATTAAAAAAAAAAAAAAATCAAGCACTTACACTGTCTTTTTTTAAGTATGTCTATTAAAATCGCTGTGAGTAGCCAGAAAAATGCTATGCAGATGTAAGATATTATTATTATTATTATTATTTAGGTTTTTTAAAATCCAAATAAACCTGATAGGACTTCTTCCAAGATATGTGCCACACTAGGGTATCAACAATGTCAAACTGATTAGGAAATTTTGTGATCAGTTTGTTTAAAGTATATTAAGCAAAAAATAACTTTTCATCATCTTCTCATTTCTAATTTGGCATTTCAGGATACAGTATATACTGCAAATATACTTTTAAGTTGTAACCGCTGACAATTATTTACTCGTGTGCTTGCGTTTTCCATAAAACAGTTTCAATATGTGCACAAAGTATAGGTGATAAAACACACAAATTCTGACATTAGCATGACTGTTGAAGGAAAAACATGTATTAGAAAGTATTCTATGGAGTTTTAATAAATTAATCATTATACACCTTTTGAGGTTTCTTAATATATTTTGTAATCAGGTTTTTAACATTTTTTTTTTGATTTTTACTGCCACTTCACAGATCAACAATCCCCAACTAGGTCACTGTCAGAATAAGTCTTTCAACTTTTTTCCAGTATCCATTGATACATTTTCCGGGTTTCACTACCTGTCTGAAAGAGTTGGCATCAGGTTGGGTGGCACATTTAAATTGTAGTAGTATGAGTGAGCGTCAGTGTGGCAAGCACTAGACTGGCATTTCTTTCCGTTTTATTTTTTGTCTTCTGGTCCAAGCCTGTAAATCTCTTTTGTAAATGCGTGGCTTGGACAGATACTAACAATTTTCAAGGCTATATTAAAACAATACTAAAAGATATTTGTGTATGTGTGTTGTAGTGCCCCATGTTGTAAGTTTTAGATCCATTGAAGAAGTCAACTTAAACAAAGAAAAGGTACATTTTACAGGTTTGTTTGAAGTGTTTTACATTATAACCATATTATTAACTGCTGCGTGAATATAATTTTTTCAAGGGGATGAACTTTACTATTGTCAAAAAAGACAAGCAGGGCAACAGGAGGAATACGAAAGTTATTTGTTGAGTTTAGGAGACAAAGGATACTTGTAAGGAAGTTCATGCCAGTGCTATCGGTGTACATTCTCGAATTTATAAAACTGCTGATATTATTTCACAAAGATGTTACTGGCCTGGTTTTATGCTGACATTAAAATGGCTACATTTTCTGATAATTATAATCATTATTTTAATTAAAAGACTATAATTGTCAGAACAGATTCAATAAAATGTTTTAATATCTCAGTTGCTGTTTGTCGGACTTGTCCTACAAATGTGTATCAGTGGATATTTGGTACTTCATTTGACAAATAATATTAATTTTTCCAAGTCTCATATATTTCAGATAGATAGATAGATAGAACTTGTCCTCTAAGGGAAAATGTGCTTCTTTTTTTTAACAGAGGCTGAATGAATAAATAAATTAATATTAATATAATGAAAAAAACAGCCAATCCAATAACAATTGTCTAATGTTCATTCTGCAAGCAACAGTTGGGGCTCAAAACTCTGACGCAAAAGCTCAGCTGTAGAAGTGAGTGTCCCTTGGAGAGGACAATGGGACACAGCAGACTTGAAAGTGATGTAGAAGACTTTCATCAATCTTTTACCATGGATTTCAGATAACATTAGTTATCCAGGGTTCATTTTGAAAGCAGCACACAGGGTGCACACAAGCCCATGGATCTACGCCAGCCATGGAAATGAGTGTTCCCTGTAGGGGATAGAATGCAGACACATAGTGGAGAAGATTATATAGAAAACTATATCTACAACCTTTTAAAATCAATTTTACATATTTTTACCTCTCCGGTGTTCATTTTGTAATCAGCAGTCAGAGGGCACACATTTTACGGCTCTAAAGCAGCCATGGAAAACGAGCATCCCGACCAGTGGATGAGATATGCGTTTTCATTCCCATAGTTTTAATGACTCACATGGCGGAGGTGAAATTTGAGTTCAACAACAAAACATTTCCCGTGGATTTTTTCCCCCTTTTTTATTCCCAGGAAAAACCACCTGTGTAAATGTTTAAGAGCAAGCTGTCACTTATAGCATGACAGTGGATTGCTACATTTATTTTAACGAGCTGTCTTATAAATGTCTTTGTAAAGTGTTACTGGGTGTCGAGCAATGTATTATTACTGATGTTTTACTAAATCTTACTATCCACGTTTCTTTGTTGATGAGCCCCGTTGAAGAATTTTTTGGTAACAGAACAGTAAACACACTAAAACGACTGAAAACACAACTGACGACTGGTATTTTTCGATATCATTTTAACACTGTCCACCCTCAATCAGAGAGCACCCCGGTAAAACGTCAATAGCGTTTAATATACCTGCAGCCTTAGAAAGCAGACATCAGGACATCGCTGCGCGTGCATGTTTACTAACAGATATGACAGCATTTTGCACGGAGCATGCGTTAAAACAAATTGATTAAGATCAGCGATTTTCAACGGTTCACATGTTTGCCATAAGATTTTTTAAAGCAAACTAATTAAAAACTTCTTTGAAGAAATTCGACACAAAATAAGTCTACGACGCAGATTCTATACCATTGTATATGTTTTATATCATTATTTTAATAATATACATACACTATGTGTGGACTATAAAGCAAAACATGTATAATTTCGTGCATTTTAACCAGTTGACATCTCTCAACTTGTTAAAAAGTTGTATATAATTAATTTATATGAATCTTTACTTCAATAATATACAAATTATGTTTGCATTGCGTGTGCACCTTGCTGTGTAATTATTTCAATGAACTTGTGGCATTGTCGAGCACATAGTGTCCCTATTCATACCCTACTACGCAGCGGCTGAATTTGATCATGCATTCACACGTATAATAATAAATAATAATAATAATAATAATATTACTACTATTATTATTATTGTTATTAATTCCTTACATTTTTATAGCGCCTTTCTTACTACTCAAAGCAATTTGTAAAAATAAATAAATAAATAAATAAAATAACAGAAAGGAAGCCCCCCGGGCACAAACCAGTGATCATTTAACTGCGAGCCAGCAATCTTACTCTTAACCACCACCTCTTCCTGTTAGATACGCGTATTATAATTTTGAGCACTACTTTTGTTATTTTATACTGTCATAAACAAATTATATCAAAAAGTTTTTGACGTGAATCATCTTTAAATTAAATGCTGCCAATAAGGAATAATAGAAATCACCGCGCTGCTTTCTAACTTTGACGAACTAAAGTTTTATTGGGTGAAAAAAATGATCGTCCGTGACAGATACACTTAATCAGTAGTGTGTGCGACCTACGATTTGTGAGTTTGAGTGTTTGTGTTGTGTACGCACGTGTGTGTGGTTTTCTCAGCTTTACAATAAAAACAGACATCAGTTATTTGTAAAGCAGGAATATTCTAATCATTCTGGTCCCTGATCACTGATAAACATTCAGAAGAAACAGCGCTATTCCAGTGTTTTCCTCCATAACATCCTTTCAGCAAACAGGACTAAGTTCCTTGCTGAAACAGATCGCCCTTTAATGAAATGCTGCCAATACGGAATAACAGAAATCACCAGGCGGCTTTTGGTCAATGATAAATCAGCGTCTGTTGAGGTGAAAAAATGGGAGGTACTGCGGTTGCTGTCAATTCTTCCTGGTAACTCAGCTTTTGAGAAGAATCTGTTTTATGGGGTAAAAAAATATTCGCCCTTGACAGATACGCTTAATCAGTAGTACGTGCGACCCACGATTTGTGAGTTTGAGTGTGTGTGTGAACGTGTACGTGCTTGTGTGTGCTTTTGTTAGTTTTACTATAAAAACAGTTGAACGTCAGTTATTTGTGAAGCGGGAATATTCTGGTCATTTTGATCCCTGATCAACATTTAAAGAAACAGAGCAACTCCAGTGTTTTCCTCCATAACATCCTTTCAGCAAACAGGACTAAGTTCCTTGCTGAAGCAGATCGCCCTTTAATGAAATGCTGCCAATAAGGAATAACAGATACCACCGGGCGGCTTTCCACCAATGATAAACCAGCGTCTCATGAGGTGAAAAAGTGGGACGTACTGTGGTTGCGATTAATGCTTTCTGGTAACTCTGATTTTGAGAAGAATCTGTCGTGGGTGGGACAAGAGGGAGCGAGTGAGGCGGGTACAATGAGCCGGGGCGGGACGGAGCGAGGCGAAGAGGCGGGTATCTGTGCGATTGTTTTAAATAATGAAAGGAAAAAAAGTGCTTTGAAATCGAGGATCTCCAACCAAGAGGGCTTACGAAACAAAACGCTACAGACAGGCATATTCTACTTGTATAAAATGTGCACAATAATTACAACAGTGTTGAAGCAATGATGAAGCGAAAGGGAGATGCTAAACATGAGTGGCCGCGTTGTGCCTGCCTATAAATCCCAACCAATGTATATATCTGAACGGATCTATCTGAACCAATATATATATAGGTATCTGAACCGATGTATATATCTAAACCAATCTGTTTTAACCAATATATATATTTAAACCAATGTATATCAACCAATATATATATTTGAACGGATCTATGCAAACCAATGTATATATCTGAACGGATGTATCTCAACCAATGTATATATATTAGAACGGATCTATGCAAACCAATTTATATGTATCTCAACCAATGTATCTAAACCAATGTATATATCTGACCGGATGTATTCAAACCGATGTATATATCTCAACCAATATATCCCAACCAATGTATAAATCTGAAACGAAATATATATCTGAACGGATGTATTAAAACCAATGTATATATTCAAACCAATGTATCTGAACTGATATATATATCTGAACCAATGTATATATTTACGAACCAATCTTTTTTTCCTGAACGGCCCCTCATAATATATATATATATATATTTATATATATATATATATACACGAGGTGTGGCAGAAAAGTAATGAGACTGGCAACACTGCAAGCGATCTGGCAACGCTGCGCTGTTGTCCTTGATAGAGCACGTGTATCAGTACCCTCCCATAGCTCAGTGCGAGTTTCAACTCCTTCCGTTAACTACGTGATTTTTGTGACTGCTATTAGCGAAGTTGTGTTTTTGGTTGTGCGTCACGCAAAATGGAACAGCAGAATTTGGAGCAACGTTGTGCCATTAAATTTTGTGTTAAGCTTGGAGAATCGGCAAGTGTGACGTTTGAAAAGTTAAAACCGGTCTATGGAGAACATTCTTTATCCCGAGCTCAAGTTTTTTCCCGGCACAAATCATTTTTGGAAGGCAGAAAACACGTTGAAGATGAACACTGTTCAGGGAGGCCTTCAACTTCGAAAACCAATGAAAACATCAAACGTGTGAACACTCTTGTGAGATCAGACCGTCGTTTAACATTAAGAATGTTGAGTGAACAATTAAATTTGAACAGATTTACCGTTCATCAAATTTTGACTGAACATTTTCACATGCGAAAGGTCTGTGCCAAAATGGTGCCGAAAAACCTCACAATTGAGCAGAAGGACAATCGAAAAAACAAGTGTCTTGATGTTCTTGACAGAATCGCTAATGAGCAAGATTTCTTTAGTCGTGTGATCACAGGTGATGAATCATGGATTTTTGAATACGATCCTGAGACCAAGAAGCAAAGTCAGGAGTGGCACACTGCAAACTCTCCTCGACCAAAGAAAGCTCGAATGAGCAAATCGAAGATCAAATCAATGCTGATCTGTTTTTTTGACAAAAGGGGAATCGTCCACAAAGAATTTGTTCCTCCAGGACAAACTGTCAACCAAGTTTTTTATAAAGACGTCCTTGAAAGGCTCAGAAAAAGGGTCATTCGCGTGAGACCAGACATTGCAGACAAATGGATGCTCCATCATGACAACGTCCCATGTCACACTGCCCTCTCCATAACAGAATTTTTGACCTCAAAAGGCATTCCTGTGGTTCCCCAGCCCCCTTATTCACCTGACCTCAGTCCGTGTGACTTTTTCCTTTTTCCTAAACTGAAAAATGTCCTCAAAGGACGTCATTTCGGGACTTTAGAAAACATCCAAAAGAGTGTAACAGACATGCTGAAGACCATACCGGTTGAAGACTTCCAGTGCTGCTACCAACAGTGGGAACAACGTCTCCATCAGTGTGTAGCTGCCCAAGGGAACTACTTTGAAGGGGATAACATTGATGTTTGAAAAAAATAAAAACTTTGGTAAATAAAAAATCAGTCTCATTACTTTTCTGCCACACCTCGTATATATATGCCTTGTCAAGCTTGGGTCACAAAGTTGCACAGGAGAGTTCAGCAGGCTTTTCAAGAAGTATAAGCTTCATTGCTGTTCTGCCAGTTACAAACACAAGTCTCTTACAGAGGCGATCCAGCCTCACAAGGAACAGCTGTCAAACTTGACGCATCGGCTGACTCCATTTCAAAAGAACACAAAGCAGAGGGAGTCTGGGGGAAAAGAGACAGGAGAGTGAGACCACTGGGATGGCCGTGGCTCGGCCCTTTAAATGTTCAAAGCCCTGCGTGAGGAGCACGTCACACGGCAAGCCGGCAGCTGATCCTGCAAAGAAGAGTTGTAAGAGTGACTTTGTTTCCCATTGAAAAAACAGTTTAAGAGGGGGTTTCTGAAGGGCTGCCATGTCCCCCTGCAGCAATGGCCACAATATATATATATATATCCTTTTTATTACAGACCCGGGAGTACTTCCAGTGCCAAGTCAATTGCCCGATAAAAGCACATCCAGGCTGCATGGAAGTCCATTAAAATAGGGAGCTTGTCTTCCTGCAGCGCCCTCTCATGGCACTCAGTCAACCCAGCAAGGCTGCTCTGCTGGACTTCATCTCCCGGCATGCCCTGCTGGTTTCCTATTGTGCACCAACATCCGGGGCTGCTGCCATATAGCGTGCTGGGGGAATAAAAAACCTCTACCGACATCTCTCTTTTCCAGTGGGCTGTCCGTCCATCTTCTTTCTGGGTCTGATCCCTTCTTCCTCCCTGGCCAGGATGCCTATATGCCTGTTGGGAGCCTCCCATCCGGGTAAGGAACCATCCCCTCTTCTGACCAGGATGCCCATGTGGCATTTACAATATATTTATATATACTGTATATATAAATTACCCACTACAATACTGCACACATCCACAACCAAAATAGTAAAATAAGTGAAAACCTTCCAAAGAAGAAAAAATAAAGAATCTTTTAAGAGCTCTAGGAAAATCATCAGGCCTACACAGTAACCTTTGAAGATCTCTCCCTTTTATAACTGTTCAGAGAGCTCCTAGCTGGCTCCTTTCACTTACTCCCTTCACGTACTGAACACTTTTTGAGCTTGTGCTACCTTTTAGAAGGTTTCCTGGAGCATCAGCTGGTGGTGCTGGACTTCATTTCTGCACCCACATCACATGCACGCAGTTTGTACTTTACTTGTATTTTCAAAGTTCGACAATCCTTTGATCATTCTACAGCATTACAGGACAGCTCATGCCATTGAATCCGGTCCTTAGCCAGGCTAGTGAGATGCACTAGCCCTGTCTTTTTATGGTTATTTCTGCTCAAGCCAAATGGGACAAAATTAAATTTTCACCTGATTTTTGAAGTTGCAGCTTCATTGTTAGGTGAACTCCCCCTCTAGATCTTTCCATCCAGATTCAGGTTCCAAGAAGAAACAAGCATTAAGAATTCTAGATGATGCAATTCTCAACACATTCTCCAAATATTTCCAACATCCAAGTTTTTTGATAAGGTTTGGTTTATGGCACATAGTTTAATAAGATTTTCATTTGAAATACAGCCACATGGTGTACCAGCAATAGTTCTAAGAAAGTTGTGGTCAAAGACATCAAGTAGGTTTTGATCATTAGCCTTTAGTAGCCAAGCTTCACAGCCATACATGAGTATTGATTGAATAGCTGAATGGTAAATTCTAACTGGCTTTTATTGAGATATCCTTTCTTACAAAATTTCTTACACATTCTAAAAGCATTATATGCCTGTTGCAGGTGGTATTTTATATAACAAGAAGTGTTTCCATTACTACAGATCTGACTACCAATATATTGAAACAGTTGCACAAATTCTATGTTCATTCCATTTGTTGATATTATAATGTTATTTGTATCAAAACAGTTTGTTGGGTTTAGGGTTCATGTTCAGGCCTGATCATTATTTGAAGATCCTCTGCATTGTCTGCAACAACAGCCACATCATCATCAAATGTCACGTCCATTAGGTGCCTACTGCTTGGGAACAGTCTGATACAGCTTGTGGCTGAGAAAGCTTCCAGTGCTGTTCCAAAGAAAGCAGGTGAGTCTTCACTTAACTCAGACTAGTGGCCCATGCATTGCACGTCATGAAGATCTTCGACAGGTTGGTCTTGGGTCCTTTTGTGGTAGACCACCTGGACCCATTGCAGTTTGCCTATCGAACAAAGATTTTAATGGAGAAAGCAATTATCTATCTGCTCCACCTACAAAAAGCTGGCTGTACAGTAAGGATTATGTTTTTTGATTTCTCCAATGTCTTCAATAATAATAATTAATAATAATTCTTTACATTTACATAGTACTTTTCTCACTATGCAAAACATTTCAGTGAATGGAAGCCATTTCAACTACCACTAATGTGTGTAGCATCAACCTAGATGATGCCAACAGCAGGCATTTTTTTCACCAGTATGCTCACCACACATTAGCTGCCAGGTGGTGAAGTGGTGAGGGAGATAGCCAATCAGAGACAGGGGATATTATGGGCCAAGATGACCAGCTCGTGGTGGGCAATTAAGCCTGGACATCAGGATATCACCCTACTCTTAACAAAGTATGTCTGAGATCTTTTATGCAACAGAGAGTCAGGACCCCAGTCTCCTCCGAAGGACGGCACCAGTTTTACAGCACAATGTCCCCATCATTGCAATGGGGCATTGGGATCCACATTCAGACCACAGGGTAAGCACCCCCTGCCGGCCTCACCAATATCTCTTCCAGCAGCAACCCAAGCTTTTTCTAGATGGTCTCCCATCCAAGTACTGGCCGAGCCTGAACATGCTTAGCTTCAGGTGGATGATGACGTCTTCTGAAGTGCGTGTGGTATGGCTGCTGATATGTCCAGTCACTATTCAAGTACTTGGCGGTCCACATTAATGCCAGGCTGAGCTGTTCTTGTAACACAGAGGTAGTATATGAGTAAGGGCAGAGCAGGCTGTTTTTCCTTTGGAGACCATGTTCCTTTAATGTGGGAAGTAACATCCTTCATATTTTCTGTAACCCTGTGATGACCAGTGTGATTTTCTATGCTATGCTGTGCTGGACTTTTAACATCACTCCAAGAGAGGCCCACCAAATCAACAATGTAATTATAAGGGCAAGCTCAGTTATGAGACACACTCTGGACCCCACCGTCAGAGGTAGTAGGAAATAGGAAAGGGGCGAATTAAACCTAAACCAAGTGCCATTATGAACAATGCTGCACATCCTCTCTCTGACACACACACTTTCAACCAGCAAATTATGCAACAGAAGTGTGTCAAGAAACACAACTGCAGCTCCTTTACACCAACAGAAAGCCTCACTGGAACTGTTACTGGGGCTGCGAAGTCAGAAGTTTTCTTTTATTTTCGTCGTTGTCTTGTGTGTTCAGACCATAGTATGCATGTGTGTGTATATGTGTATGTGTGTGTGTATATTTATTTATTTATATATATATATATATATACTGTATATACATATATATATATTGTCACGCACGCGTGAGTAGGAGATCGCGGACAGACTCTAGCACGCTTCGGAAGGGATTCGCCGGCAGGGAGTGGCGGGGTACTAACCTTTCTCCTTTGCATTCTTACAGAACAAAAGACGCTCCGCCACCATAAGCCTCATTTTCCTGCAGTACGTTACTTCCGCCCTTCCTCCGCCGTTGTTCCTGACGTCATCGATCCCATCTTCCCTCACGGTTCCTTCCCAGCATTCCTCCACTTCCGGCTCCTCCTTTATAAAATGGCTGCTGACGCCAATAACGGCGTTGCGCTTATGAACAGTTTATGTTTATATATTTTGACCTGTTTTGATATTTTTGCAGTATACGGGGCCGGAAAACCCCAAACCTTTATGCTGTCTCTTTGTTTTCTTTACAATATATATATATATATATATATATTGTCACGCACGTGCGAGTAGGGGGCCGCGGACAGACCTACAAAAGATCGGAAAGTTATATGCCAGCAGGGAGTGGCGGGGTACTAATTTTTCTTTCTTTGTTTCCTACAGAAAAAAAGACGCACCGCCGCCATGAACCTACATTCACCAATGACCGCAGTACGCTACTTCCGCCCTTCCTCTGTTCCTCCATCTACGACGTCATCAATCCCATTATCCATCTCGGTTCCTTCCCAGCATACTTCTACTTCCGGCCCCTCCTACATAAATACTCCTCCGCCGCCATCTTTGGGCGGTCGAATACGGAAAGTTTCATGTACTTGACCGCAGCAACGAATTGTGCTATTTTTTGATTATTGTACAGTATATGGGGCCGGAAACCCCAAACCTTTAGGATTGTTGTGTCATTTCTTTACAATATATATATATATATATATATATATATACAGTATATATATATATATATTGTGACAGATAGGGTGTGCTGTTGTCCCCTTGGATCAGACACCAGATAAAAGTCCAAATATTTGTTTTCAGACAATAATAATGTGCACAAAGCACCCTCCACTCCACAATACTTATTAAACAATAACAATAATACAATAAATCAATTCTCCACTCTCCCAGATGCATTGTTACCCTGCCACAAGACTCAGCTCGCCCGTCTGCGATCTCCCACAGCCTCTTATAGTCCTTGACCCGGAAGTGCTTCTGATCCCTCAGTCCATGTGATTATCCAGCACTTCCGGGTCAGGTGAAAACTCCTTTTCTTCAACCCGGAAGTATGTCATTTCTTCGGATCACGTGACTGGGACATACTTCCGGGCTGTAGGAAAAATAATCCTTGTTTTTCCCTGCAGCGTCCTCGAGCGGCCCCCATGGTATCCAGCAGGGCTGTGGATAAAAACTCCATTGTCCAGGATTCCCTGCTGGCATTCGGGGCACCTCCATGCTGCAGGGAGGGTTCCATCTGGCAGCTTGGGGGTCTTGGCCGGGATATGCTGCCGGCCATAGTCCACTATATATATATATATATATATATATATATATATATATCCATCCATCCATTATCCAACCCACTGTATCCTAACAACAGGGTCACGAGGGTGGAGCTGGAGCCAATCTCAGCCAACACAGGGCACAAGACAGGAAATAAACCCTGGGCAGGGCGCCAGCCCACCGCAGTAATATATATATTTCTTACCCAGACAGCATGCCAGAGATAGGAACGACTACTGAATTGGCCGGCAGAACAAACAACTTTGTGTCTGGACCGTATCAAATAATGGAAGGAACAGCTATAGTCATGATTCGGGAGTAATTCCATCCCACATACACCAGGTAGCAGTCATCCGCACATGAGGATATGGAGTTCAGAAATGCAGCACTGTTGGGGTCCCTACATACTAATAGAGGGCGGTGTCGGGGGAGGAACTGTCAACTATCCTTTTGGCCCAGAAGTTCTCACCAGAAGACATGGCATGGCACCAGAAGCATTCATGGATTTGGGATAAAAGGGAGCCCACTGTCTTACACAGATGAGTCAGAGTTGGGAGGCAAAAGGCAACACTCAGCTTGAGCAGAAACGATGAAGAAGTGTGCAGTACTGTTTGGCTGATTTCTAGAGAAGTGATAGTAAAATGGTGCATTGTTGGAATAAATATTCTTTATTTTAACTTGGAAGTGTATAGGGTATTACTGTGTATTGGTTTTGGGGCTCAGTGGCACCCCAACAGGTTACTATATATATAAATATATATGTATGTGTATGTGTGTATCTATTTATTTTTGTATTTAATGAGGTTCTTTAAAATGCCAAACTTCCTCCGGGGATAAAAAAAAGTTCTATCTAGTATTATTTATTATTCTGTTGCACATGATATTGTTATTTTGTTCACAAATATACATTTAAAATACTGTATATAATTAGTATAATTTAGCTTTTTTGAATAAACCTGTTGTGCAAACCTTTTGTAGTGTCATTTGATCATTAAAGTCCTTCCCATCTTAACAGATCCAGTATTTCTGGTGGACTTGCTGCACTTTCCTTTTTCCAGTAGTAACACCAAAGCATATCAGACTATTCCCAATGATATTTCACTATTCACTCTTCAAATTAAAGTGTGGGTAAATTAAGGGTAGCATGTAGGATTAACAGATGCTTCATAGTGGTTTGTGATGCCAGATTTTCTGGTTATTAATATCCTCCATATGCACCTCTCAGTGACCATTCAGATTTGTGGCACCTACTGAGCAGAACTTTCATGTTATATGTGTTTTTCACACTCTACCTGCCATTAAGTTCACAATGAGGTTCCACTCCTATCTTTTCTCGGTTATATTTTTAAACTGACATTTCTACATTTTTATTATTATTATTATTTTGTAATTGACTGCATTTAGCTAAAACCGATAGGTCTGAATGCACTTAAGCCAAAAAAGCTAGAGAATGGCAGCAAGGTCCTTTCACATTTCCTAATGAGAGGAAGATAAAAAATGTCTTTTTCTAAATCATTTTCCTGCAAGTGTGAAGATTTTTATTTAAAATGTAAGCATTTTCTTAGCTTCTGTTGTTAGAGGTGAAATATTAATATTATAATTTTCACACGCTTTAAGTGTTGAGTGAAAGAGGCTTTCCCATTGGTTGACTCTTAATGTGTTACACTCTGAATGTACATAATAAAGTCACCAAGCTTTACCTGGAATGCACGTTATCTCTCTATTTATTTTGTAGTGATGTTTAATATTTAACTTCTGTTATGACTGTTTCTGCTCCACTACCACATATCTTTTGAGTTATTTCTTTGTTTGTTGTATAAATAACCTTGTCTGGTTCTTGCTGTGAAAGTTTGATTTATTAATGAAATACAGCGAAAGCTGTTATATTGAACAATTGCAGCATCCATAAACTTGACACATCCCTACAAATCTTCTACATTTTTGCACAAAACATACTTCAAATTAAGTCTTTGTGTTAGATAACTATAGGAACATTAGGTAGCTCTTCCACTGAATTAACTGCTCAGCCAGTGGTAGCATTGCATGTGTAGACCATGTTACTGAAAAATGGCAGGTGGGTAGCAACAGGTTGTGTTTGTGTGTAGATCATTTATGTTAAGTAGAATGCCTAGAGGGGGCTGGGTGGTCTCGTGGCCTCAGAACCCCTGCAGATTTTGGTGTTTTTTTCCAGCCCTCTGGAGACTTTTTTTGTTTTTTCTGTCCTCCCTGGCCTTACTTTATTCTTTGTTATTTAGTATTGCTTAATTTTATTTTTATATTTTTTCTTTTTTATTTCTTCATCTTGTAAAGCACTTTGAGCTACATCATTTGTATGAAAATGTGCTATATACACATTATATAAAAGTTGTTGTTGTAGATCATAATGATGCGTGCATTGTAAGGCTTGTGAAGTTCTGCGTCCTTAGTGACCTTTTTATATTACTTGTTTATACAAATATACATATCCATTCAATATCAAGATATATCCTTACCTTCTAAGAAGACAATTCTGTTTGATTTAACTATGGTGGTCCATGTCATCTAAGATTTTCTCCTGAATTATTTCCTTAGCTATAAACTGTAATTTGATTTTAAGTTGTTTACCACTTCCAAATACATGGAGTATCAAAGTAAAATGTGTAACTTTTAATATAGATAAATAATGAGCAAGAGACGACCCACCCTCTAGCCATATGCTTGTTTCCAGTGTCCCCTCCTGTCAATATCAAAGAGATGGATTATGGCAAATGAAGGTCTTTGTTTTTTCAGAAAACATGGACATTTAAAAACCTTTTTTGAAAATGTAATGAGAACATTGCCAAAGCTACAGAAAATCCAAGATGAACTGAAGTGGGCACAACCTATTGTAGCTCTTGTCAAGAAGGCTTGTGAGTGCCTCTACTTTCTCAGACATCCTAGGTCGGCTCATATTTGTCCATCTGTTCTCACTAACCTCTATAGGAGTACCGTGGAGTTCATCCTCACTGGCTGCATTACATCCTGGTACAGCACCAGTTCATCTCAAGATCATAAGGCACTGCAGAGAGTGCTGAAAGCAGCAGAGAAAATCACTGGCACATAGATGCCTTGAGTTCAGGACATACTGTATACAGTACAATAACCACCACCCTGCACAGCCACTTCTTTTAATTCTCCGTCTGGTAAAAGGAACAGGACAATTACCAGATTGTAAGATTACTAAATAACCAATCACAATAATAAATATTGTAACACTATATATATTATGAAAACTCTGAATCCTCAAAATAGCAAAGTTAATGCCTTCAAAAATAACCCAATATACAGATTTTACCCTAAGACAAGTCTGGCCCCAGGAAAATAGGACGCTACAGGGCCCTCACCAGGGGGAGATATTGTTCACAAGAAATATTTATAAAACTGAATTAACAATAAAAAGAAAGCATAGCAAAATGTTCAACAAGCAAAACAAGAGGCAAAAAGGAGTAACCTTAAAGGCAATTCTCAGCAAACAAGTCTCAATACGTTTAACAAGAAATCAGAATCCTTAAAATAGTAGTAGAAAGTCACAAAAAACAGCAAATCCAAAGAAACAATAATCAAAGGGAGAATTCACCAAACCACCAAGCTCATTCAATGAACCGTGAGGAACTGCACTTCCTGTAAGTCTTTCTAGGGCTGGGACGCTGGGAGCAGCTGGTGATGGAGAGGTGGCTCTGCCTCTTCGTAACCTCCCACAAAATACATGGAACATTAGAAAACAAACCTAAGCACATAGAAACTAAACAATAAACAGACCTGGTATAAAATACATAATTAGACAAATCATAAAAATACATCAAAATACAACCATAAGAAATTGTAATAAATAATAAAAAACAAAAGAGACAAAATAAGTTATTTAAACATAAGCCAGAGAGTATCTCTAGCTAAGACATAAAAATATACTATTTCATTGTTCTATGTAAGTTATATATAAAGTATACATGCCAAAAACTTGAACTTGAACATTTTGGTAATTCAGACTGAAGATTTGTTGGAGAAAAAAAAAATGAAAGTATTAAATGCCCACCTTTGTGGAATTGTATTAGATATCTATACAACTAAAGTAAGTGTTAAAGAGAACCCAAAAAGTATAGATGTCATGCTTAATGGCTTGAGTTCATGATGAATAGCAGCTGTAGTGGGGTGAAGGCCAAATTCTTGGGGTGCCAACCAGTCAAACCCTGCTTTACTCTAACATAAAAAATAGAAGAACATGAAATCAAACAAGTGCTTTCTGACGGGGACAATTACTTTGGAATAGTCAGTCGTTTTCTAACCCTCTTAGTACTAAACAGGGTCGGAGGGGGGTGTTGGAGCCTCTCCCAGCTAGCACAGAGCGCAAGGCAGGAACAAACCCTGCACAGGGTGCCAGTCCATCGCAGGGCAAACACACACACACACAGTAGGGCCAATTTAGCACTGCCAATCCATCTAACCTGCATGTCTTTGGACTGTGGGGGGAAAGCAGAGAACCCAGAAAAAACCCAAGCAGACACAGTGAAAACATGCAAACTCCAAGCAGGAAGGACATGGGATGTGAACTCTGGTCTCCTTACTGTGAAGAAGCAGCGCTACCAATGCCACCTTGTTACCTACCCTGGAATCATTCTCTTTTTAAAGGACACAATGTCTCTCTTTATCTCTCTGTATCTCTAGATCTTTATGGCAGGCAGGTCCTAAATTAGACGCCACCTTCCCGGAGCATCTCCCTTTTATACTGAGAGGAACAGAAGGGCCAGGGCTTCCTTGGCTCCATTGCCCTCAAAGGGCAACTTCTTCAGTCTTTGAGGAACGAGACTGTTAGCGACAGTGCCTCCTCTTGAAACAGGTTTGTACCACATACCTTAGGTCAGCCTGGAAGGTCACATTCTGGCATAACACAGCATAATATAAGTATCCTGAGGGATACCAAAAATCAGCCACCATGCAAAAACATTCACCAAATGGACACCTTGTAACTGAAGATAGTTATGTGATCAAAACAAGTGAGTGCAATGACTCAGCCAGCACATAAGTAAATACATTTTTACTTAAAAAAAAACAAAAAACATGCAGATGAGTAACCCTGGCTGATAAAAAGGTGTTATCGTAGAGGAATTATATCCGGGACATATGGCAATCAAAGTATGCCATATGATGATATGTATTATTTCTCCCATCCTGCTTCCTTCTTCTTATCTCCAGGAAAGTGTTGCCCTCCTCTGCTTCTCGTTCCAACTATTCCGGATGAAGTGGATGGCTGCTTTTCAGGTACTTCAGGTACAATAGTATTGTATCCAGAGAAACACTTCTGGGACAGGCAGAAGCCCCATGTAGCAGGGGCAATTCCTCCTGGCAGTTCCCTCCAGTGCTACACAAGGACCCCAGAAGGGCATCCTATTGCAACTATAACTCTCATGTAGCCAGTCTGTCAATGAAAACCTAACCCAAGAGGACAATGACCACATATATATATACAGAAACACAAAAAACAAACACACAGGAGCAACAAAAGACAAAAACCAGTGCCTAGAAAGCAATGTGCAAATTGCACATCCTAAGTAAGCGAACTGATAAAAATAGCAACTGAACAAACATCACAAAGAAGGTATCTAATAAGGAACAGAAATCCTGCTAGTTTCTCTAGTGTTTCTGACCTCTTTAACAGAAAGAATGGCCATAGCAAATAATGCCACATGCTAACACACTTGCTAAGAACATGTTCCATAATTAGATAACAGAGATGAGGTCACAGAAGTTCAACAAATATGCAAACACACTAAACGTGTCTGAAGGCCAGAGAGAACAGGTGATAAACAAAAGAAGAAATTAAAAACCTATTAGGAAAACTCTAAAAAAAAGTTAAACCAGATATGACATCACATTTATTTATTTGGCTGGCACCTTTATCTAAAGTGACTTACAACATTTGAGGTACAATTTGTTACATTTCGTGTTTCTTTTTTTTTTCTCAGTTGGAGCAAAGGCAGGGGAAGTGACTTGCTCCGGGTCACACAGTGTCAGTTGTGGGATTTGAACACACAACCTCATGGATTGAGGTTCAAAGCCTTAACCACTGCACCAAACTACCAGACACCCTGGCAGAGGCTGACACTGTTCAAGCTGAGCTACATTCATTCAATAAAATATGTCGGATCAATAGTCAAGTTGAAAAATACGCATAAGGACAGATATCCTATTGTACCATGTCACAAAAAAGGCAGAACAGCCAAAGAACCAAGAGAGTTTCACTGTGGAAAATAAGTAGCTGTGGTTGAAGAGCACTAAATAACCCAAACACTTGACACTTGAGGGCTGGTAAAACATTCAATCAGGACATGCATACCTGATTTCCCTGTCCAAATTCAAACACTATCGACGCTTTGGCTCAGCACTATACCAAGTCCTGTGTCCAAAGCATCAGTCTGGAGAATGAAAGGCAAAGAGAAGTCAGGAGCAATTAATACTGGTGCCAATGTTTGGGCCTGCTTAAGTTCATAAAATGTAGAGTCAGCATTTTCATCCCATGCCACTTGATTAGGGACCCGCTTCTTTGTTAAGTCTGTCAAGGGCGCCACTCTCTCGGAAAAGTGGAACACAAACCGGCGGTAGTATCCCGCCAGTATAAGAAAGGCTTGGACCTGCCTCTTGGTTTTTGGACGGAACCAACTTAAGATGGCATTTATACTTTCTCCTTCCTCATCCCACTAGGTAGCCCACATATTTTGTCTTTGTTTAATCCAAAGAAACATTTCTTGGGATTAATTTGAAGTCTGGGTTCACCAAGTGTATGAAGCACAGCCCAGACCTGCTCTAAGTGTTTCTTTCACATGTCTAAATAGATGATGATGCCATTCAGGGAGGTGGCACTAAAGGAGTTATGGGGCTGTAGCATTTTATCCACCAGATGCTGAAAGGTGACTGGTACCCCATGCATCCTGAATAGAAGAAGACAATATTGGCAGTGTTCACTAGGGATGCTAAATACAGTCTTGACGTTTGCAGAATCGGTTAAAGGAACTTCCCAATGCCCTTTACTTATGTCAAGAGTGGTCAAAACCTTTGATTTACCTAGGCCTCTCAAGGAGGTCTTCTACATAGGGCATTGGATAAGCGTCAAATTTGGAGACTTGATTAAGCCAAAGGAAGTCCTTGCAAAACCACCAGCTCCCGTCTGGCTTATGGATGAATACAATAGGACTGAACCAGGAACTATAACTTTCTCCATCACACCTAAGTGCAGCATTCACTTGATTTCAAGCTCCATGTCTGCCTTTTTTGCCTCTGGTTACCAGGAGCATTCCCTGACAATCACCTGGGTTCTGTAACTATGTCATGCTCAACCAGCCAACAATTTGGAAAGGGAGGTAGGAATGAGAAGCATGACGCTGTTTACAGGCCTGAATGCCTGTACATGTACTACCGTGTTTCCCCGATTATAGGGCATCCCCAACAATTAGGGCACCCCCCATTTTTTAAAAATTGGTCAGAATAAGGCACCCCCCGCAAATAAGGCCCACTAAGGCCCCCCACCGATACCTTTGCTTGCGGCTGGTATTCGGCTCTCTTCGGCTGGTATGGTGGGGGAGCTGCGTGTGATGCCTCCGGCTGCAGTGCTCTAGTGATGTGTCGTTCGCGAACGAGCCGGCTCTAAGAGCCGATGCTTTGAAGCAAACGAGAGGAGCCGATGCCCATCGAGAAGAGCCGAAGCTTCAGCCGCTCCTGCTCAGCTCTGCTGAAAATCCATTCGGCAGGGGCGGGACAATATTTATATGGGCACACAGAACATTGGCTCATAATGCCGGCTCGTTCACGAATGACACATCGGAATAGGATCGTACCATTATGTGAAGGAAGGAAGGGGGACAGACGCTCCTAAGACAGCGATTGTTGGTACAGGCCAGGTACACAGAGCAACACTGTCGCTCTGTGTACCTGTTGCTGCGACAGACGAGGAGCCAGATTTAAATGCAAGCGCATCGTGAAGAAAAAAAGAAGAGTGAAGAAATGAGTGAAAGCCGAAAAAGAAGCAGCATCTGTCTGCATTTCAGTGATACTGGGAACTGCAAAGCTAAGTGCAGAATTTGTAATATGAAAATATCCGTTAGAGCAGTGTCAACAACAAACCTGCACAGACATATAAGAACCTCCCACCCATCCGTGCAACTGGAGGAGAGCGTGCCCTCTCTCCTGCCATCCACTGACCCTGGAAAAGAGCATACCGGTAGTACTCCTGCTGCAGTGCTGGTAGGAAGACTTTGCATTGTCGCTACATCACTCCCCTCAGAAAGAGTCTTCTCAAAAACAGGACAAATAATCACGGAGAGGAGAAATTACATCAGCCCATCTAAGCTGAGGCATCTGGCATTTCTGAATGCCAACCTGGCCTAAAAACTTTTATTCAAAGAGTCATAGTGTTGTATTGTTGCCGTTATTACTGTACCATATACAGGTAATAAATTTCCTTTTTTTCAACAAATGTGTATTGTAGTCTTCTTCATGGATAAATAAGCCACCCCCTGAAAATAAGACCTGGGCATATTTTGGCATTTCAAAAAATATAAGACAGTGTCTTATCATCGGGGAAACAGGGTACAGTCGTAACAGTGGGCCTGAGCTGCTACTGCCTTTTCTATATTTTCTTTTACAATCAGCCAGATTTTCACTATTCTATCGTGTACCTGCATGATAGATTCTAAAATATTAGAGGGCTTTTTCTTCCCACCCTTCTTTTAGGATGTCCAATATGCCCCTGGGTTGTCGTCAATACAATCATTCAAAACGGAAAATCCCCATAGAGGCTTGGGGGACCACCTGATAGGCAAAAAGTACAAAGAGGAGTAGCTGATCCCAGTTTCTCCCATCCTTGCTCACCACTTTATGTAATATCTGTTTGAGGGTCTGGTTGAACCTTTCTACAAGACCATCAGTTTGAGAATGATATACTGCGGTCTTTAGGTATTTGATTTTGAGTAGCCTGTTGAGTTCCCTGAACATCTCCCAGGTGAAAGGTGCCCCTTGGTCTGTTAAGATTTCCTTGGTGATACCTACAGGTGCAAAGACCCCTACAATTTCCCAGGTAATATTCTTAGAGGTGGCTGTTCTCAGTGGGACAGATTCTGGGTAATGAGTAGCATAATCTACAAGGACTAACATGTACTTGTGTCCCAGAGCCAAGAGTCGCACAATGTCTAACCCTATATGCAATCAACTGGATACTTCTAGGGGAATTGGAATTAGTGGAGCACAATCCTTCCCAGGAATTTGTTGCAGCTGACACTCTGGACAGGAAGTGCAGAAGCAACGGACCTCCTCATTAATTCCCAAACAATAAAAATGGAGCTTTATGCACACTAAAGTTTTGTTAGAACCCAGATATGTGCCTAGGAGGTAGGCGTCTGCTAGTTCACAGATCTGCTGCAGGAAAGTCTGCAGGATAAGAAACAGCAACAACACCTCCCCCTCGTGTTCAGCTACGTGGTATAAGTCATTATCAATAACAAAGTGGGATCTCAGTGACATGGGAAGGTGTGTACACTGGCCATTTACGGAGAGTACTTTATTTTTGGCAAATGTTAGGGAGTTGTCGTTCCAAGCTCCCTTTTGAAAGAGGCCAGATGTTTGCCTAAACAAAATTTGTAACCAAGAAAGAGGATCTGGGGCAATCTCAAGGGGTGAGATTGAAGACCACAGCAGCTTGGAACCTGTTACCTTGTTACCTGTTAGTCCCTATGACCAGCTGTTTACATAGTGTGGAGACAGTTTGGGGTGGATCAACTCCGTCCATGACAAGGCCCCAAGAATTCACAGGAGTTCACAGGAGCAGGCCACCTGGTCTCAACCAGTGTCCAGCCTTACCCCAGATATCATAAGAATGTGGGAAGATTGTCACTCCAAGTCAAATCTCCACTGTCCACTCCTCTGTTGAAATGCCATAGTGCTTCAGGACCTCTGCCTTCAGGGTATCAGAGTTTGCAGTGGTTTCTTCTCCGAGGTCATAATAAATCAGGTGCGCCTCACCTTTCAGGAATGGCCTATTCTGCATGCTTCCAGTGGTGTCAGGTAGTTGTACGTACAAAAATAAGAAAAAAATATTCAATATCATTTTCTTGAAGTGGTAATAGTACCTTTGATGGAGCCCGTGACTGATCCTGTT
>JANRMT010062792.1:16086763-16110106 GCA_026402145.1 Polypterus bichir lapradei
GATTCAAGATCACTAAGAGCTGGGGAGTAAGATAACAATCCCATTTAATGCAGGTCTAATGAAAAAACAGTTGAAATAAAAGCAACATGAGGATGCAAAACCAAAGCCACAGCTGTAGAAAACAAAAATGATGAGTCTTTAGGTCCAGATTCAACAAGGACTTCTTGCGGCTTGTCTCCATTTATGCGGATTGACAGAAAGAGGCAGGTTCAAGATGAAGGGGAAGCAGAAGCGACTTCCGTGGTCCTCTGGTCTAAAAGCCTTTTAACTGTGGATGAGGAAGGAGAAAGTATTAATGATGGTGTCCCCTCCTGGCCTGAGGTGGTATTGCTTACGCTTTTAGAGCCTTGAAAATGACACCCAAATGCTTGTATTAATATATATTTATGTATCTGTGAATAATCCATCCATCCATCCATTTTCCAACCTGTTGAATCCGAACACAGGGTCACGGGGGTCTGCTGGAGCCAATCCCAAATAGTTCATAAATTTAAACTGATCAATTGAGCATTTGTGCATTTTCATATAAGTGGGTATAGATATATAAGGTGAATAGAATATTAGTGTTTTGCTAAGATGTCAGTAAATGCATTTATATTGTACTGTAAATTCATTGTGCTATCAAGTCTAGAAAAGAGAAAAAAACGAGAAAGAAGGATTAAAATTAAGTGACAAAAACTAGTTAGTCAAAGTTTTTTTAAAAAAGGAACACAGGCCAGTACCCTCAGCAAAAGCGAAGGGAGTAAGGGGCACTGCAGGCTTTGGGTTTCTCTTCCAGTTTTCCAAGTTCGGGGGGCTCTTGGTTTTAAATTGTTTAATTAGGATTTAATTTAGGAGTTACTACAAATGTATTAGTTCATTAGTGCTGGATTTATTGTTCTTTTTTTAGTTTTTTTTAACTTTTTTGATAAATAATCAGTGAATAAAAGGTTTCTGTGGTTGAGTGTTTGTATTTTTCCCTATTCACGTGCGTGGATCTCAATGAATCCGTGGCAGAGCTCAGGTTCCAAAGAATGAGGGCATTTATAAGGAAAACAGGCACCCATTTCATGATCTGATGTAACTCAGGCAAAATCAAATTGAACAATAATGGATAAGGTTAGAAGGCATTTGTTTCACACTATGACATGCATAAACTACACCGTATCTTGCTAAAACAATTCAATATTTAGGCAGACAGTCTTTCTGGAACTCTCACAGATCCACTAGAGAGAATCACTCATCTGTAGACAGAGGGGTCCTAAAAGTCTTTTGTAGGTGGAGGTAGAACTGGGCTAACTTGACAATCATCTGGCAAGCCCATCTGGCATCTCTATGTCTGAAGATTTCCGTAGCTGCATGCAGTTTCACTTACCCCAGTTAGTCCTGTTACAAGCTTTTGATAGCATTACTTCAAGTATAGTGCAATTTCTTTCCATTTCCTCTGTTCTGTATTGAAAACTTTGTTCTCTGCTTGCAGTGCTGATAATGGCATAATGGAATGATAATAGTTAAATGTATACTGTTTCTTAAATAGCTTCATCTTGTGGGTTACAGGAAATTTAAAATTGTCCCTCAGTTATGAAACTGAGCTTGTAGCTTCCAACATGAGTAGTCTGACTGTAAGATTTCCCACACTCCAAAATGTGTTGTACAGCAAGTCAATTGTACTAAATACAGATCTTGCCACTTACCCATTCACCTTTTAAGATGTTTTGATGATTTGTACCTTTTGCTTCTTCACTATTAGCCTGACAGTTATAGACTTATAGGTACTGGCTAGAAAATGGAAAAAAACACAATTCACATTAAATGGAGGTCATTGTGACACAAGGTTGCTATAGAAAAACTGTGATCACTGAAACTTTCTGATGCAGAAAGAAATATATAGTGTGTATCTAGGCCTTATTTTTAGGTGTGATTACATTATATGGAATGCATCACTTTATGTTAGTGCTATATTGAGGGATCATATTTGGTTGAAGACGCCGATGCCTAAATGATTCATGGTATTCCATGCTCTGAGGCCAATTGGTTTCAATTTTGTTAGTATTACTTTGGGAACAGGTGAATATATTTTAAACCTGTGAAACTTATTTCCAGATAATCCACTGGGATTGAGCAAGGGAATATTCAAGAAATACAGTAAGTAAATAAGCTTCAAGCCAAATTATACAATACAAACACAAGTACATTTAAATCCTCTGATGTTCAAAACTGCCATAAAAGTATATCTGAAATCTAGAAATACATTTATTAAAGTCATTCATATAGAAGACATGGGGACACAGAGGTGACCAGTGCTATGCAGCTGTCAGTCATAAGTGCTTCCTATCCCTGGACTGTTGTACCCAGCCCGTATTTAATAGACTAGCATTTTTAGTGTAGCAGAAGAATTTACCTGTTGTGATAGAGTTTTTGCCTAAAAGGTTTTCCCAAGATCAAGTTGTGTTTTATTGAAAAACAGAATGGTTTAACAAACCAAATACAGTTTATAGCACTCTAAAGCAAAGTGTAAAATTTTTTCATGAAAGAGGCTTCAAACAGGGAGTTTGACACTAATCAGCACTTCCCGAGTGTGTGATGTCCTTGGATGCTGGTTTCTTTTGCTGATGTTAGTCAGCCTGCCAGCACATTTACAGAACTTTATCAAGGAAACAAGTCAGAAATAAACTGGAAGAAATTGCAGGAGGCTTCATTTTCCTTCAGGTTGCATAGATTAAAAGCTTAATAGAGGTTTGTGACCCTGGGAGCTATATTGTCCAGAGCAGAAACTCCTGGTAGGGCCTCCTAAGGCAAGTTGGTCCCAGGTGAGGGGTCAGACGGAGAGCGATTCAAATGCCCCTAATGATGCAGATACACAAATTTAAACAAGTACCCTCTCTTCTGAAGCTAGGCCTGGGGACTCGGTCAGGCACAGCCCAAAATCACGACATGAGACTCTCCTCCTGTGAGCCCACCACCTGCAGGAGGAATAGGGGCCAGGTGTGATGTGACCTGGGCAGCGGTCAAAGGCAGAAGCCTTGGCGACCTGGAACATAAACACATAAACTGATCCTTGGGACGTGGAAACTCATTCTTAAATAGCTATTGCAAATAAAGCAAGAAATCAATGAAGATCAGAACCATATTGCTGCAATGCTACATTCTATAATATCAGAGTATGATTAAAGCTGTAGACACCTACCTTGCACATGGGAAAACCAAAGATGTGCCATGATGTGCTAGATTTGGTAAGATAGCAAAACAATAGCTAATTACTCATGCTAATTTATTTTTTTATTATTAAAATCATTTTGCAGAAACCAGAACTGAAAGTTTATGATTTTCTTATTGATCGTTGTCTGTCCCTTTTAGCTTGCCTCTAGACCCATTATCTGTCTGCATTTCATCTTCTTTTATCAAAGTGACGCGCTGCTTATTGTTCAAAATATACCTGGATGATAAGCTGGGAAATGTTAATCATTGAAAAGATCCTCAATTATTGCAATATATCTTCAGCAACAAAATGTAATTCTTTGTGGTACATTTCATCATGAAACATTTTCCAGTTAATTAATCAATTAATCTTTAAGATATTCCTCTAGGAGTTCTGTCACAAAGTATTGTATTTATTAAACAATTAGAAGTATAGTATGCCTTGAATCAAGTAATGAATACACTGGAACCTCGGGTCACAACCATAGTTCGTTCCAAAACTCTGGTTGTAACCCGATTTGGTCATGACCCGAAGTAATTTCCCCCATAGGATTGTATGTAAATACAATTAATCTGTTCCAGAGTGTACAAACTTTATGTAAATATATTTTCTTTAAAGATTTTTAAGCACAAAAATAGTTAATTATACCATAGAATGCACAGTGTAATAGTAAACTAAATGTAAAAACATTGAATAACACTGAGACAAACACACAGGCTCCCTGCTCAGCTGCACGCGCAGGCTCGCTCGCTCTCTCTCTCTCTCGCTCGCTTGCTCTTGCTCTCTTTCTCTCTCTTTCTCTCTCTTGCGCTCGCTTTCTCTCTCTCTCCTGTACCGGCTTTCTCGTCCTGCTTCCTGCCTTCTCCTGCAACCTCCCATTCTTTCCTGTTCTCTTCTTTTTCCCTTTAGCCGACTCACGCTTCTATTTATGAAGAGGACATGGTAGTCGTGGCAATCAGCAGCTTTTGGAAACAATTATGGATGCGGACCGCTTCTCACCTGTGCACTTAGGTGAGAAACGCCCACATCACGAACTCCTCAGGAACCGCTTCGGCCACACACCACCACGCCCCCTCGCTAAGCTGCGAGTGCGGTGATTATTTATTAAAACTGGCCTTTTTGACAGGAGCTGTGGACCCGCTGTACCACAGGATGCAGCTGGGTTGAGAAGAGGTTACAGTTTTGAGGGAGAGTCCCTCTGCGTGATGCACCAAGAACAATGTACAGTACAGGGAGACACTGAAAAGGTGCGGAAATCATTGCCGCGTACGAACCGGAAGGGAAACGAAATAGAACACAAAGAGTTCACAGCGAATGCACAGGGAGAGACTGAACACATGAGGAAATCATCGGCGCATATGATAGGAAGGGAAACTGGCTTGTTCGTCACCCGAGTGTGTGGTCGTGAACAGATGCAAAAGTTTGGCGAACTTTTTGGTCGTAATCCGATTTGTACGTGTTCAGAGACGTTCGTGACCCGAGGTGGTAAGCGTACACATACAAAGCAAGTCTGGGGTCACATACACAATTTCGAGTTGGAGTGTGTATAAACTTAACAACTGTAGTTTTCAGATTTTGTCACTTTAGACATGTCAGATTGTATGACTAGGAATCGCTGGAGACTGCAGATCACATAACCGCCACAACCTTTCAACATAGTTTTAAATTTCCCAAATATCGCTTGCCACATTTTGGCAGCCAATTAATGTGCTGCCTAGCAGCACAAGTGGCAAGGCAAATGTTTTTGCAGGGTATGGCGAGTTCAGCCATAGTCTCAGTCCATCTTTTTTTCTCTTTTAAATTCTGTTGTGGTATGCTTGAGACTTTCCAAAGATGGGCCTCTCCTCTCCTTAGTTCAAAACACCCACTTTCCTTCTTTCCTTGTAGTGCATTACATACATTGTACTTACAGAAGAGCATCCAAGTCTTGCATACATGGGAGCCGACCCTACAACAAAATCTTGTAATAATAAATTGCAGACTATTATGAATGAGTTGCTATAGATATCAAAACTACTTGACTGGAGATCAAGGGTGAAATCCATGGCTTGAAATTATACATATTATGATGGGGGCTTAATGCAGTCAGATGAGCAATACATAAAAGGGTGAAAATACTGTAGAAGACAACTGACATTTATGTCAAATATTTAAACCTGAAGGTGTGTTTGTGTGTTGGCCTAGTATGCAAAAATACACATTGTTGATTTCTTCGCCAGTTTGGACAGAGGAAGACCACAGGCTATGTTTTGTTCTGAAATTTTTATACCTTTATTTATGACCACACCTGCGCTTTATGTGCAAAATACCCTAGTAGGTATAGGTATGCAAAGACACTCAACATGGTAGGTTTAGTCAGTGAACCTTTGCTTTTTTATGGCCAAAATGTTTCCCCAATGAAGAACTTTTTTAGCATTTAGTGACCATACCTGCAGTTTATTCCTGTCCAGATGTAGTGATGCACATTAGGGTCCATGGCATTGAGTTGTTTTTAAATAAGTAAATGGACTGCTCAGGCAAAGGAGCATAGCTGCAAGCAGTAGCATGATGGAGCCGCTCCAAAGTGCTAGTGAGTAACTGGCCAGCCAAGCATTGACATACGGATGTGTGTGGTGTCTAATTGCCTCTTTCTGGAGTCAATGATCACAACATTGCACCCAACGGAAGGATAAAAGAAGCCTGGGAAGAAAACAGGACAAGAGAAAGAAAAAAAAAGAGAAAGGAATGAGGAAGAAGGCAGAATCAGGGTGCTCAAGCCAACGCAGAGATTGGGAAGCAGGTAGTCTGTGGCTCCCTGTAGGAATGAACAATCTGTACTCCAGCAGCGGATCACCCAGTGGCTTTTTGTAATGTGGGGCATTGGGGTGCCAAACTGAATACTTAAGTAGAAAACTCTACTTAATTAATTAGGTAATGTGAAATAATTATGAAATAAATTTGTTTATTTGCACAACATCCCTGGTGTCAGTGCATGACAGCATCCATTAAAAATTGCTTCCGAATTGTATTCGTTTAATTGCTGAGTGAAAAACCAATATTTCCTCAGCAAAGGGCTCCAGTCAAATGCAAGTATATGTACTGTAAGTCCTTGATCTTTTGGAAAGCAGGTGTTCTGGCGCTGCCCTTTAATGGGCTGCTTTCAGATTTTCTGAGGACACACCTCTCAGCATTAGGACACTCTCCCATTTATTGGTAGCAAATTATGATTGGTTTGGGTTTTTTTAATATAACATGGTTGGACAATCCTCAACCCACTAAGTTCACGTTGTCAAGGACGACTGGGGTTCTGACCCGGCAGGGACGCCTAAAAGGACCGGAAGGTGGCAAGAAAAGCTTCCGGGTCAGGAAGGCACAACCGCCCTGAAGCAGGAGAGGACCATGGGAGAGCAGGAGAGACTTTCCAACTCGTTGGGACCCATGGCCACCGCCATGGGGCACCTTAAGCCTCCTAGAACCCGGGAGAACTTTACTTCCGCCACACTTAGCAAGATGGCGGAGGAACCTGCCAGGGACCAGGAAGTGCTGCCGGAAGATCGTCACCAACCACCTGGAGCACATCCAGGCGGGAATAAAAGGCGCTGTCTCCTTACACTCAGAGAGTGTGAGTCGGGAGTGGGAGCTGGACGAAGCTCCCAGGAGAAGAACAGAAGCGGCTAAAGACTGTAAGAGAAGGTTTATTGGGGAGATTTATTGCTGAGTGCATTGTGTGGTGTTTGGGACTTTATTCTTGTGTGTAATAAACGTGTGACTTTTTATAAAGATGTGGTCTCCGACTGGTGGTGTCCGGGCAAGTCTCACAACGTCAATGGTTCACAGTTCACTCTTGCCATTAATGTAACTGCAAGCATGACTTTATGGAGATGGCAACTTCAAGTGGAACTTTAGAAATAAAAGAAAATTCAATTTTTTTTTTACTGAAATACCTCTTCATAAATCATTCACTTGAAGAAAAAAACAAGGTAAAGGAGTTTGTACCAGACCGACATGACTTAAGAATTCAGAAGCAGGCAAATGATCGAGGATGAGGTTACACATGGACTTTTTCCCGCTCTTGTTATGACAAACAGAATTGGCTATCTGGATGTAGTATGTAGTATAAGTAATGCCTTTTTTGCTTCCACATTTTTGCTGTTTCAAAGTGTCGGTACTGAAGCTTTGTGGACAATGACAGGGATACAAGACATGAAACATCTTTCTGAAAAATGCAAGTGGCACAAAAGTAGCCACAGTCATCTAGAGCAGTGTTCTTCAACCAGTGTGTTTTGGAACAGTGGTGTGTTGCGAGTGATACCCAAGTGTGCCATGGAAATAATAGAGTAGCGCACTTGGATGTGATCTTGAGAGGGACAAGCTCTGCAGGTGGTTGACATCTGTCTAAGGAGGACAGGTCTACCGGGAGAAGCTGGCATAAAAAAAGCTCCGTGATCACTATGTTGCAGACACAGCACTTAGAGAACTTTGAACATGTCTGCTGGCTGCTAGAGCTCATTTGCCCTGGCTGTGTGGTCGCTAACGATCTGGCTGATGTTGGGTATATGAATTGCCTCTGAGGCAGAGAGGGGCAGTCGAAAGGGTGAAGTAACTTGCAGATGCCTCTAAAGTGCTCACTAAATGCCTTGTCTGTGAACACCGATCTCAGAGCTCTCTTTTTACCAACTTCTCCAGTAGTCCTGCCCTGTGGGCAGTTGAGTGAGTGTGTGAGATATACTTTGGTTTTGATTAGTAAATGAGTGGTGTGCCTTTGAGATGATTTTGGTTGCAAATAGTGTGCCACTACACAAAAAAAGGTCGGGAAACACTAATACAGACAATTGAATTAGGTTTATTTTTTGAATTTGTGCCCAGGTGAAGTAAGCCAGGCAAATTTGCATAGGACTGGGCAGACTGGCAGCATGTGTAGAATAAAATTAGTGTGGGAATGACTCTGTGGGGGTGACAGATAATAAACTGGGATGCAAGATGTGAGGAAAATCACAGTACTAGTGATTGTATGATGTGGATTTATGGAATGCAGTGGGACGGCCAAGGACTGGGCACTCTATTTGCAGGGGTAGAATTAGATTTGGATTGGACTTATGCTATGGATATGTTATAGGACAGACAGAAGTGCATGTAATTGGGAGAGCACAGAGGTGAGGGTGCGAACATTATGGTGTGGATTTTGGCAGAATGGGGTACTGGGCAAGTTGGCAGAGGATTGGGAAATTTAGAGACAAGTATAGTCTGGGTGGCAGGTGGACCTATTCCTTTCCACATCTATATATGCAAGTTGTGGGAAGAATAAAGGAACCGTGAATGTCACGGACTGTTTTGGAGCACAGTAGAAATGAGAAAGCTGGCATCAGATTGGGCAGCATGGTGGAAAGGGTATAATCATTTTAACCTGGATTTGTCCTATGAGTCTGGAATTGGACAGGCCAAGATGTGTAATGACACTATGATGAGAACCACAAAAGCATGTGGAAAAGCATGTGGAATAACTAGATACATAGAGAGAAAGAGATAGAGATGAAAGGCACTATATAATATTAGATGTGAAAGACACTATATAATAGATAAGTGCTGCTTCAGTTTGTCCCCCCAAAAACTACTTCCCCACCCAAATTGTTTTTCAAGAGCCGCCACTGGTATCATCCACCACTAAACAGTAGAAGGTCTGGAGAACAAAAGAGTGATCGAGTAGGCATCAAAAAAAGTTAAGGAAGATGGTGGGACCAGTTAAGAGCATCTTGGTAGATGACAAAAGAGGCAGTTGTGGCAAGCGCCTTAATATGAGACCACAGGTGCTGGAGTAGACCTGTAGGGTGAGCTGGGGAGAGTAGAGGAGAAGATGAGCTGGGTGAGTGGAGCAAGAGGAAATGAGACCTGATTGGTACACATTTTTTAATGAAAAGCATTTAATTTTAGATGTTAACTTTTATCTTTGTTAGAAAGGCAAACAGTATAATTAATGACCTCAGGAATCCTGCACAGTTTCCACCCACAAGTCTTAAGGTAACTGAACAGTCAATCATAACAAAAAATATTATACTAGTGTGTATAAATATGTAATACTTGCATATTAAATTAAATTCTATATAATTGCTGCATGCGACATATGTACATGGTATATAATTATAGCAGCCAACATATTAGTAGTTGAGTTTGGTATATACTCTATGTAGGAGTTTCTCACTAACTATCCCAAAATTAGAAGAAACCATTAAGATTAAGTAGATACAAAAAAGGTGTTTTTATTACAGAAATAATACACACTGGAGTGGGAGGGAGGGAGGAAAATTTAGGCCCAGTCTGAACAAAATTAGTGAAAAGCTTAATGGCTATTCTGGCAGCACCCTTTCTTAGCATTATCAGTAGTCCATTACTGCATGGAACAGTTCCTGATGCACTAAAATTGTCAGTTTGTCAGGCTGACAATATTCTTAACAATTATAGACATATTTCTTTCCAGAATACTTGAAAAAGTAGTTACAATGTTGCTTCAATCTCACTTTACACATCACAATTTATTTGAGAAATTCCAATCTGACTTCTGCACTGGTCATAGTGGTCATAGCAAAAACCCGTGTTGTAAACAACATATTAACATCCTCCGATGAAGGAAATTCTGCAATAATTATGTTGTTAGATTTAAGCACAGCATTTGACACCATTGACTGTTCTATTTTATTACATAGGTTAGGAAATTACATTGAGCTCTTAGGTACATGTATTGTCCTTGCTTGGTTTAGATCTTATTCATCACATCTATTCCAGTATTTATAGAAGTTTGTTGACAGTAATTTGTCATTATATTCAGAAGTTAAAGTACTGGGACCTTTACTGTTTTTACCTGAAATACTTTCATTGGCAACTATCATTACAAAACATAAGATTAATTTGAACTCATATGCCTTTCTTTTAGACCAAATGATGTTTCTCTGATTGTATTAATTGTGCATGTGGGTTAAAGGAGTGGATGGATGAAAATTATTTGTTTCTGAATATAGAACAAATAGAGATGTACTATATTGGTTGGCTTGATGCGGATTGCAACAATATTCTGTCACTTTTTAACTTACCTAAACTAACCATTAATTTTATTGTATCAGCAGGCAACTTAGGCATTATCTTTGACACTAGCATGCCTTTTAAAATGCACATTACAAAACTATCTAAAACAAGTTTTTTCCATTGTATGTTGAAAAATTAAGATGTTTTCTAAATATGAAGAATACTAAAAAACTAATTCATACATTATTTCTAGTAGGACTGACTATTGTAATGCATTATTTGCAAAATAATCAAATTGTGCTAAATTCAGTTTTCAATTGCTGCTGCAAGATTCATTACAAGAACTAGAAAGTATAACCACATCTCTCTTGTTTTGAAGTCTTTACACTGGCTTCCTGTTAGGCTTAGGGCAGACTTTGAATTTCTCCATCTTATATAGAGACCCTTAAATGGCCAAGGCTCTGCTCTTCTGGAATTATCATTACTTGAAAACCATTAGGTGCATTAAGATCTCCAAGTTTCCAGGGATTAATTAAATAACAGTGAGTATGTAACTAAAAGTGACCCAAAGCTGTGGAATAATTTGTCTGTTTATAAAAGAGATGCACCTTTTGGGTTCAGCTTTTAAATCCAGGCCAAAGACTCAGTACTTTAGTCTGGCATACCCTGATTAGAGCTACTGATTATCTATACATATGGTATCTCTGTCAGACATTTGCACAAAAATATAAACATTACAATAGTGACGAACTGTTACTAAACTTCCTCTGTTCTTTTACTCATTTTGGTATTCTGCTCTGGCACTTGGTGCCACCACTGCTCCAATGAAAATCTGTTCTTCTGCCCATGGAAAATACATCTGAGATGCTGGGAGTTTTTTGGAATCAATGGGTGGAAAGATTGTCATCAAATTAGATGGCCCAGCAGAGAGACTCTGCAGAATGTCTAGGAGGGTGTGGGTAGCCAGCTAGCTAAAGTCCCCGGAACTGTGACTGTGCTGTAATCGATAATATGAAGAGTAATCCACAGTTCAAAATCAATCAAAACATCTATTGCACCACTTGCTGCCTACACAAACAATATTTGCTTCCCTAACTACTTGGTGGGTCACTCAGTGTAGTGTGCTGTGTAGAAGCCCCAGGGTTATGTGCCTATAGTCTCATTTGGTAGCCTAGCCTCAGGTGATTCTACATTCCCAAGCTCCAATTATTTATTCATTTATTTTTTTGAACATTTTATTGATTTTATTAAAATCAAATAACATTCCATACAAGCAAGTCAACTTTAACAAAACTAGGTTTGAAACAAATCAGCCCCCACCCATGAGAAAGAGAGCTAGGCCAGGAGAGTAAAACTTTGATAATAGTAAAAAAATATGTAAATAATAAATGAATAAAAATAAATAGAATAAAAAAGAGGTGAGAGAATCCGCTTTCTCAATTGAAATGCTTATTCTAAAATGTTACTGATTAGATCCTGCCAAGTTTTGAAAAAGTTTTGCACAGATCCTCTAAGTGAGAATTAGATTTTTTCCAATTTCAAATAGTATATAATATCAGTTACCCACTGACTTAAAAGAGGAGAGTTAGGATTCTTCCAGTTGAGCAAGATGAGAGCTTCATTTATTTTTACAAGGGCAATGAAATTTTCATGCTGCTTTCCAATTAAAATGGATAGCAGAAAGCCACAAATGCAACATTCTGCTGCCACCTGTTGTACTGAAGGACCTGCATCTCCACCACTGCTGTCCTCCACCGTCTATCCAGTTTTTTTATAACCCAAAATACTTTATTGGGAATTTGGATGTTTTGCAGTCCAACACATGTGCAAAACACTATACATTACTATATATTGTCACATGGGTGTACTTAGGGGACATCTCTAGGATCATTTTTATCAATGACAGTTACACTCTGAGCCAAGGTTTGATTCTGTTGTCAACATACTTTTCTTTTTCCCATCCTCTGGACAGAAGGTCAACAGCAGGAGGAACTGTGATGTCACTTTTGCTTCCACCCATAACTCCAACTTAAAAGTTCTGGTGATTGCAATTACCTGCCGCTCCAGGGGTTGGCACTGTGTTCTAATGTTTGTTCTCTTTTTCCCTCTGTAAACTGGATGATTAACAGCTGGAATATCTCTGATATCATTTTCAGTGTTAGTCTGTCTGGGCCCTCTTCTTCCTACTAGAAGGGCATATAACTTTTGAAATCAGTTCACTGTGGTACTCCCTTCTAAAAAGACATTCCTTGTAATTATTGCTTGTTTTCTGCTTTTCAGTTATACGGGGTCACCGGATGCGCCCCAACTCTTTATCATAGTCTAATCTTTTACACTGTTATCACTTCATAATAATCTGGCTCACCAGAAGATGGCAGTCAGTTTTGGACTCGCATCTGAGAAGATGTAACTGAACAGCATATGATAACAATGCTAGTTTTTTCTAACTTTTCTCATTTTTCCAAAATCTACCAGCAAGAGCCCCAACTCTTTATCTTTATTGGTTGTTTTATTACAATATACATATATATATATTATTCATTATACTGTATATAGTGTAAAAATACTTGTGCAGCTAAATGATTCACGTTTTCTCTAGTATATGGAGTTTCTCAAAGGTTGTATGAAACTGTCATGCTATATTTTAAGTTTGTGCAAGCAGGCAGATTAACTTCTTTTCAGTGTATTCTGCTCAAAAGGCCGATCCTACTTTACTCAGTTGCATCTACAAACTACATTATAACCCAGGCTGGGATAATAGTGTTTAAAAATGAATGGCATCTGCTAACAGTAAATTGTGTCACCTTGGATTATAGTCCAAAAGTACTGTAAGTGAAATAAAATACAACCTTCCAACTAGATTTGATCACAACAAAATACTGCAATCATTAAGATATGGTTCCTACCCTGAAAAGCAGTGTTTTGCTGCTAAAATTGCAAGACTTTCTCAATGACATGGAAAATTTACTCTGTAATTTGTAAATACTGCCATCTACTGGGAGAAAAGGAAATACACTGTAAGTTCAAGTAGAAGTTGAAAACAGAAAAAGCACATCACTAAACCTAATTTTTTTCTTTGTCTCAATGTCTTTCATCTTGGATTATGTTATTTTAGACTTTTACATTAAAGCATCAATAATAAGTACCGAAATACTACTCTCATAGTGTTTCTCTCATTACCTCTTGTTCTTAGCTTTTCTTTCTGTCCATCTTTATAATTGATCAAGCTAGACTCACTGATGCACCAGACAAAGCAGCACTGAATAGTCTATCAGAATATCAAATCCCAACAGACCAAACCCAAATCCAAAATTTTATGGAACTTTTTCTTTTTTTTTATATTTCTGGTGTGTTGGCAATTATATAATATGCAAGCAAATGTGTATTTGCTTGCACTGTGTCAAAATACATTCTTTAATATTGTGAAACAACTTTCCAATGTTAATCATAGCAAATACAAGAGGCAAGTTAGTTTCGGCTCCATGCATTATGGAACTGTCACTCAGCTGTCACAATTCTAAGACACAAGAGCATGTTCAGTATTTCCCCTACCATAAAATTAGTGAGAGGACCACACAGTAATCTTGATCATCTACCAAGTAATCCATAGGCCTGTAAAGGCATTGCAGCATCCAGTCTTGAAGTAAATTAAGTTCATTTTTTCACTGCTGAGAATTTTCGAAATGGGCAAACAGCAACCAACTTATGGTGTTTATTTGTTTAATTTCCACAGGTCATTCTTTATATTAAATGGCTGCCAAAATCTTCTTCATGTTGTGCTACACATGCAACTCAATGAGAGTCTTGGAATCAGTGTGAAAAACTCAGAAACAGCCTTTTAAATTGATCATGCACTGTAATTTACGTAAAATGACAGAACCACCAACTGATAAGGGGCAAGGGTTTTGCAATTGCAATCCTGAAATGTGATGTACTTTCTGTATAAAACTCTTCAAGGCATAAATCTGACACTTACTTTAATTTTTTAGTGATTCCCCAAAACAAAACCATTACCACAATTCTCACCGTCTTTAAATAACATATAATGTTAAGGCAAACAGCATTATTCTGACCTCGAGCACTGTGAGCTTATCTGAAGATGCCTTTCTCATCTGCTTCTGGTTTTCTTTCCTGTTTAATTCAAAATTTGCATCTAACACAGCCCATCTGCCAGGCCCTTCTGGCCATCTCCTCAAACCTTTGTCTTCATAATACAAAACCAAACACTTAAATGCAGGTATTTTATGAATGGCAAAAGAGGAGAATCCTGCTACATAGGTGTAGACATCTGCTAGTCAATGGGCTCAGGTTTCTCATTTGTCGATGTAATTATGGTTTGGGGTGTGGCACGGTGACACAGTGGTACTTCTGCTGCCTCAGAATAAGGAGACCAGGGTTTGCACCCCAGGTCTTCCCTGCAGTTTGCATATTCTCCCCATGTCTGTGTGGGTTTCCTCCCACCATCAAAACATATGCAGGTTAAGTAACATGATGTTGGTAAACTGGAGCTAGTGTGTGGTGGGAGTATGTGTGTTTACCCTGCGATGGACTGGCACCTTGTCCAGGGTTTGTTCCTGCCTTGTGCCCTATGCTAGCTGGGATAGGCTACAACCACCACTACAACCCTAGTCCTGATTAAGCAGGTTAGAAAATGACATGACATTCAGACTTGGCTGGGTCAGTTTTTAATGTTTTAGGTACAGGTGAGGTTTGGACTTCAAGTTCATAACCATACATACCTATAACAGGCAGCTTTTACCAAGCTAATCCCTCAGGAACTTGACAGAAACATGTAAATAGGAAGAAATAGTCTATGTATCCTTTTGCTGCTTTCACTGTTTTTTACATTGTGGTGTTGGGCTGGGTTGTTCCTGGGAATCAAGATGGTTGCTACCTTACGACGTCACATATGCCTGGCTATACAATGTGATACGTGTTTCCTCAAGTTATCATTGGTCATTTTTTTTCTTCGCCAAATAAAGCCAATATGCACATTGATTACACTTCTAATCTCAAAAAACTGCCAAATTCTCTGTCTTCTCAATTTGCTGACATTCTCTGACACATTTTTACTCTGTGTCAGTACATTATGTACATACCTTCATTTCTTTAGTTATTTTTTCGGTGCTCAAGTTTATTAATTTAAGGCAATTGACTATTTCAATTTTTCAACATTGTGTCATTTATTATTTTCTCTCCAGGAGCTAATTCATATTTAGCCTGGCATTCGTGTTTGCACACATAGGTGAATAAGAAAATCCTTGCAGATTCAATCATAACTCTTTCATAATTAGCTCTGGTTTTCAGGCTAACATTAGAGCCTGGTGGTTTTTAACAGCACATGCTGTTTTCTGCATTTTATTTCACTCTTATTGTTAAAACTGTGGTGACTCAAGAGAACATATTGTGCATTTCAATATTTTATTTTTGCTGAGTTTTTATGTGGAAGGTTAATATCTGTTTAGTAAAAAGAGTTTTGTTATATCCTTATACTCATACTGTAAGTAACACCATCCATTAGTCTATTTTCTAACCTACTCTTTATTGTACTTTAAAAATAACACACTTCTGATATGTGTACCGGCCCTGCCAGAATGCCTGTTTGCCTAACACAACATTATCTCCAGAGCTGATACAACTGTTTCCAGAGCTTCATAGAACACAAGACCTGATAGTAAAACTGCAGTAGACCAACTGAAGGCATTCATGTTTGCTATAAGTAGAGGACTCACACACATAAAGCTGATGAATAAAGGATCTTTTCGAGGTTCAACAGATTTTAGAGGATTTGAGGGCACTGCTGGAAAATGAACAGAGAATGATAGGAGACACACCAGTGTGATCTAACTGTTTAAAACAGTAAATTAAACAAGCATTACTGCTTCATCTAGGCCTTGTGTGTGTGTGTGTGTGTGTGAAAAGCCACAAAGTGTTGACACGTTCCTTCCAAAAGAAGCTGTACTCTTCATCTTAACCCTGATAATTTACCAGAATATTTCACAGGAGATCTACTCCAGAATGTGCACCTGTAAATGCATTACACTGGACTAAACCAACAAACAGTTCAAATATCTAATTAACCAGTCAAAAATACTTAAACTAGTCTTGTACCCAATGGAATGTATTGCAAACACCTCCCCAATGTTAGTGAAGTTCTGGGAAGGAACTCAGGACAACACTTTGAAACTCACCCATGGGTGAACTGCTTTGAGTCACAGATAAAACCTGAATGGTACATGGATTCCGATTCTCCAGTTCTCCAATTTGGTGGAGGACAGCTTTGAAAGCCAGATGAGCTATGGCCACCAATATATGTGTGGCCTTCCTTCAACTGGTCATTCTTTGAAGTGACAGTCTATATCACTATAGTTGGTGTCATGGTCCTAATCATTGATTATGAGTGAGCGCTTTTATAGGTTTAACTGGCATTCCTCTTCCATAAGAATTGCAAGATCTGAATGGAAGTCATTCCCAACACATATCAACCAACTAAAGAAGTGTTGGGCTGTCAGGAACTTGTTAATCAGGCCGTTCTGTACCAGTTGAGCTCTATATTTTAAGGACTATGTCCCTGTATAGGACACACACTGCAAATAAGAATGTGCAATCAAAATAAAAAGAGAAATCTCTGTAAGAGCCAGAATAGAGGATGAACAAGATGTTCAAAATTTTATAAATGTCCAAAACCAAAAAATAAAGTGTCACAATTATTAAAAATAATGCTAGAATTAAACACAAAATTTTAAGACCAGCTAGGTTGTTTTGTGGATTTCTATACTAGATGCAAACCAAAGAAGAGCCAAAGGTGAATCCTGGGATTTTCTTTACTAATAGTCAGGGTTTCCTCACTGGCTGAGAACGTGCCATGTGCTTATTGTACCATGCTGTCTTGATGGGAAACGAAGGAAAAGTGTTTTCCCACAACTAAATAAAAGCCTTGTATTGTGCTGCACTTGTGTCTGTGCCTGTTGTGTTGGGTGTTAAGGAGCTGGTGCGGTCCCTAGTGGTCACAATATATATATATATATATATACACACACACGCGCGCGCACACACACTGATGTGAAAACATAAAACATTAAGACGACTACTCCCATATAAAGTGAATCATGTTGACTATCCTCTAACAGCAGCACATGTCACGGTCAGTGAAATGTTAGATGGTAAGCTGACATTAAGTACTCATTTTGAATGCATTAAATATTGGCAGGAGTAAATACCTGAGGGACTTTAATAAGGACCAAATTGTTATGGCCAGATAACAGGATCAGAGTACTTGTTTAAACACAAAAGGATTGTGAGGTGCTCACAGTCAGTCATGGTGACTGGTGTATTAGGCAGGTGGTTCAATATATGTATACAGGTAGACCTTCACTAATCCACCTTCCTATAAACCTGTTCCTTTGTTAGTCTGGCATTAGTGTTGGATTGATGATAAGATTAGGAACTTCCCTGTTAACTCCCAGTCAAACACCACTTTTGCACCACATGTCTCTTCATAGTTCATAGCTCATAGCTCAGCCTAAAGTATGAATTCCCTCTTCTGGAACATAAAGGCCTGATGCACCATGCAATGCATTGCATTGAACCAATAAATCCTGTTAAGTCACAATCTCTTCAAAGCAATAAAAGGGAGGGGTCCCCACTGAAGTTGTGAGTATATTGAAGTAATAATTGGATGAGGTGGTCCCCCCGAACCCCGGATTGTGCCATGCTTCACACCATATCACTCTTAATGGCTGCTCCCCTGGTGTGACATGCACTACATTAAACCAATAAAGGGGGTGGGCAGGCCCCTGTGAAATCCAGAGCATGTAGAAGTGATAAGAGGGTGGAGCAGGAGTGCAATAAGAGGGTGGAGCCAAAGGCCATGGACTCCCAATTGCATCTTCATTGCCACTTCCCAGGTGCACAACACAATCACATAGCATTTAGTACAGCATCGAAGCAATAAGGGGGTGGTGGTGTCAAGACCTGAGCGGTCTCTGTTGGGGGGCAGGTACTAAGAGAAAGCCTGATGTTTACTTATTTCTAAGTTTGGGTTTTTCTGTACCTTTCCAGTACAGGATTACTTTATTAAAATTGCATTTGCTTTTACATTTAATGTTTTTACTTTTTCTTGTACTGATTTACATGATATTTTAAAGGTATGATGAGGTGTTTAGCTACTGCTATACCTTTAGTCCCAATGGCACAGGATTAGTGAAGGTCTACCTTTATTTGTAAAGTGCTTTGTTATCTATATTTTGAGCCTTTGGGGGCTGTGACCCCTGGCACTGTGGCTGAGGAATACTGTCAGTACTTATTTCTCTCTTTGGAAATGTGATTTTGTAAGATTTTTTTCTGGTTTTTGAACTTTATCTTGTTTTTAGGATTACAATTTATGAATCTCAAACTGGCTTTCATTTGTTGCGGTTTTCCTTGTAAAGGCTTCCAGTTTGGATACATATTTCATTTTATTTTTTGTGTTTTTTAATCATTGTAATAAATCTTTAAATATTAAGGAAATTATTCTGTTTCATGGCCAGGGGCCTCATGTATAATGAATGCCGTGCGTGGAACTCACACTATAACATGGCGTAAGCGCAAAAGCGTAAATGTTCGTATGCACATAAAAAATTCAGATGCGTAAATCTGCGCGAACGCCAACTTCCACGTTCTTCCACTACATAAATCCCGGTCAGCGTGAAAAGTAACGCATGTGCATGCACCTGCTGACACTCCCCAACTCCTCCCAGAATTATGCCTCTTTGAATATGCAGATCAATATAAATTGCCCTTACGCTCCACCTTCTGTGAAAAGACAATGGCAAAAGCACAGGGGGAAATAGAAGAATTTCAGCGAATACCAAGTGGAGGCAAAGAAAAACATACTATTTGTTGGTTTAAACAGTGGTATAAACAACAAAAGGAAGTTGATCGAGTGACATAGCGTGTCGGAGAAACTGGAAAATTCAAGTTCACAAAGTCGCACAGTGCCCGAAATAAAAAAAAGTCACATATCAAAGTCGCTGTGAAAAGGCGAGTTGTAGCCCACCGTCTGAGTGTCATATGAAAGCTTATTAGGGTACAGAGAAAAAAAAAGGCACCCAGTGGGAAAAAAACATGAAACGTCCAACTTTAATCTCAAAATTTCCACTTTAATCATGTAGTTTATTTTGTCACTAAAGTAGAACATCATAAACTTCATCTTAAAATCATTTAATTTACTAGTTTCTCAAACCCCATCGTAACTAAAGTAGCACATTAAATGCTTTGTTTTGTATTTGATCTTCTATGTGCTCTATGTGTGTGAATCACTACGTACTTCTGGGCTTTCTCTTCCTCCGACAGGACACAGAATCCATTACATTCGTAATATTACAGCTGTCTGAATAATTAAAATAATGAGATGTACACGTGATATAATTTTCATGATGATAGGAGTTAAAGCATGTTATTAAACATGGGAACACGGTGGCGCAGTGATTGGTCATGCCTCACGCAAGATACTTGCTGCGCCGTGCACGACCTTCAATGAAATAATTTATTACAGCAGTGCTGTCTCTTTCAAACGTACTAACCCCCAATTCCTGTCCTTACTTTTCTTTCTCAAAATACTTCAACAGCCACATAATCAGCTCTGTAATAGACGTTAAGCAATCTGTAAGCTTAGAACGCAGATTCTTCAAAACTTTTAAGGAACATTGAAATATCTTCGTAGTACATGTTTAATTATTCTATTCATCTATCCTTCCAGTGTCGCGCCAGCCCCAGCAAGTATATAGCGTGAGGCAGGAACAATCTGTGAATGGAGTGCCACTCCTCGCTAGCGCAGCGGCACTGTGTCCTCACTTGTTTAATTATTAACAATATAGATTATTTAAATGAAGTTAAAGCTTTATCTGTATAATATAATTAAATTTTGCTGCATTTCATCTTAAAAATGATATTGTCATCATATGTAAATACGCGATTTATAAAGTGTCTCAGGTTGTGCAATATTATAACTGTATTGCAAGTTTACAGTGAGGTAATTGTACTTATAAGTACAAAGTGTTCTACAAAGAGCAATTGATGGACTGATTGAGTGCATTTATAGTTCTTGGGATGAAACTGTTTCTGAACCGCGAGGAAAGGCTCTGAAGCATTTGCCATGAGAGAGCAGTTCAATAGACAGCATGGCTGAGGCAGTGTGTGCTTGATGCTGTATACCGATGATTCTCTTTCCGATCTGCTGCTGTACAGCTGTGATTCCCCACTCACATACAGTGATATAAATACTCCGAGTGGTGCAATGAGAGTAATATGGAAAAAGATGATCCGCTGTGGCAACCCCTAACAGGAGCAGCTGAAAGAAGAAAAAGAAGGTGCAGTGAGAGTAACAATGCTAAAGCAGCTATGGTATTTGGAATACTTTGGCTATTCCCTGGACCATTATATTGTTACAGGTTAATTACAATCAGATGCCTTAAACTAATAAACAATATACAGTTAGTTTCAGTTTATATGATAAAGCCACGTCAGGGATGTGGATCTAAAAAAGAAAGGGTAACCACACTGGAACAGTAGCACTGCTTTGATGCTGGGTGCCGGCAGTTTGAAAACCGAGCAGAGAACTTGCGTAAGCCAGGGTTGGAAAATGTGCATGGCTTTACGCCAAGTTTAGGTTTTATACATCGAGATTTGAGCATGGAAACGTTCGTACGCAACATTTTTGTGCGTACACACCGTTTATGCATGAGGCCCCAGATGTTTTTATGGTTTTCTCTCTTCGGTCTCTTTTCATTATTTCTATGTAGGCACATAAACCTGCTTTTAGAGTTTCGGGTGAAGCTCATTTTGTTTGTAGGCCATTTTGTCTTTCTGAGGCCTGCTTCTGATGACAAAGCCCCTCAATTCATAACAGATTTGAGAGTATTGAGCAAAGATTGCAGTTTATGTACAGTAATGCAAGTTTTCAAATGTAATAGTATAGGTTCAAAGTGAAGAACAGCTATAAATAAGGGAGCAATTACTAAACGCTGAAAATAACTCAGAGAAAAGAAAGTCTGGAATTTTACAGTCATATAGATAAAGATAATTTACTGTTTTTAAAAAAGCAACAGAAGGTCAAAGCAGGTTCTTTTTTTAGACTATCACACGGCTTCTAGTTTTATTTTTAATGCATTTGTCAATGGTAGCAGAGTCGTGCAGTGGTTAGCACTACCACCCCATTAAAACAACATATTGAGTAAGAAATCCTGTGCCCACTTGCTGTTTGTGTGGAGTAGGCATGTTCCTTCCATGTGTACATGGGTTTCTCTCCTGGTTCTCTTCTTTTCTATCTACATCACAAAGATAGTGTAAGTATAAATTGGCACCTGTGAGACTATGGGGACTTGAATTTCTGCCTGTGATGGAATGCTAGCATGTCCAGGGTTGTTTCCCACCTTGTGCCCAGTACTTCCAGAATAGGATCTGGCCCCCAGAAACCCTGCATTAGATTCAGGGTTTTCAGAATGCATGTACTTATCTATGTATGGACTCTGAATTTCATACAATATCACAAAGGTGTGTGCTTTAGATTAACTTGGAAATCAAGGTTGACCATGTGTGTGTGAGTGAGTTCTGTGATCAACTTGCACCCTGTCGAGGGTTGGTGTCCAATGCTTCTTGAATAGGGTCTGGACATTTTGACACCAAATACAGATTAAAAGAGTTTGAACATCTATGTTCTGTGCATCATTCATCGATAAGTCATGCAACTTAATTTAAAACCATACTTAACTAAATATGAGGCTATATGGCCATATCTGAGAATCCCTGGACTGAAGCTCTGCTGACCGAAAGGTCATTTTGGTTTGTTGTTATTGATAAGTTTATAAGTTTTAGACACTTGATAATCACTAAGCCAGCTATGTTCAAGAAAATTGTATCTTGGCCACCTTAAAAAATAATCATTGAGCCCAGCAAGAGGACAATTAGGATTTTCAGGACAAACCAAACTGATTGTTATACCACAGAGTAAAATCATCTAATGTAAAGCATCTGAGCATTTAAAATGTCCACTTCTTTGAGTAATGAAAAAGAAGAACATCTGATTTTTAAAGAAGTGTTCAAACAAACCAGGGTCAATAGGACATGCAGCCATTTGGATTTAAGGCATTCAAAAAGACTGTTTAGTATACCTTGACCACTCAGTGCCTATCAGTAGTCAAGAAGAAACACCACAGCAGCAATTTTAAATACAGTCTATGGGTGAGATTCTTCCAATTATTGCATTACATTCATGGCAGCAGAATGTGTGACTTCCTTTCCATACCTGTTAATTAGCTGTCGCTCTGATAATATATAGTTAAATATGTAATTAGCTACAGGTAGTCTTCTAAGAATTATGGCTATTGAGAAACAGAAATAATTTAAACTATGATACATTTTTATATAAAAAGATTTGAAGTAAGATGGGGCAATCAGATCCCATATGATTCCATAAGGCTGCTCCTGAAAGTGGTTGGAGCTGGAAGTTGTAAACTGGAGAAATAGACAATATGAGGTAGAGCTGACCATCTTTTAATACAAGTCTCTAAACAGGAGATCAAACTTTCTTTTAAAATTACCCCTAGCATTTAAAGAAGCATATTATTCAAAAGGAACTTCTTCTTTAAAGTTGCAGTTGCAACCTAACATGCACATCTTTTGAGATGTAGTAGGAAAATAACAATACCTGTTACCTGTCCTACTACAAGCCTAATGTTACTAGATTATGTTTACCTCTTTAATATTTTGCTTTAGATAAAAGTGTCTGCCAAGCAAATAAATGTAAATGTAAACATACCAGAAGGAAAATTTATGCAGACATGGGAAAAAGACACAAATTCTGAAGAGACATTCATTTGAAATGGGATCCAAGTATCAGCTGTTAACCACACTAAGAAAAAACTGATAAATGAAACAAGATGAATTTGGTTCAAAATCGTGATAAATTAAGCAGTGCAAACAAATGCACTGAATGCATGTTTCTTCTTCTTCTTCTTTTGGCTGCTCCTGTTAGCGGTTGCCACAGTGGATCATCTTCTTCCATATCTTTCCATATCTTTCTGTCCTCTACATCTTGTTCTGTCACACCCATCACCTGCATGTTTTATTTTTTATTTTTTATTTACCTTTATTTAACCAGGCAAAACAGATTAAGAACATGTTTCTTATTTACA
>JANRMT010062792.1:16125442-16152208 GCA_026402145.1 Polypterus bichir lapradei
ATGTGCAATTTTATTTATTTATTTATTTATTTTTAGAGACATAACTTCTTTTACTTATATGGCTTAATGTTTTGAACTCTAGACACTCTCCTAAAGGCTTAGAGAGCTGTGACTGATGTACTAAGGTTGAAGAGATCCATGCTCACCAATCCTTCAATGCACCAACATTGGGGTCATACTCCAAAAGTCTCTTTTTATAAAACACAATAGACATATTTAAAGAAGGCAGCATTAGATACTCCAGGGATCTCTTCTTTAAGGGCAAAGTGGCAAGAACTGTATCAAAATGCAAACATTAGAGCTTTCAGGGGCCATAAACATGTGGTAAGAGAGATGTATTAAATTCTAGGCTTTCTACTTTGGACTGTCAGTTATGTTAATGTCTAGGTCATTCTTGTGGGCTCTAGGTAAAAACCTCTATAAACTACAAAAAAGGTACATGGGATAATCATTAGGTTAAAAACTATTGAAAGTTATAAATATCTGAGGACAATAATACACTCAAAATAGACTTTTGATGAAAATACAGAAGCCATCGCTAAAAGGGGCAGCAGCACTTCTTCTGTTTAAGGAAGTTACGTCTTTTTAGTGTGCCTCCTACTATTATGTCAGTCTTTTACAAATCTTGTATTGAGTCTGTCTTTACTTATGTTCTGCAGGCCTGGTTTGGAAAAAATAAAGTCAGCAACTTAAACATAATAAATCAAATTGTAAAATGAAACAGTAAAATAACAAGGCCTCTGACAGAGCTGTTAAATAAGCAGGTATTACAGAAAGCAGAGTGCATTCTGTCAGACAGAACTCTCCCACCACATTCTCAATTTCAGTTGTTGCTGTCAGGTCACAGGTTTAAGGTTGTAAGGATAAAAAGTAACAGATTCAAATACTTCTTCATCTATTCACCTTCTAAATATGTCCGCTTTAATAAATATTTGCACCATTGAATCAGCTAAAAGTTTCATCGATCAATAGTCAAGTTTTATTTTTTAATTTTTATATGTAGTATGTATGTATCTAATGCAAAACCCTAAGTATTATGCTAATTGCTATATTTTATTTATTTGAACTAAGTTTATCTTTGATTGCTTTGCTCTTCGTAGTGTTTTTAATGTTGCACCGTTATGTCTTTGTAAATCCTGTTGATAAACCAAACATACTAGTTTATAATGGACTAAAACTCAGTTGTGTTGTATTATAATTTCCACTAGATGGCAGTGGAGAATGTTATTTTTAAAAGGCTGTGAAACAAATTCAGTAGTTGTGCATTTCGTTTGTGTATGCACCAAAATATATGTTGCACACACATAAATACAGTATACTGCAAAGAAGTGAAAATAGTTTGTAGATCTGAATAATATCCATACACTTAAAATAAAGTGGTAACATTCCCTTTCATCTCTAATGGTCCATTCTAGACTGTTAAGAGTATTCTTTGATCAGACTAATTACCAACCCTCTTACCAGGGAGAGAAGGTGGGAGCATGCACTGTTAACAGCGCATTGCCGCAGGATTCCAAATTAGGACCCAAGTGCAGCTGTCCAACATGGGGACACCTCAGCATCACACTAGTTCAAATGGAACAGACATCAGAACCAAATCAGACATGGTGCTTGTACCTTTGTGCCCTTTCATTTTGATAATTTCTTGAATTCTAATAAGTAAACACACTACACAGTCCAGTTAGCCTGACCAACCAGAGTTTCATCACAGATCCTGCAGCTGCAAAACCAACCACCCAAGTGAGGCCCAGGCATAACAAGCCATTCCCGGATATCAGGCCACTGAAACTCCATTCACGTCACCTAATTTCTATGTTTAGATAACCCTTAAAAGAATTTCTGTAAAAGAGGTAGGCATATGCAATATATCACAACCCCTTACCCATAACTAAATACAATAAAAAGCAATGTTCAGTTAACATTAAGCATGTTCTGAATAATGTTGAAGCAGTAGGCAGATCCTGCCTGATTTTCAGTTTAATACAGGAAATACTTCAAGCATCAGATTATTTATACTTGTTTAACACTATTTTAAACACTACTTTCTTTACACGTAAGAACAAAACCAATGTTACTTTAGCAAATGGTCAGTAGTATTAATACAAAAACACAATATGAGTTTGAAATTACTAGTGCACATGTAAAAAGCAGAAATAAAGTGAGTGATACATTAATAATTGCTTGCCATAATGAACTATGAAGAATAAAAAAGGTGATTTGTAGACATCTGTAACTGTACATAAATAGTTAGGATATAATATTATATCAATTACAGGAACCTGACTAAATCAAAGAGATGGGGATCACTATAATATAGGTTGTGGTCATCCATGGCATAAACAGCCCATGGCACAACAACAACAACAACAACATTTATTTATATAGCACATTTTCATACAAAAAAAAATGTAGCTCAAAGTGCTTTATAAAATGAAGAAATAGAAAAATAGAAGACACAATAAAAAATAAAAATAACAAAAAATGACATAGAATGGCACGATAAACAACAAAAATACTGCCTCTAAGGGCTCTTTAGAATACGTGGGGTCAGGACACTAAGGAGCTCTGTCTTTTCGATCTCCCAGTCAAATGAGTCACGCCTCCTTCTGGGTGGTTGCATTTTTATGGTCCAGGGACCAGAAGGGGTGGAGCTCAATGTCCTCAGTGGGTAGTTTCTCGACACTGTGAAAGAAAAGGAAGACAATATAGTTAGAAGCAGTGCCCCCTCTTGGCCCAAAGTGGAATTACATACCTGGAAGGAACCTGGAGGATTTTATCTTAGAAAAATTAATTATGCAATTATTAACTGAGCTAACCTTACAAATAGTGGAGCAAAAACACATGAGTTTTAAAACATAATTTATGACTGTTTTTTAACAAAGCATAAAGGAGAGGGAAGTATGTCTAGATTTAGTATTTTGTAACAGAAATTCAAGAAATAGGTATAATTAAACCATTAGGACCTTGTGACAGTATTATAGAGTAGTCTATTTGGTAGTGTTTTGAAAAAGTGAAAAAACTAAATTTCTGAGCTTAGTTATAATAGGACAATCTTTCAGCAGATACAACAAAGCTCTAAAAAACTGTGATAAACGTTTAAGTGTGAATGAAGTCAAGCAAAAGTGAGGTAGATTTAAACATGTTTTACATAAAATGCAATGCAAATCATACAGAAATTTAGAAGCAGCAAGAAATTGAAGAGAACTCCACTGTGGATAAATAAAGAGTAAAAAAAGAAAATTGCAAATGAAAAAATATCTTTATAAGAACATGCAAGACAAGTAGCTCCAGCACTATCTAATGTTATCCCATTATATACAGTAAAAAGGGTGATCAGGCTGATCCGGGTAACTATAGGCCAGTGAGCTTAAAGTGTATCATGTATACATATTGCGAAAAAGAACACGCATCACGTGTCAGAACAGCCGTATTAAAGATATCCAGCATAGATGTATACAAGGGGTGATCGTGTTTTACTAGTATGCACGAATTTTATGAGGAAGCAACAAAAGTATACAATCAGAGAGGTCCATTAATTTATCTTAATTTCTAGTGAACTTTTAGTAAGGTCCCACATGAGAGGCTAGGCATCAAACTGAAAGAAGTGGGAACTCTGAGTTCTTTGTGTAGATGGATGCAGAATTGGCTGAAACACCAGGAGCAAAGGGTTATGGTGAAAGGAACTTTCTTGAAATTAGGTGATGTTAAAAGTGGTAATATTCAGGAATCAGTGATCAGGCCGTTATAATTTTAATATACTGTATATATAAATGATCGGAATAAGAATATAAATAACAAGCTGGTAAAGTGTGCAGATGATACCAAACTAGGTGGAATGTCAGATAATCTAAAATAAGCTAAGTTGTTACAGAGGAACCTGGACAAAATACAGGAGTGAGCAGATTTGTGACAGATAACATTTATTGTAAGTAAATTTAAAGTTTTACACATAGGATGTAAAAATGTTAGATCTGAATGCACAAAGGGAATTTTGATACTTGATACTGTGGTATACCCTACAAGAAAGACCTGGTAGTCATAGTGGGCTCGTTACTGTTAATATCCAGGTAGAAGAGAGAAGACTAATACGATGTTAAATACTAAAGGCTGATGTGTGCAGTACAAGTCATGGGCAGTTATGATTATATATGAAGCACTGGTGATGCCTTGTCTGGAGAACTGTGTACAATTTTGGTTTCCATTTTACAAAAAGACATAGCAGCACTAGAGAAAGTTCATAGGAGAGCAACTAGGCTGATTAGATGACAAAGAAGCATGAGCTATCAGGAGAGATTGAAGGAGCGCAACATTTTCAGTTTAACTAAATGAAGATTAAGAGATGAAATGGTCAAATTATTTTAAGTTATAGAGGTGGATCACAAGTGTTACTTTAAAATACATTTATCCACAAGATCATAGGGACACATATGAAAATGCAAAAGCAACTTTTGTGCAAATGTTGGAAAGTTTGTCTTCATACAAACAGCTATAGACACAATGAATAAATTACCAAGTTGCATGGTGGAGACTGGTACTTTAGGGGCCTTCAAAACTCAACTTGATGTTATTTGGGAGAAATTAAGTGAATATAATTACCATTCTTCCAGAGCAAAATGGCCTGGCCTCATCAAAACTGCTCTAACATCCTATTTTAAAACTTAAGGGATAAGTTCTTGTATTTTTGAAGTCAAAGTTAATCTTTTAATATTATAGCATATATTTAATTGTCAGGGAAACTTGCATTGGTGAGTGAAGCCTTAGTGGTAAGTCAAAAAAAACATACATGTAACACCACAGCTTATAATGATGTCAGTGCAGCAAAAATATGAAACAAAAGGCAAAAAAATAACATGAATGACATGAATAACAGAAGCAATGATGACCATTTCAGAAAAGATGCCTTCCACACTTCAGCGGTATGCATATTTATGACAGCAAAATTAGTTAGAAGTAATACATTTTTTCTGTAGAAACAATGAATCCTATCTTCTCAGTTAATAGCTCTGGAGTAGAATTTCACAAAATAAAATATCTTCTTGTAGCTGTTTAGCATAACGTTTTCTTTCAGGATGAATACCTTAAAATGCTTGTATTTGATATGTGAAAATGAAATTAAAACTTGTGTATAATTTCCATCAATACCCTTATATTAATCCCAATAATTAATATTTTTTAACTTTTAAGTTAGATGCAAATACCTTATTTAAACACCTTTAGAAAACAGATCTATGAGTATTTGTCACCCTCTATTATAAAGATGACAACTTGGAACCTAAGAAGGAAATTATTCATGATGGCCTTTGTCTGAAGCCTACTGCATTTCCAAACATTGCCCAAGTTTGTAATTCCACTGCAGCTGAAAATGAAGTTAGAGTAAAAAATAGAGTTGTATGGTTTTGGCAGTGCAGTTTGCTAGCAAACTAAATATAGACAATTGGCTGGCATGTAACTGCTCTGACCATATATACAAATGATAGGAGCTGCTGTAGTAAGAAACAATAAAAAAAATTACACTCACATTTGCTTAGCAGACACATTTCTCCAAAGCAACTTACAAAACACAACACGGGGCAACACAATCAAGTAAACATCAGTCTGAGAGTCTGTTTGGGAACAAGTGTTACAGGACAAGGCTACAAAATTGATCATCCCAAGTGAAGAACTCAGAACAAAATACAAGCGAGTTGCACTTCCTAAGTTACAAAAACTTAACAAAGTCAATATCAGTAAGACAAAAATTCATCAAACAAGACTCTTCAAGTGCTTCTTGAACACATTGAGGGAGGCAGAATGTCAAATGGAGTTGGGTAGTTTGTTTAACCTGTTAGGAACTACACATAAAAGGCGTTCACCCACAGTCAGTGTATTGTTCGTTTTTGTGCATGTGTACCACCAATTGGAAGTTGTCCTGAGCCAGTTTTCACAGGAAAAAACATATCTGAGTGCAAAATATATGTGGCAATCAAAAATTGGGTCAATAGGGTCTAGGAGATTGAGTTATTGATGGATGTGTACAGAGACAAGAACCAGTTACAGTGCCCCTTTGTATTCTTATATTTCCAAGCTAGCAACAGCTCATTTGTTATAGCATATGAAGTAGAAGTACATTCATTCACGTACACAGTTATTTTGAAGAACACCCCCCAGGTGAAATTTTAATAACCCTTGCAGTACTGCTTTCAAAATATGTCTTATGATTTGTTTGAATGGATGTGCTTTATGACTGCATGCTCTAAACTTGTACACTAGCTGCAGCTGCAGTATCATGTGGCCCAAATGTTTATTACTTCTATGGTTATGAGCACTTGTAATTTACAGAATAGTAATAAACCTGACAGTTAGCACCATATGTTCATTTGGCAGGCAAACTAAATTTTGCTCCAACAAATATTTGTAAAAAAAAACAAAAAACTTTTAAAGCCCCAGCAATAAATAGAAAAGGACAGATTCATTCACCTTTAAGTGGCTATGATATCGTAAATTCAGTCAAAATGATCCTTCATTTTTGCGTGATATTACTCTGGTATCTTCCTTGAAGGCTACTGTCACTTTAAAAGTACTAAATATTTTGGAAAAACGTAACAGCTGCTGCTGCAAAGCGTGTAAGGAAAGCCACTGACCAGACTGAAGCAAAGACTTGATATGATCGTTTTGTCTGCCCGTTGAGGGCCTCCAGATTTGTTATTTGACAGCTAAGATGCAATTTCAAAGAAAACATGCTCCAGTTTTAACTTCTCTTGAATTTGCCCCTTGGCCTCTGAAGTCCAAACAGAAACAGGAGGAATGCGACGTGTGCCTGTATTTATAGCATCCCAGCCAGAGGTTATGAGTCACATTTAAATACTGTTTGTGTTGGGTTACATCCTGTCCTTTATATCTAAAAGCTATATTTATTATCTTAAGAATAAACCTGACCTGGATGGCCACTCTTCAAAGATGTTTCTTTCTAGTGTGACTTATGCTAAAGTTTATTTATTGCTACCATTTCATGCAGTGTTGACTTCTAGTAAATGTGTTCTACTATACAACATAAAATGTCTACCTAATGAGTAGTATAAAGCAAAGAGAAGTACAATGACCTTTATTTATGTCCATTCATTCATTTCCAGAACTGGGTATTGTGGGTTTAAATCTATGCTTTTGACTGGTTCAAGGCAGCAGTCCAGTCCATCTCAGGCAGTAATCACTCTCACCCATAAGTACCCATAAGTACCTCACCCATAAGTACCTCTGCTGGCCAAGGTAGAATAATTTTCCTAACATGCACTTGTCACAATACACAAACCGACTTTAAGTTACCTAAACTTTTGCCAGTCACAAACAGATAAATAAAAAACATACAATTTTGTGTTAAAAAGACTTTACATGCCTCATCACTAACTTATAAAAAGGAGCTAACACAACAGTCCTGCATTAATCGTGAGATAGTTTGCTTTGCCAGTGCTGATCTAAAATGTCTTGGATCTCTTTGTTTTTCGTGTTGTCCTTTATCTGACTTTAAATGACTAAAATATACATGGTGCTCAGAAGCCTCTGAAGAATTGGTTGCAGTCACCTAGACTTGAAATGTTTATGTTTATGACGAAAGAAAAAAGTCCATGGCGATTGATTTAACTTGGTTTCTCCATGCTCACTTATTTGTCCTACAAATCTCCACAAATAAATGAATTTTTATAGAAAGCTGAGGAAAGAGGGAAGCAATATGATATGAAATCAGGAAAGAGAGTTTTCTTTGGTTTGCCATGTATCATTGAAAATATCTGGCTGGATCAAAGAAGGTTCACATAGCAAGTATGGTTGTTGTCATTGCCTACTGTTGTTAGCCAATGAGCAGGGCTCTCTCAGTGTAGTGCAGTGCCTCTGGACATCCAGGAGTCCTCGTGGTAATCACCCAGGCTGCAGTGCACGTCTGGCTATTCCTGCCTCTGTTGCCCTGCCAATCAAGCTGCTTTGCTGGCTGACGTAGTGCAAAGATAATCCCAGCCAAAAACAGCAGCCTGCTTTTAAACTCCCTGATCAGATCAACCCCGATAACAGTGAGTCAATGGTCCACACCAGGAGCTTGCATTGCAGTAAAAACTTATGTCAGGACTGAAGGACAGAGGACTAAAATACAATTTATTTAATACTGTAAATGTAATCATTATGGAAGAATATTTCTGACAAAATAAAATAAATAAAAAAAGTTTAAAAAACACACACATCTGAATCTGTTCCTCAGAGAGTTGCAGTCAGGGCAGCTGATGGAACGATCCTTACAGATGGCACTACAGCTATTCAAAGCTGATCCCCCAGCTAGGACGTTAAATATCTCTGGGTTCATGGTCCTTAAGGCCGATCCTCCAATTAGCTGTGAAACACCCAGTCTCATTGAGATTGCATAGGTGGTGAACAAGTTGAGGGTAGGGAAGGCTGCAGGGATCTGTGGTATTTGGGGTGAACTTCTCCAGGCTGGTTGTAAGGCTGTCCTCCTGACATTGCAAGTAATGTTTACTTCCATCTAGGAGACGGGCATCATCCCATCTGACTCAAAAAAGGGACTTGTCCCCTATCTGGAAAGGGAAGGGTGATCACGTGGATTGTGGCAACTACAGGGGGATAACACTGCTCTCAGTGTAAGGTAAGGTCCTTGCTAGGTCAATAGGATCCTTAATTACTTGCTCACCTACCAGTGACTGGAGCAGTCTGGTTTTATGCCTAAGAAGTCTACCATCGACTGCATCCTGGCACTGAGGGTTCTCATGGTGCACAAATATGAATATCGGCAGGATTTCTTTGTAGCCTTTGTTGATTTTCATAAAGTGTTCGACTCAGTTGATTGAGCTGCCTTGTGGGGCATCCTGAAACTTCATGGTATCCCCTCAAGGTTGCTGGAATCATGGCCAGCCTGTATTCTGGTACTGTGAGCGCAGTGCAGAGTGGAGGCAGAACCTCTGCATTTTTCCCAGTAGATTCTGGGATTCGTCAGGAGTGTGTTCTTGCTCCTATTCTGTTCAACGCGTTCCTGGACTGGGTGTTAGGCAAGGTCATTGGGTCCAGCGGCTATTGGGCATCTGTTGGCAAAGAAAGATTCACTGATCTTGAGTTTGCTGACGATGCTGTGATCTTCACAGAATCAATGGAGGCTCTGATCAGGGCTCTCAAGAGTCTGAGCAAGGGGTCTTTGAGTGTCTGCGTTTGCGAGTGTCCTGGGTAAAAACCAAGATGCAGGCCTTTAATGATCTCTTAGGCACAGCCATCAGCAGTGTTTCTGTCTGTAGAGAGAGTGTCGACCTTGTTGAGAGGTTTACTTACTTTGGCAATTACATTCATGTCTCTGGTGACTCTTCCTATGAAATCAGTAGACAGATTGGGAAAGCATGAGGGGTTCATGAGGTTGCTGGAAATGGGTGTGTGGCACTCCCTGTTGTGATAAGCTAAGTTCAGTGGCTGTTGAAATAAAGAAAATGTAGACACAGCTGCTCAGCTTATCACGGACATGGGAAAAAATTGTTAGAAATAGTTTTTATTTACTTGTTTTAGCATCTCTTTACAGATTAGGATGGCAGAGGCAAAAAATTTCACTGGCGGTTTGAGTGCCAGAATGCTCAAAGGGCTGCCTGGAGGCCTACTGGTGCTCCGAGAGCAAGCCATGGGGCTCAAACTAGCCAACGCTGAGGCATGCATCTGGAGTTGTTTTTTCAAGCGCACTCATAGTTTCTGGTGGCCGAGTGCAGAGGCGTGCTTCTGTAATCACTGCAGAAGAGAGTGCAAAAGTACTAAAATTAGAGGAACAGGTCAGAAGAAAAGAGAGCTCAGTTTCAGAGTAGCCAGCAAAGGAAATTCACATGTGTGACAAAGAATGGAAATGAAAGCGAGTGAAAGTACACAGCACTCACATTACCAAGACAAACGGGTATGCGTGCACAAGTGCAGGAACGTTTAAATAGGGTGGACTGCACCTGAGGAGGTGTTGACGTATAGTACACATCCCGACAAGATGGTTTATTGGAAGTCTATGGTTAACATAAATGAGGATTGTATGGAAAAAAGGGCTGTCGTTATAAAACCATGGAGTTTGTAAATATTTTTGCAAGACATTTATTTGTAAAATAGTGGACATTGCTGGAAAAAAACAGAATCCTTTTTTTGAATAGTCTTTTTTTCAGTCTGAGTCTCTCTTACTCCATCTCTTGGTTGCTTTGTCTCGTCTAATGACTCCCCAAGTTGGGAATTGTGCAACAGTGTCCTTACCCAGAGGGTCACACCGGACGAATGTCCAAGTTTTTGGAGTCCGGATGCTTCCTGTCTTGCTATATGGTAGTGAGACATGGATGCTATAAAGTGACCTGAGACGAAGACTGGACTCCTTTTGTACTGTATCTCTTCAGAGAATCCTTGGGTACCGTTGGTTTGACTTTGTGTCGAATGAGCAGTTGCTCATGGAATCCTGAATGAGGCACATTACCTGCATTGTGAGGGAGTGTCAGTTACAGCACTACGGCCATATGGTGTGATTCCCCGAGGGAGATCCGGCTTGTAGGATCTTCAATGTTGAGAACACAGAGTGGCTGGACCATGCCAAGCAAACACCAACGTAACACAAAGGCTGCAGAAAATGAAGGGTCATTTTAAGAGGGTGGGGCTGGACCACATGTCTGCCTAAGGGGTTGCCAACCAGGACCCCAAGCTGTTTCATCATGTGGTGGGTGGGGCAACACGCTGTTACCAGTGCATGCTCCCCAGTCTTACCTAAACTGACTTAAAAACACAAATAAAAGCCTGCACAGGTCCTGGGCAGTCTCATCACCAGCTCTGCCACAAACTCTGCTAACCTGTAGTTAATGGCAACTCAGTCTGCCACATTTCTCCCCAACTCCATGAGCCGAAGATCCACCAGTGACTTTGAATCCAGTGCAATGGATCTTAGCAGATGGAGAAGCATTTATGAAATGATGGGTCTACAGAGGTAGCTTATCTGTCAGTTGTCTTCCTTCTTGTACTGATGCTGCAGCCAGCATTGCAGATCCCTGAAAGTCGGTCTCAGAACTTTCCAGCAACTCATCACAAGAACTCAGTAAGTCCATTGTGAGTCTCCATGGGACTCTGCGCTTTGCTAAGTCAAACTATGTCTTTTACTTGTCCCGTTCCTTGCACTAATGTAGTGCTGATGGACTCTAATTGTTGCAACGTGGCTTCATTCTTTAATTTTTCTTGCCATTATTAATGAACAATTTTTCTTTCTTGAAAGCATTTAAGAGTTTCTAGATTCCCAGGGGTATTTTTCAGTAGTTACTTCATTTTTTGAGTTTTTGAATAACATTTTGAAATTTGTTTTATAGTGTACATGCAGTATTTACTGTGTATTTTTATATCATTTTGTGACTTTGTTGCTATGATGCTTGTCGGTCATTGTGAGTGTGCACATGCAAGATAAGTAAACCTCACTGGTGATTACAAAGAGGGGTTTAAAGGGTACATTTTTTGGCTATTGTCTATCTGTGTTTCCCAATATATTCCCTAAGATTATTTAGCACTTACTAAATGTATTTGCCTGTGTTTATCAAAATCTCAGAGTAGGAAAACTCCCTCAATAATCTTAGAGTAAGGCAAAATTAGCCCTACTCTGAGGAGTAGGCATAAAAGCATTTTATGAAGCTCGCCAGAAGAGCTTGTGTGCTGTCCTAACTCACTAGGAGCTGCCAGAACATGGCATTCAGCCAGAGATTACCACAAACATTTTGAGAAAAGATGAATGTTTTTGAAATGCTGGACAACAATGAACTTTCTCATTAAATTTTATAAACTTGGGAAGATTCCAGAAGGCAGGTGGAGACTCTCAGGGTACTGGATAAAAAGAGCATTGAAGAAGATGAGGGGAAATCCTGCAGAGAGTCATGGCACAGTACAGCGAAAGACGATTGGGACACTGAAAGAGTGAACATGCCTTCGGAAACACCACCGTGGCTAGCTTTATTATAATTATTATTTTAAAAGTCATTTCTGGTTGCTATAAAGGTAGGAAGATAATTCTTTAGAAAGAATGGCTGTGCATCAATCATCCATTCATCCATTTTCTGAACTTGCTTTATCTAGAACAGCATCATGGGGAAGCTGAAACCTATCCCGGCAAACACAGGGTGCAAGGCAGGAACAATCCCTCGATTATACATTGTTAAAGGAATGTGCCCAATAGCGGGCTTTACTTTTATTCAGCATGTGTGTTTTGGTCTTTACATCTCGGTGTTCAATTATGTAATTATTATGGGCATCTTAGCTCAATATATTATTATTTTTCCTTATTAGTATCTATTTTCTTATGATTACCAAGGAATCTGCAAAATGTCATCATGAGTACCAGTTTATGGCTTGGACTAAAATCATGACATCATTCATTTTCAAACTCAAATTCTTGCTCCTAGCTAGGATTATAAATAAGAAGCTTCACAAATACTTCTTATGCCTTACTCTAAGGTAGATTTCTTATTGTAGTCCAGCTTCTAATGCAATTCTGAGATGCTTGATAAATATGGGTCCAAATTTATTTTTTCTTAATGACATTGGCTAGCATTTTTTGACTTTGGTTTTTGCTTAGTTATTTTTGGTTCCTGTGAAAGTACAGCTTCATTTCCTGGTTGCAATTCTAGTGTGTATTTTGGCTCAATCTTATTACCTGGGGCCTCATGTATGAATGGTGCGTACACACAGAAATGTTGCGTAAGAACTTTTCCACGTTCAAATCGTGATGTATAAAACCTACACTTGTCGTAAAGTCACGCACTTTTCCACGGTACCTCATACCTTGTCGTACGCAAGTTCTCCGCTTGGTTTTGAAGACTGGCGGCACCCAGCATCAAAGCAGTGCTACTGTTCCTGTGTGGTTACCCTTTATTTCTTAGAACCACATTTCTGATGCGGCTTTATACTGTAAATACACTGAAACTAACCGCATATTGTTTATTAGTGTAATGCATCTGATTGTAGATTACCTGTAACAATATAATGGCCCAGGGAATAGCCAGAGTATTCCAAATACCATAACTGCTTTAGCGTTGTTACTCTCACTGCACCATCTTCTTTTTCTTCTTTCAGCTGCTCCCGTTAGGAGTTGCCACAGCGGACCACCTTTTTCCATATTACTCTCACTGCACCACTTGGAGTATTTAAATCACTGCATCTGAGTGGGGAATCACAGCAGCAGCTGATCAGAAAGAAAATTATCGGTATACAGCATCAAGCCCACGCTGCCAAAGCCACAGCAAAACGTTTCAAAGCCTTTCCTGTATGGACTTCGCGGTTCAGAATATGTTGATTATATTATGCAGATAAAACTTTAACTTCATTTAAATAATCTGTATTGTTAATAATTTAACATGTGAGGACACGGTGCCGCAGCGCTTGCAAGTTCACTTATTGTTCCTGCCTTGCACGCTGTATATTTACTGAGGCTGGCGCGACACTGGAAGGATAGATGAATAGAATAATTAAACACGTACTATGAAGATATTTCAATGTTCCTTAAAAGTTTTGAAGAATTGTCATTGTAAGCTTCCAGATGGCTTAACGTCTATTACAGAGCTGATTGAGTGGCGATTGGGTATTTGGGGAAAGAAAAGTAAGGACAGGAATTGCAGGTTAGTACGTTTGAAAGAGACAGTACTGTTACAATAAATTATTTCATCGAAGGTCGCAGCAGCATCTTGTATGAGACATGACCGATCACTGCGCCATCGTGTTCCCATGTTTAATAACATGCTTTCATTCCAGTCATCATGAAAATTATATCACGTATACATCTCAGTATTTTAATTATTTAGAGAACTGTAATATCACAAATGTAATGGATTCTGTGTCCTGTCGGAGAAAGAGAAAGAACGGAATCACGTAGTGATTCACACACATACAGCACATTGAAGATCAAATACAAAACAAAGCATTTAACGTGCTACTTTAGTTACGATGGGATTTGAGAAACTAGTAAATGAAATGAATTTAAGATGAAGTTTATGATGTTCTACTTTAATGACAAAATAAACTACGTGATTAAAGTGGAAATTTCGAGATTAAAGTTGACATTTCAAGCTTTTTTCCCACTGTGTACCTTTTTTTTTTTGTCTGTACCCTAATAAGCTCAGACGGTGGGCTACGTCTCACCTTTTCACGGCGACTTTGATATGTGATAACTTCTTTTTTATTTTGGGCACTGTGCGAATTTGTGAACTTGAGCTTTCGAGTTTCTCCGACACGCTATGTCAGTCGATCGGTTTCCTTTTGTTGTTTATACCACTGTTTAAATCAACAAATAGTATGTTTTTCTTTCCCTCCACTTGGTATTTGCTGAAATTCTTATATTTTCCCCCATGCTTTTCCCATTGTCTTTTCACAGAACGCTGAGCTTGAGGGCTATTTATATTTATTTGCATATTCAAAGAGGCGTAACTCTGGGAGGAATTGGGGTGGGACTAAAGGCATGTGTACGTGCGTTAGTTTTCACGCTGACCGGGATTTATGTAGCGGAAGAACGTGGAAGTTGGAGTGCGCACAGATTCCTACATCTGGATTTTTCTGTGCGTAAGCACATTTCGGCTTTTGTGCTTACGCCATGTTATAGTGCGAATTCTACGCACAGCGTTATACACGAGGCCCCTGGTCCTCAGCTTAAATGCTGTCTTTTTTTCTTCTGGGGCAGTACACTTGTGGACGATAAGTTAGACTTCATTCGTGGCTGTGCCAGGCTTGCCATTTTTTTAGGCTTCTCTGCAGCTGGCTCTAAAACTGCTCATATACATAATTGAATTCTAGTTCATACTGTATGTTTTTTCCATCTTTTCTCACAGCATTTATGCAATTCAGTTACACAAAAGTCTAATGTGAGTTTATGTTCCATTCCTGGAATTTGAATTACAGGAAAACTGAAGTCAGGACCAAAGGACTGGTGAGTAACATGACTTCACCATGTGATATCACAATCCAACCCTGAAACCACACTATCCTGAATCTCTGGAACAAAAGCCAGATTTCCTGCCAAATAATACACCATAAATGGCTGAGAAAAAGCAAAAATACCAGCAAGAAAAACACTCAATAAAGAAGACATGCAATTAAGAATTTAATTGTAATATGTGACAATAAACTTCAACTTCTTGACTTTGTAAAGTAAAAATACACTTTGAATATATAATCATATCATTATTTTAATCCAGAATAGTAGATTAGAGATAGGCTTTGAAGTTTCAATAAAATATTTTTATGAACAAATGCCAACTACTTGAACAGACATAACAGGAAAATCACACAGAGTGAGTATTGCACAGCTGAATGTTTTTCTTCTAATAGCACTTCAAGGATTAGTAAGAATATTAGATTTAGATAATGAAACATGTCACACGCATACTGTATACTGTAGATTAATAATGAGTATGAATATGGAAATAACAAGATAACACTCAAAACAATACAAATCTGCACCAATCAACTGACAAATAGCTGCACCTTATCTAGGTCTGCTAATGAGTTCTTTTGGGAATCTTAGCTTTGTTGAGGTACTCTTGGATAACAAAGCTTGCAGGCCCCCTATGCCTTCAGTACTGGAGCTTGATCCTCTGAGCCACTATATAGTTATAGATTAAATACTTCCACAGCAACATTCAGCATGAGATTGTTGAGTCATTGCTTGGTGTACGCTCATATGGATGGTAGAGCAATCCTTTAGATCCTCAATGTCAAATTCTTTTACTTCAGGGAAACATCCTAAACAACAACTGTTGAGTTGAGCTTGGATGAATGCCACAGTGCTGAACAGTTCTTAAGGAACATTCTCTCTCTGTGTGCAGCAGAGTCTTTCTGTCACGGTGTCTGGAAATTAATAATTAGAGAGCACTTTGTCCAAATTCCCTCACAGAGATACAGAAAACAAAGGGGGATGGAGATAGTAAACCCTACATCATAGCCCTGAGCGCCAACTTGGCCAGTCTGCTGCCTGAATAAATCAGATACAACAAGTAGAAGTCATACAAAGCCCCTGAACAAGAACTGAAGCCTAACAGACCACCTAACTAACCTAGGTGGCAGACAATAAGCAGGTGCAGAGTAAAGACACAGAATTACTTGGGAAATTTCCAAGTTCATTCAACTCAGCCCCATGATTTCGGTAGTGGGAAGAGCCATGACTCAGGGAACTAGTAACTCATGTTTTTGTTTTTTTTTTTTACTTTAGCTTTTTTAATAGTAAAAATTACTATCTACTAGTTCTGCCAGTACAAATCCCAAAATGATAAGAAAATATATTTTTATGCTTTGTCTTGACAAATGATATGACTTTGTACAGTAAATAAAAATGTAAAATAGACAAAAGACAATGCCATTACTACTCTGGTCACTGCTTGTGATATTTTCCCCATATCACACCCTCCCAAAAGTATGCAGATCAGGTTAACCATTGAGTTTAGTTTGGCCTCAGTTTTCTCGTGGTGGTCTGGCACTTTGTCTTCTTTCTTGTGTGTTGGGGAAGCTGTATAAAGTATTTGTAATAACTTGTCTACTTGTAACAGTTTGATCTCTAAGAACTTCCTGTGTCTGAAATGTGAAAAGTTTACAAATAGTCTGTGAGAGGCAAATATATTCTGGACTGCCGATTCAGTAATCTGATTAATTAACTGATTAACTTAATATTGCTCCCACTTGAGAGACCTAGGGGCACCGTGGTTAACTAAACTTCCCTACAACTCCAGAGACTTGGGTTTAAATCCTAGCCAACAAACTCTTTGTTGTCGGTCTACATGTCTTCCTGTGCCCGTGTGGGTTCTGTTTAGGGACCAACTTTTCCTTAACAGTCTCAAAGACATGCACTTTAGGTTTGCTGCAGCTCACCATAATGCTGAATTTGGATACATGGAGTTGAAAAGAATAAATAAATGAAATAACCTTAGTGCTACTCAATACTAATCTTTGTGCTACTTAAATTGGGGAACTCCTGTACTCCTGGTGAAATACTGCAAATATGCCTTATTTCTTGGTATTTGAAGCAGGATATGAGGAAACCCATTTCTTTTTCCATCTCTTCCTGCCCACATTGACCACACTGCTTCTAGTCCTAGTTTTCCAACTGTCTGTGGCAGCCAGATCAGCTGGTCAGGCTGCACTCACTTAGACTGCATTTGGGCAGGCTGTCTCCCTTATTTCATTTTTAGTATGGTTGAGTTACTGTCCTGATACATATAATCCTTTTTTGTACAATCTAAATGCAGGCCATTTTTAAAACATTTTATATTGTTAACCTGGTAAACGTTGTAGCATGTTACAGTAAAGAATTTATTCTTTTTTAAGTTTGTTGCTGCTATTTTTGACTTGAGGATATATAGAGTACTGGTATGCTGATTTGGCTCTACTTCCTGAGTTTCAGAACCAGCTAAATGCATTTTGTGTGAGGACAGTGTAGTCTTTGTAAAGATATGACTTGGAGTAAGTCACCTAACAGGCAATGAGGAAAACCTAATAAAAACTGTCTGATTTGGTTTGTCTGATGCAGAAAAAGTAAGAACTGTAGTACGCTGTGCTTTCAGTTTCAAGGCTTTTAAAATGAGAGGCAGGATTCTTTGAAGATGGCTCTGTGATTTATTCTTCCAGCAAATAAGGTATGCGTTCATAAGCTCTAAATGAAAGATATGAAAGCATATAAAAGAAAATCCTATTTGAAAGGAGAAGCATAGGCCCTGCATTTCACTCTATCATCTATTAAAACATCACATAAATCTGATTTTTCTTTCTTGCATGCCTTAATGTTTTCTTTTTTGGATTACTGTATCGATCTTCCTTTAAAGACAACTTGAAGTTCCAAATGCTGCTGTTGTTCATCATATAGCTTTCACTTAATTCAAAATGATGCTGCAGGAATTATTAAAAGAACAAGAAAATACAAATGTATAACTCCAGTTCTTAAGTCCTTTCACTGGCACCCGGTTAAGTTTAGGGCAGATTATAAAATCCTCCATTTAACATATAAAGCCATAAATGGCCAAAATCCAGTTTACTTATCTGAGTTTATCATTGCTTACAAAGCAGAGCACACATTAATAGCAGTGGGAGGTTGAGCTTTTAGTTACATGGCTCCAAAGCTGTGGAAAGGTCTGTCTTCTACTAAAAGAGATGCCCCTTCTGTCTCAGTTTTTAAATCCTGGCTGAAGACCCACTACTTCAGTTTAGCATACCTTGAGTAGAGCTGCTGATTAGCTGTGCATAATGCATGTCTGTTGTTTGTCATTAGCACTAATACATATAATTTGCTACTAACCCTCGCCTATTCCGTTTCTCTTCTTGGTACTCAAAATAAAAAAAATCAATTAAAAATTTGAAAGTCAATGTCCTACTGAAACCTCTCAACAAGGTTGTCGAGAGTGTCGACCTTGTTGAGAGGTTTACTTACCTTGGCAGTGACATTCATGTCTCTGGTGACTCTTCCTATGAAGTCAGTAGATGGATTGGGAGAGCATGCGGGATCAAGAGGTCGCTGGAAAGGGGTGTGTGGCACTCCCGATATCTATGCAAAAGGACACAGGTCCAAGTCTTTAGAGTCCTGGTGCTTCCTGTCTTGCTATATGGTTGCGAGACATGGACGCTATCCAGTGAGCTGAGACGAAGACTGGACTCCTTTGGTACTGTGTCTCTTTGGAGAATCCTTGGGTATCGTTCGTTTGACTTTGTGTCGAATGAGTGGTTGCTCATGGAGTCCCGAATGAGGCACATTACCTGCATTATGAGGGAGTGTTAGTTACAACACTACGGCCATGTGGCGTGTTTACCCGAGGGTGATCCAGCTCGTAAGATTCTCATTGTTGGAGACCCAAGTGGCTGGACCAGGCCAAGGGGTCGCCCACGTAACACCTGGCTGCGGCAGATAGAGGTCATTTCTGGAGAGTGGGACTGGACCGCGTGTCTGCCTGGGGGGTTGCAAACCGGGATCCCGAGTTGATTCATCATGTAGTGGGTGTGGCAATGCACTGTACTAGTGCATGCTCCCCAACTTGACTTTACTTGTCCTACTGAAGAATGCTCTGGACATGGTTCAATTCAGTTAAATCTAAATGTTTTCTCTTGAATCGTGTACAGGACTAATCAAAGGGACAGCTCAGAGAAAATAAAAGTCACACACATAATATGCAGTAATTATCCAATAATTCATCAAGACAAAATGTATAGATATTCAAAGGTCACCCTTGCACACAAAATAGAATATTCACTTATTGAGCTTCGATATTCTTCTTAGTCATTGTGGTTCTAGTAGATTCTGAGCAGCAGGGCAGTATTTTCTTAGTATTTCCTGAGCTCAGATTCCATAAGGTAACAACAAAAATTCTTTTCTCTGCTGAAGGAAAGCTGTACCCCTTTTATTAGCTCTCAGAGAACAAGGGACGGCAAAAAATTTGGTGTCACTCCCTTTACCCCTCATAGGTCATTAGATCCCACAAGAACCTAGAACTGTCTCTTCCAGTTAACTAATCACTTTTACAGCTGGACTACTAACTCTAACATTTCAGTAATTTGGCTTGTAAGAATCCATCACAATATGTTGGGCTTACAACATACAGATATTGTTCACACAATACTGTATTTAACTAGTGGTCTCAAGAAAATCTTGTTTGTACAAATTAAAAAGACACAGCTTTTTCATACTTGAGGGGCTCCATATAAGAAGTGCTTACTTCAACTTGCTTCTTTAAATTTGAAGACACATTCTTGAAAGTAGAATATTTCTCTAGGTGCTGTTTTCAAATATGACTGTATGGGGAAGTTCACATTCAGTTTCCATGTCTCAAAAGTGAGTGGGAATTGTCTACCAAACGGGCAGTGGAAGGTGCACTATTGCACTCTTATCTTTGAATGATACACAGAATTCTATTGGCTGTGTCTGAGCGATACTGAACTATAACCTAAGTTGATAACACACCTGATTGGTCTCTTTTATGAATTTATAACAGTTTGGTCTGTGCAACAATTAACAAGGACTTACTGGGAAACTTAATGAGATACAAATTATTCTATTTGATCTATAAATGTAGAGGGGTAAAAGTAAATGTAGACCTAAATGTAGCCCTTTGTACTTAAGTAAAGTACGAATACCTGAAAAATGTACTTAAGTAACAAAGTATTTTTTCTTCATTATTTTACACCTCTGCAGGTATGTATTTATATTTTAAAATGTTTGATGCAGATGGTGACGTTTAGGATGGCATTTGGCCTAGCACTGGGCCTCCCACATTACCTCCACCCTTTGAAATGGTTATGACTTTATAGTTTCAAAATCATTTACAATAATCAGTAAATCTGTAAACTTAACACTCTATATATGACAACGTCTTTGTTTTATGCATCCAAATTTTTATTTACAATCAAAATATAAACTACAAAATCTGATGTAAGGCAAAACCTTGTATTTTTTTTATTAAAAATAACATAAATATAAACACCCACCTATCAGAAACTAGCCTAATCCCCCCAAAACCATTTCAACCATTAAGTCTAAAGCAGTATTACTTTTCATTTAGTTCTCACCTTTACCCAAAGTAAAAAGTAAAATCAGAATAAAGTACAAGAGGAGAGTTTACATATAAGTTTTGTAAAGTACAACCAAAGCACAGGCAGTTTAAGTGATTTGCTTAAGGTCATTATAAAATAAAACATGTTTAATTAACTTTCTTAATGTAGTACATTTCACCAAATGTTATGTTTAAACAAGGCAAATGTTTTAGTAATAGCTCATTTTGCTTGTAAGCCTCTACTCAAAAACATTCTTTGTGTATGTGAATAGCATACAGTGAAATGCACCTTGCTCTTTAGGAAAATCAATTTTACTAATGCAGTATTCTGTAAGCTTTCAGTATGCTGGGGTGTAACAGTCTGGGTTGGCTCCACACTCCATGTTTGCTTCCAGGAGTCTCTTGATTCCAGAACTGCCAATAACGTACCCAAAGATGAGCCAGGCAAATGAAGAAACACGCAGTCAGCAAGGCATTAGTGCAAATTGTTCAGTAATTTTACTTAAAACAGCAAACAAATAAAAACTGACCAAAAAGTGCAGTGCTTCACTTAGTCGATAAATAAATAATCTAATAAAGTGATGTATAAGGTGGAGGTTTAAATCAAGAAATAATCCCACTAAAACAAAGTTCAAATCCCAGGCAAATTTTTCTTTTAATGCATGAGCCCCAATGGAGGAGGAGGAGGAGGTTACCAGACAGGTGCAGTCATCTGTTAATCATGGGTTCGGATTCCAGCCGCCAGTCCCTTGGCATCTGTAGGACTCCTCTCCGAACCCCACTCACATCTCCTTCAGCCAGTCTGTCTGCGTTCAAAGGAAGACACCATACAACAGGGCCACTCCTATTCTCCTGCACTGCTCAATAAGAGCATCCCTTCTCAAGCCCCACACGCAAGTGATGGCCTGCCATTTGTTTCCCTAGGGCATGCTCCCAACCACCTGCTTCCATTCTTCCCAACAAGGGTTATCTCAATCCTGCCTTTCTTTGGACGTTTCGTTTTTCTTGCTTTCTTTTTTTGATCCTCCCCTCTTTGCAGTGCAGGCCCCCTTTAAACCCCTGATTGGGTGTAGATGACGTCCTCCACCTGCTCCAAGGTGTAAATGAAGTAACCCGCTTACATTTGCATGTGAATACACAATCAGCCAAGCACCCCAATTAACTTCAGAGTGGCACGTGTACGTTCAAACGTTCACCTGTACCCACTCTGAGCCTGTGTGGTCTGGGACTCCTGATTATTTATTAAAATTGTGCTTGAACTCTTTTCACTTGGGGTGCTCTTTTTACAAACCCCCTCCCAGTGCAATCAAAACATGGTTCTTTTTTCTGCATTAGCATCATTTTGGTCACATGTTTCTTCATTCAGGTGCCAACAAAAGTAATACAAATTCTTTACAAAAAATATAAGGCCATGATTGATTTAAAAGCAGCATATACCGGTACCTGTCACAATCTTCTCTGAAAAGTGCAGAAAGATGAAAAACAGCCCAACCTGTGTCTCTTTATCTCTTCCTCTAGATCTGGTGATTTAAAACACCTTGTAATCCAATTACTTACTGTATGTGTCACAGAAAAAATGAATTAGTGTTGAAGAATTAGATATCCCAGAGTGACTACAGTGATACACATATGGACCAGCATCTACTATCATTGGCAAAAAGACCCATCTGACTTACAAGCCAGAACTGCTGCAGCTGCACACACATCTGTACATGGAGTCATACACAGAGTTTCAATCTATGATATTTAATTCTGAAATGTGCATTGAATAAAGAAGAATGAAGAAATAACAGATATTGTACTTTCTTGCCAAAGATTTTAAAAATGTAACAGCTGCACAATGTCCTCCTGATTTTTCTGTTTCACTGAGTGCAGGTGTTACTTATGGGTTGTATTCTGCAGCTGTTCCTTTTTAAATTCCTGGTTGCTAGGTGACAAGTAAGGGAACGAGTGCACATGTGAGTGAGTGTGTGTGTGTGTGTGTGTGGGTGTGTGCGTGTGTGTGTGTGCGCGTGTGTGTGTGTGAATTTGCAATGTCAGCATGGAAATGGAAAAAAAAAACATGTTAAATAAAAGCATTCCTGTGGTGGGATACTTAAGCAAATTCCTTGAATATACCAAATGGGTGTGAAAAATGTGTCTGCAATCATTCTACTTCCTTGGATTTTCTAAAAATTTCGTCTAATTCCATGACTACAGAATGACTTCTGCTGCAGTGTGATACTGTATATAAAATGGTTCAATACTAGAATACAGAAAACAACAACAAAGTACTCCTGACCCATCTCCATGTGTCTTGATCTGCTGTGGTGGAATGTCAAATTTAAATTAATTGCCAACAGAATTCCTAGAGCCACAGTTCACTCAGCCTACCACCGCTAGGCAACAGGGAGGTTTCAGGTATGGAGAACTTTAAACACTTCAGAGCCTCTTCGAGAAAGAATTGAAAGTGCAAAGCCCAGTGCACTTCCATAAGAAATATCAGGAATCCAAGGAAACTAACAGGGGGCAACCCTTCCAGCCACAACCCCAGAGATGACTACAAAAAGAAGCAAATCAAACCAAAGGGGAGTTCATCCTGCTCAGAGAAAGGGATAGAAACTCTGCCTGAAAGGTTACTCAAAATATTCCATAAGTAGAAAAAGAGTTTAAACTTTTTTCTGAACTGATTGAGGTCTCAGTACTCTTTATACTGTAATAAAAAAGAAGAAAAACACTATCCACATGACTGTAACTTATAATTACTCATTGAACCTAGGTGTTTTGGTTAGTTGAGTGCCACCTAGCAGTTACAAATAGTATAGTCATTTGGATGGAGGCATCCCTGTGATTAGTGCCTTCAGGATGAGGAAGGCTTTAGAAAAGACATTTGTAAAGAGCTTAGGGAATTATAGTAGGAGAGTCAGCATGGTATGCAGCCAATTTTATAATTTCTGGAAGTCACACCAAAAGATGAGTGTAAGCAACAGGCAGAAAGTTAGTGCATAGACCCCAAATAAAGAATGCTGGGTCATATTATTTGGTGTATGAAGCACGAATCAGGGATATGTGATTAAAAACCAGAGCTCCATGGAAAAGAATTCACCCCTTATTGGATTTTAAGAATGCTCCTTAAACTTTTTGAATTAAATTTTACTAAAATTTCCCATTCTCATACATTTTTTATTTTACCTAAATTATCATGTTTCCAATTTTCATGCAGTGCTCTGTGCACATTAATATTCTTATTTTAGCTTTCCACCATACACATGATTCCTGTGTGTTAGGTTAACTGTCAGTGCTAAATTAGGCCCTACATGAGTGTGTGTGCAAATGCCCCCCAGAGTGGATAGGCATACTGTCTGTGGATGGATAAGATTTTTGCCATTTAGAGTGAGTACTCAAACTTTACATGGAAGGCATCTCAGCTAGGATCAGACAGAGGTCTAATTGTTATAAGGTAGCAATGCTTATCAATGCTTACTACTGCCCAATTTTTCTGCCCTCCGTATGATCATGATATAATTCTTTGTTGCCTTGATCAGATAAATTGGTTGTTGGGTAAAAGCTGCTTATCTTTAAAAATGTGAGGAAAATACATTTCTTTTAGTGGGTGGAAATTGTGTGTTTCTTCATTTGATTTGTAGAAAATATAATGCAATTTCCTTGTACAGTATACACTTAGCTTTTTCTTTGTAGATACTGTGGCCAGTAGGGGGCATAGCAGCACCCCAAACCCCAGAATCAAGTGCTGAATACCAAGTCCAATTAATAGTTTATTAATAAGGAAATGCCACTCAACAGGCTTCTCTTCGCAATATACAACAGAACAGTCCAGTTTCTCTTCCCTGTGTGTTACCTTCATTCTTCCACCTTTCTCCACAAATCTTGTCCATTTCCTCCTGACTCCAACTCCCTGGAGTACTTCTGCTGCTGCCAAGTTGCACCCAGCAAGCACTTCTGGGTCAAAAGGAAACTCCCTAAAATGGGGACAGCTTCTCCCACTCCCTCATAACCCAGCAGGGCTGCCAACTGGAACTACAACTCCCATGCCACCCTGCAGGTGTACACACAAAAGACCCTCCAGAGAGTTTTTGCAACCTAGTCTGCTTGGGGAACACACCGTTCCAACCATCCATTACTGTATTGAGAGCTCCTGGTTGGGTAAAGTGCCATTCCACCTGGCCAAGATGCCAGCCAACCCATGTCTATGACTATGCTTCTTCTAATACAGGTTCAAAGAGTGATGAATGTGTCCTAGCAGCTTCAGATGCAAGGAAGGAACCAAAGCACAACAGGGTATTAGTTGATCTCTCATACGAGGGCTCGTTTACACTGGGCCTGTTTAGATTTGCAAACCCATGTAGCCTGCATATCTTTGGGATATGAAACAAAAACCCATATGGAAAATGGATGAATAAGAATAATAGTTAAAGCTACATAGAAAGGTTATTTTGAATTCCATAACTCAGGAGCCGTGAGGTAGTAGTGACACTGTGATATATCTTCTCTTGTAAATTACTCTATAGTCACATATTGATCACAGTAATGTGTTATGGTCAGGCAGCTCATGGTATCACTGTTGTCTCACAGCTCCAGGCTCCTGGATTCAGATCTTAGCAAGGTCACTGTCTGTGTGCAAATTCTTCCCATCTTTGCTTACTCTTTGTGTACTCTGATTATCCAACCATCTCTCAAAAACATTCATAAGCAAAGTATAGACTCTAAAATGGCTTAGGATAAGTGTGCTTCAGTGTGCTCTACAATAGGTAAACACCCAGTCCAGGTTTGGGTTTGATTTGTATGGTATTCTGCTGGGAATAGGCTTAGTCCCCAACTACTCTGAATTAAATTAAGTAGGTTTAGACAATGAAATATAATTTTCTTACCACATTACAGTTAAAACAACTGATGCAAAATGCAGTACGAAGAAAAATAAAGTATAATTCTTTAACTCCAATCTTTAATTATCTTCATTAACTATGCCTTATTGTGCAAACAAACTATAAAAATGTTAAATTAAAGTTTACAAACAATTTCAAGACACTTGCCCTCACCTGTAAAGCTGCAAATGGTGAAGTTTACATTTACATTTATTTGCTTAGAAGACCAGCAGCATGATGCCACACTGGCACACTGCTGCCTCACAGTAAGGAGAGCAGGGTTCATGTCCCAGGTCCTTCCAGCATGGAGTTTCCATGTTCCCTCCGTGTCTCTGTGAGTTTCCTCTGGGTGCTCCTGTTTCCTCCCACAGTCCAAAGACATGCAGGTTAGGCAAATTGGTGATCCTAAATTAGCCCTACTGTGTGGTTAGGGTGTATGTATGTATGTTCACACTGTGATGGACTGGCATCCTGTCCAAAGTTTTTTGCTGCCTTGCACCCTATGATAGCTGGGGTAGACACCAGCAGACCACCATGATCCTCTTCAGGATTTGTAAATGATTAACTGACTGCCTACAGATGCTTTTATCTAAAGTGACTTACAAAAGAGGTCAATATAATTGAGTAACATCAGTCTAGGGATTGATTGTGAGCAAGTGTTACAAGACAAGGCTACAAAGTTAATTTCCACAAGTGACAAGCTCAAGAAAAATATAAGATTGTTACAAAACCCAGATTTACAAAACTTAACATCTATAATTTAAAAATTGACCAAACAAGAGAGTCTTCAAACACTTCTTGAACACAATGAGGGAGTCAGAGTTTCAAATGAAAGTGGTCATGTTGTTTCTCTAGCCAGGAACTGCACATGAAAAGAGTTTGCACTGATATCTGATACCTCGCAGATCAGATCTGAGTTGTTAAAAAGGGGCATAGGACCTCACAAGTGCCTCCATACATATATAGGTGCAGACCCACTGACTACTTTGTAGCCAGAGAGGAGAGAGAGAGAGAGAGAGAGAGGTTAGGAGCATACGCTGATACAGCACATTGCCGCACCCACCACATGACAAACCAACTCAGGATCTCAGATTGGGACCCAAGTGTAGCCATGCAACAGGTGACACCTCAGCACCACACAAGTTCAGATGGAATGGAACCAGTGTGAGGTTTTTTGCAGTGGCTGGAGTGCCAATTCTGTCACCAACCCCCAAGTTTTCCTTGCAGGTTGGAGGACCTACTTGCAGGGCTGGATGCAGATTAACATCATATCCAGGACGAAGCAATTGCAGGTTAAGGGCCTTGCTCAAGGGCCCAATGAAGTAGAGTAACTTTTGGCGTTTACGAGATTCGAACCAGCAACCTTCCGATTACCAGTGCAGATCCCTAGCCTT
>JANRMT010062792.1:16152308-16271747 GCA_026402145.1 Polypterus bichir lapradei
ATATATATATATATATATATACATACTATATACATATATACTAGGGGGCTTTGTCTCCTATTCGCGTCGCTCGCCCACCCCCTAACTCACCCCTCTTTATGCGCGCCACTTCACGTCCCTGCTGCTCGTGTTGTGAAGGGACAGGGGGGGGCTGAATGCATGCTAAGGAGATGCAGACGGATCAGCTGCTGGCTTGCAGCTTCTGCTACCAAGCTGCCTGTTCTGCGTGTTGCGCTGTGCGACAATCATTTAAAAGCCTGTACTGCAGCTGTCCTTTTGCTTCACTTCCTTGTCTAACGGGACGTTAAAGTGTCTCTCCGAGATGATCACATCTTGACCCAATATATATTTATATATATATATATATAGGTGCAGACCCACTGACTAATTTGTAAAATTATATGGTATAAGTTTATTATCCTAGGAGAAAAAAGTAACCATTAGCAGAGCCATCTATCTATCTAAATATCTATCTATCTATCTTCATAGTCTTTGTAAACGTTCTCTGGTACCTCATGATCATCAAGTAGATTATGTGGATTTCATAATAAATAGTGGCTGGATGGATGGATGAAAGTAGAATTTTTTTCTGTTTTCTGTTTGATAGAGGTCTTATTGGTGGTATTTCCTATGTGGATGGTTCAAATATTCCCAATTGATCTTCATAATTGCATTAACACTTTGAAAGAAGTAACTTAATAGTGCAGAATGAACTTGTTTAGCAGGGGTTAAACAAGAAAGAAAAATAACTCTCAAGGGTTTGAAAAAGGAAGAAGAAGAGAAGAAAACAGAACAAAGAAGAGTCTTTGATTTTATACAGACAGCTGTTTGTAGATTAAGCATATGGTGTTTCATAAGAGTGGTAGCAGTAAGGCAAGTTGATTTTCTAATTGCTATGTTCCCTTTTAGTGCAGTCTTATTTTTCATTCTATTTAACATGATGGGAAACTCTAAAAAGTTTTTCATAGATAGGGAGAGAGTGAATCAAGAATGTTCCCAAACCACATACTGTACCAACAATGAGTCGGTAATAAATCTCTGCCAATTCCACTTTAAGATAAAGACAACATCTAATTGCTCAATGAAGAGTCACACATTTTCACATTGCTCTACTGAGTGAGAAATTCTATGAGTGACCTTTTTATGGATCTTCTAATTAGAGGATCTCTATAGATATACCATCTGAGTGTAGCTCATACTAGCTGCCCAAGACAGTTTAGGGTTTTTCCAGGTACTACAATTTTTTTCCCACATCTTAAAGATATACTTACTAGATTATTTGGCAGCTGGGTGGCAGCCTTGACAAACAGCCACATTTGAGTGAGTTGGAAATTTCCTAATCTGGCAACTAAAGTATTGGAGTGGCCTTTAATGTACTAAGCAAGCAAGGGAGGTAGAGTAAGTGGTGTGAGACTGTTGATAAACACTAAGCTCACTCTTTTTGGGGGTGGAAAGCCAGAAATATTGCTCTCTAAGGGCTTGACAATGCTTTGCAACCCTTTTGGACCTGTAGAATTTTCACAAAAACTGCTCGGATGAATATAAATGGTGGGGAAGTGACTTTTGGAAATGCAACATGGCTAATAGGTTTTGGTGTCTCTATTAGCCCATTTTATAATTTGGAGAGTGGCATGGATGGATCGGATGTGGAGGAAGGAACAGGGAGAAAAACAGCATGTGGTAGCCCCACCCCTGCAGGAATGACTAAAGTAGGCATCATGTGATATCGCCCTAAAATAAACACCTCTCTGACTCTATCAATGGTATGAATTTTACTGATCTTGAAACTTCTTAGTTTCTTGAAATTTATTACAGCTAAGCTGTAAATTCAATTTTGCACAAATCACTGGCTCATGTCATGCAAGGGGTATCAGTAGGACTTGTCAATGTAGTCTAAGGATACCTGATAGACAGACATCACTAGTAATTGGTTAACCTTGAATATGCAATGGATGGTTTGGAAGTTAATTTTCTGAAGGGATCATAACAAGTTGGAGAAGATAAAGGAATTACAACTCCTAAACGTTTTATAAATTGAGATGTGGGACACTGGTACTCATTATTAAGGGATTGCTATCTAGAATCAGCTGTGACTATATGGACCACTACCTGAGACTGGTTAAATATAAGTGTAGGGATATCTATAACTATTAAAAAATTAGGTAAAGATGGCCCTCAAATGTTTAATGGGATGGTAGGCTGCACCTGAAAAGAATTCTGTCAGATCATTCTAACAGTTAAGACAGTGAGGTGGACCGGAAACCCAGGAGAGTGTCTCCAAGATGGTAGAGGACAACAAGTACATCTATGAAGGGACTTTGGCTTCCTGCTAACAATAATAGAGCATTACATTGGGAGGGCAAAAATGGACACCTGCCCCTAAGAGGACTGGGTTGCATTTCCATTACAAGCCACTGTGGACTAGCTGGTCTAGAGTTCTACTAGATACTTCTTACTTTGGCAGCAATTTAGGAGATGGCCCAAAAATGAGCTCTATGTGCCACAGTACTCTATGAAGTGATTTATTATTTATTACTTCTGTTTCACAGAGCGTCTGGGTAAGAGTCATTTTAAAATAAAAAAAACAGCTGTGTGTCAGATAATCCTATCTGTTACAATGCATGTTATTATTTCATGAGATATGAAACATAAGTTACCGGTTTGCAGGCAGAGCTTGTGATAGCAGGATGTTGCTTTTGTGGTCTCTCTGAAGAATTGCTAAACCTGCATAAATCAATCATTTTGCTATTGATTGTGTATAATTATCTAATTTTGTGTTTTCTTAATTTTACTCAAGCTCTATATTTGTTACAATTTACAATAGCATTTTATGGAAGCATTTTATATATGCTATAATAATCCAGTTTAAATGCTGGGTTTGGTATGACAAATGTAAAAAAAGTATTTTTCTCATTGCTCTGGCATTCTCTGCTTGTTTCAGTATTCTGTGACTGCAGTGATTTACATCTAAATGAATGTAAAAGCTGCAGGTAAGGTTTAAAATTATTATTTTTTTCCATTTTAAGCATCAACAGTGAAATTTCACACTTTAGTTTTACACTTAAAAAACAACACTTAATTAACCTAAAAACATTTTAGTAATTCTCCCACCATTTTAGATTCTGTATATCAAGTGAGGCTGGTAATTTGGTTCTCTTGGCATAATATCACAGAGTTTCAGCAGCTTCTTGTGTTCTGTCATAGCCTCATTTCACTTGGTGTCCTGCCAATTTATATTTCCCCACGAGGCATGCTGCAGCTTCTAAAAGCAATTTAGAGGGATGACATCTGGAACACCTTCACACCTGCCATGGACGTCAGAATTCATAAGAGGTGCTTCTAGTTTCACAGATGTGTAAATAAAGTGTCTCTTGTTTATTATGTATGACCAATAAAAATGCAGGTCATATCACTGTGGAAGAATAACAGAAAAAGAAAATTAATTTCAGATTTGTTTCCTTGACAGTTGTACTCTTTTTGCACTCCAAGAAGTACTGAGTCATTAAGTTGGCAGAAGCAGTGTTTGGTCTGTAGTGAGTGATTCTCTAGTTGTATTTTTTAATGGCACATAGCCAGCTTCTATATCTCACTAGCCTCTTGAGACCAGTCCAGCTCTCTTGGGTATTTAGGGCTGCACAAGGCAGTTACTGGTTTCTAACTATCAGTTAAATGCTCCTATTCTTATGCAATCCATCCATTTACAATATTTATCTAACATGCTTAATCCAGTTTTACAGAAGAGAGGAGCTGGGGCCTTTCCTGATGGCATAGGGCACATGATAGCAACAAAGCCTGGATAAGTCATCAAATCAACACATGCACCCACAACAGTCAGTATTCGGAGTCGCCAATCGATGTAACATGCAAGTCTTTGGGACATCGGGACAAAATGTACACCTCAGGAAAAGTTAGCCCTTTAATATTAAACTGGAGCTCAGGGGTGCAGGAAGCTTTGCAAAGATGGCCTCATGTCTTTCAAAGAATTACCCTAGAAGAAAATCTTGTACAGGGTTTAAAGTCATATTCTTGCCAGTTACCCAATGAGATTGGAGTCAGGAAGTGAGATGATTTAAGTACTTATCTGATGAGTGTGAGTAAGACTAGGACTAAACACACAAAAAAGAAAGATGGGGATTGAGAAATGTAAAGGGCAGATTGGGTGCGTTGAGCACAATACTTCATTGTAAGCAAGTGGACAGGCCATTAAACTGGGCAAATAGGAAAGGAAGGCCAATTTTTCTTAGTCTTATTTTTGAATATTGCATTTGTTTATCTCTTCTTGTATTTATTTCTTAAAATAAAACCTTTCTTATGATACCTTGGGCTCCAGACAATTAATGTCATTCTCAGATAAGGAGATGCCATAAGAGTTGTTCTTATCTTTTATACTGGGTTCTCTATTTATGTCCTTATTTATATTACACTTTTCCAAAAATGTCTGTCTTCATCTAGGAATTTAAATGTGATGAGCCATCTATTCACATCTGTTTTTTAAGCATTTTCAATTGTTCAAATTATACTGAATTATACCTGTTTTTATTAAAGGAGCAGTCTCAAATGATCAGTGGTCTCAGAACTCTTGAAATTGCTGTGGTATTTCATTCTAGATTGTAGCAAATCATGGTTGGCATACCTTCATACCCAAGATTCATCTAGAATATACACACTTTTATTATGACTGCAGATAACATACTTAAAGAAAAATCATTTAATAACAGTAACCCAAAAGATTAAAATAGGTTGTTCATTTCTATAATTTTGTGTAAACTGTTTTATTATTCATTACCTCTTCTTCACTGCAAATCTTTGAAAAGGATGAATATAAAATAATAAAACAGCCACTGATGTGTCATCTCATTCTGTGTCTATCCATCCATGCATCAATTATTGAACCAATTTTTTGCACAAGGGAGGAAGACAACTGTGGATGGTACATCACGATAAAGAAAAATACAGCACCTACACTCATACATATTTAATTTAGATCCACAAGTCAAGCTCACATATGTGATTTTGCAAAATCAGAGAAAAAGCCAACGCAGGCATTGAGAGATATTAACTGCATACAGATAATCACTAGAACAGGATTCAGTTCCAGTATGCTGCAGTATGACAAAGCTCTGAGCTACTATGCCTTGTCTTTAACAAAAACAGTTGCTGAAATTTTTTAAATCAGAAAACGAATTAGTCTGTCTTGACAGAAATTGTGCACCAGACAAGAACCAACACTAAACAGACCACCACACTTCTGTATACACATACACACTCACACACATACCAATTGTGAGTTAGCCTAAGTGGTAGTAAAACCATACTACCTGGAGGAAAAAATTATGTTATCACCTGAGTAAGATTTAATCTTTTGAAGCTGCACAGTGTGCTTCATTGACTTTAAAAATTTTGAATTGTGAAATAAAAGTCAAATGTGCTACTATTTAAAACACTTCATAATCAAGGAAGGAGAAATCTCCTACTAACTGCCACTACAGGAAGATGTATGCAATATAGAACAACACTTACCTGAAGCAAGACTCTTCCAGTAATGAGTGATAGTGAAGATATTCCCATCAGATGCTAACATAGGCTGGTGAATATATTTTGTCCTACTTACGCTCAACCTACAGTTCTTCTTGTAACTCTGTACAGTACTCTGTTATTATATTAAGCATTTTGTTGTGTTGTGCATCTGATGCGAATGGGGCTTAAGTCTTCAGAAAACCTCAGAAACTAACTGACTGCAGAACTTGACATGCAAATCCAGTATTCCACCACAATTTGTGAGAACATTGTTAAAATAATTCTGCCACCCATACATTTTCTGAACCCACTTATTCCATTTAAGGGCAGTGTGAGGTCTAAGCTTCTCCTGGCAGCATTGGTTTGAATTGGCATATGGCATTAGTCCTCCAGAGGGAACACTCATACTGGCCTATTAAGACTGGCCAATATAAAAGAGTCAAGAGCACAAGATAAAGGGTCTGGGGCACCCAGATGCAAACCCGTAAAATGAAAGCGAGTGTGAAAGCGCAAGGTTGAGACATATTTTGAAATCAAGCAGTCTACCCAAGATGGCATTGTTTCCATCTAGGATGGATTCTGGGAGGAAGAGGTGAAATCCAGGTGATCTGATCACGGAAGTGATGTCACAGTTAGAGAGGTGTCAATCTTCCTTTCTGCAGGAGGGGAAGAATAGAGAATGTTGTTATACAGTGCCCCCTCATGTCTCGGCAGGTAAGTTACACTCACCCAAGCACACACATATGACACCAGTTGTTCTAACTTGCGCATCCTTCAGTTGTGAAGGGAAATTAATGTATTGAGAGAAAACAAATGGTTGCATCTGAATTTGAATGCAGGTCTCCACAACTGTGATGCAGAAGCTATAACTCTGTGCCTCTTCCACTGGTAAATATTATTGTTTAGTTTTAATGCTGAGTGATGCCTGCAAAATGTATTTTTCAGTTATGCAGAACATACATTTTAGAATGGGAGTTCACAGTTATCACTAGTAATAGTACAGTGGTAATTGTTTCTTCCTCTTGAATTCAGTACCCTGGATTTCAATCCCTTGTGCAGAATTTTTAGATTCTAACCATATATGTATGAGTTTCCCTCTTGGTATACTGGACCTGTAACACCTCTCATAGATACACAATTTGCATTAATTGATAACTTTAGTTTGGCCCCCAGTGGCATGAAGTTAACGCCTGCCTTGCACCCAGTACTGCCATTCTAGCCCCCATGACCCTAAACTGGATTAATCAAGTTGTGAAAGGTATGCCATTGCTTTTTTACTGTAATTAATGATGACTCAAGAAATATAGCTTGATGGTGTTCCACAAGAATCCCCCTATGCTTCACATTAATGAAATGTTTGAGCTAAATTATTGATTATTTATGATATAAATATATGTGATGTTCCTAAATAGTTAATTTCAATATGGTTTCCTTTAACTCTTGTCACATCCATTGAAAATATGGCGTATCAACCTTTAAAATCACAGATCCAATGACTAGGAGAAAAAAAATATGATGTGTGTGTGTTCATGCATTTACATGAAGACATCAAGCAGGGGAGCAACACAAAATGAAAAACTATCAATAGCTGCCTTTCCTCAATAAGAGGGATTGATGGCCCATTAAGCCTCCAAAAATCAAAAACACTTTAAATACTTTTATTTTCAATACAAAACTTATGCTGTCTCCAAGCGACAGAGGCTCAGTCCAATATATCCTTTGGCTGTCTTTATATTTCACTCCTGTGTTTTACTTGTCATGTGGTCCTCTTATAACTGAGATAAGAAGATCCCCCAAGGCTTTGAGGCCACTATGTGCTACCGCTTCTCACTATTCTTTAAACTTACTTCAGCCTAGCAGATCATAATTTCAATTGGACCTCAAACAAAACCACTTTAGTAATCCTGCATTTAATAAAGTTGGCTTAGACGGTAGCGGAGACCACTTCACCAATGTCCATACTGTATCTGCATTCTGAGAACTTCCCTATTCTTCATACTGGTCACTGGTTAAGCCTGTCTTCTTTTCAGTGTGTCCTCCTCAAAACTTTACCATGTCAATTGACTTTCAGAATGTCTTTTCTTGCTGACAAGTTTCCCCATCCCATTCATTTTTGTCTTTCTAAATTTGGGTTTTTTCATGTCATTCCATCCCTTAATTACCTCCAGTTTGTCTGTCAGTGAATGATATTTAGCTACTTCAAAGGAAATATACTGTAGGAAGATAAACTGTTTGATTAAAATGACACCTTTTATTGGCTAACTAAAAAGATTACAATATGCAAGCTTTCAAGGCAACTCAGGCCCCTTCTTCAGGCAAGATGTAATCAATTAATTAATTAAAACTAGGGGACTCCTCTCCCTGCTCATTTCGCTCGCCCATCCCCGCGTTTGGTTTACCGGATATACAATTTAAAGAGATTGTTAATTTTCGTGGGAATTGTTACATATGCATTATTTTCACTTTTTCTTATAAACTTTTGTAAAAACAATATTTGCCCTTTATTTCCAGCCCCGGGCATAGTTAAATCTCTTTCTCATGGGACGTATAACGCTGCTCGCATTGTGAAGGGGCAGTGGGCTGAGCGCATGCTAAGGAAATGTGGTCGGATCTGCTGCTGTCTTGCTGCTGGCGAGCTGCGTGTTATGCTTGTTGCACTGCGCATTGATCATTTCAAAGCCTGTACAGCAGCTGTCCTTTTGCCACTTCGCGTCTCTGCCGCTCACATTGTGAAGGGTGGTGGGTGGGGGCTGAATGCATGCTAAGGAAATGAGGTCGGATCATCTGCTGACTTGCTGCTGCTGCTGGTGAGCTGCATGTTCTGCTTGTCGCTTGTCATTGTTTTAAGAGCTGGGAGAATATGAAGTGTGTCTGTCAAAGGTATTCCAACAATTGCTAGGTTAGATGTCCATGAACTTGTTTTAAATTGTTTGTAAGTAGGGCGTGATGTGCAAAAGTCACCATTTCACGAGTCCTGCTTCATAAGGTTGTAATGTCTAGTCTTGCGTGACGTCAAAGTGTCTAAGGACGGACAGATCAGCTGCTGGCTTTGTTCTCCTGCTGCCGAGGTGCGTGTTCTGCTTGTCACGCTGCGCACAGATCATTTAAAAGCCTGTACAGCAGCTGTCCTTCTGTCTCACTGCCTTGTCTCGCGAGACGTTAAAGTGCCTCTTGCGGGACGTCAGATTTTTTTCTGAGAAGATCACGTCTCGTCTCCCTCCCAAGATTTTTTTTTATAATAGAGAGACTATAGTTACAAAGCTGATTATTTAGCTAAAATTGGTTTATATATAGAATAAATAATGGAATGCTAGGATTTAAAGCAGGATAAAAGTGTATATCATGATATTGTCATTGTGTATACAGTGGGTACGGAAAGTATTCAGACCCCCTTCAATTTTTCACTCTTTGTTATATTGCAGCCATTTAAATTTATTTTTTTCCTCATTACACACAGCACCCCATATTGACAGACAAAAAAAAATAATTTTTGAAATTGTTGCAGATTTATTAAAAAAGAAAAACTGAAATATCACATGGTCCTAATTATTCAGACCCTTTGCTCAGTATTTAGTAGAAGCACCCTTTTGAGTTAATACAGCCATGAGTCTTCTTAGGAAAGATGCAACAAGTTTTTCACACCTGGATTTGGGGATCCTCTGCCATTCCTCCTTGCAGATCCTCTCCAGTTCTGTCAGGTTGGATGGTAAATGTTGGTGGACAGCCATTTTTAGGTCTCTCCAGAGATGCTCAATTGGGTTTAAGTCATGGCTCCGGCTGGGCCATTCAAGAACAGTCACAGAGTTGTTGTGAAGCCACTCCTTTGTTATTTTAGCTGTGTGCTTAGGGTCATTGTCTTGTTGGAAGGTAAACCTTCGGCCCAATCCGAGGTCCTTAGCACTCTGGAGAAGGTTTTTGTCCAGGATATCCCTGTACTTGGCCGCATTCATCTTTCCCTCGATTGCAACCAGTCGTCCTGTCCCTGCAGCTGAAAAACACCCCCACAGCATGATGCTGCCACCGCCATGCTTCACTGTGGGGACTGTATTGGACAAGTGATGAGCAGTGCCTGGTTGTCTCCACACATACCACTTAGAATTAAGGCCAAAAAGTTCTATCTTGGTCTCATCAGACCAGAGAATCTTCAGGTGTCTTTTAGCAAACTCTATGCGGGCTGTCATGTGTCTTGCACTGAGGAGAGGCTTCCGACAGGCCACTCTGCCATAAAGCCCTGACTGGCGGAGGGCTGCAGTAATGGTTGACTTTCTACAACTTTCTCCCATCTCCTGACTGCATCTCTGGAGCTCAGCCAAAGTGATCTTTGGATTCTTCTTTACCTCTCTCACCAAGGCTCTTCTCCCCCGGTAGCTCAGCTTGGCCGGACGGCCAGCTCTAGGAAGGGTTCTGGTCGTCCCAAACGTCTTCCATTTAAGGACTATGGAGGCCACTGTGCTCTTGGGAACCTTAAGTGCAGCAGAAATTTTTTTGTAACCTTGGCCAGATCTGTGCCTTGCCACAATTCTGACTCTGAGCTCTTCAGGCAGTTCCTTTGACCTCATGATTCTCATTTGCTCTGACATGCGTCGTGAGCTGTAAGGTCTTATATAGACAGGTGTGTGGCTTTCCTAATCAAGTCCAATCAGTATAATCAAACACAGCTGGACTCAAATGAAGGTGATCTCAAGGATGAACATGTAAACTCCTCACAAATATAAATATATGAGTGTCACAGCAAAGGGTCTGAATATTTAGGACCATGTGATATTTCAGTTTTTCTTTTTTAATAAATCTGCAACAGTTTCAAAAATTCTTTTTTTTGTCTGTCAATATGGGGTGCTGTGTGTACATTAATGAGGAAAAAAATTAATTTAAATGATTTTAGCAAATGGCTGCAATATAACAAAGAGTGAAAAATTGAAGGGGGTCTGAATACTTTTCGTACCCACTGTATATGCTCAAAAAGTTTCATCTTGAAAAACACTCTCTCCATTCCCTTTCATTCATTTCTTGCTTTGTCAATATACTCAGTATATGGCAGGGGTGCGGGAGTAATATAAAAAATAAACTGAAACGCAGAGTAGAACTTACAAATCCCCAGTAAAGTTTCCATACCTTCCTCACCCAAAGAAGTTTATGGGTGTAAAGTTTAACTTTAAACCGCATTGTGTTTCAGATATGGCTCACACTTCTTGACCCACTTCTGCTGCCTTGAACAAGAGTTCCAGTTTCATGTATTATATGTTAGTAGACTGAGCCCTTGGTACTTGATCCCATTTCATTATTTTGTGCCGGAAATCCATCTCCCTACCAATATTATTTTGTTTTGAGAAGTAACTTAACCGTTTATAACAGGAACTAGCTGTTCTACCTGTCTAAGAAGGGTTGAAATCTAAGTAATCAATGTAGATCTCAGCATTAACATTGGCAGCACACCATGGTGTCTCTATTATATGCCATTTGGTATGGGATTTGTAAAAATAATGTTAATGTACAGTTTGTGATGCATTTCATTACTAAAAATGTTTCTGATGAGCCTTCTTTTGGAATAACAGACACATAGCAACTGGAAAGACACACAGAGAGTCACAGACACTTATCCTTTTATTAGGGTCGATTGGGTGTTAAATAAAAAAGTAGCAGCTTGGCAGAAAGCCGAAGGGGCCAATTTACTTTGACAGGTTGGGGGGCAAGACTTAAACATCTTGAATCAATACCAGAAGGAAAATAAAAAATCAAGAGTCTTTTTAGTGTGCAGTTCAAAATCATGACTGTTTTAACAATCACAGAAGGATTGTGGTGCTACATGCTAGTGGTGCTGGGGGCATCCTGTGGTGCGACGTATCTTCTTCCTTTTTTTACAACATTTTTTTCACCTGTGGAGATTTGTTGTAGGTCAGACTAGATTCACATGTCATAGAGACAAACATTGGTCAATCAAGATGCATGTGAATAATGTGTCTAAAAAAGTTATTCCAGAGTTTTTTTCTGCAGCAACCATGCAAAATTAGAAAGCATTTTGCTCAGCAAGTACTAATAAAATGTATTGCTTCTACCTTCCCATTGACGGAGAAAAAAAGAAAAAAATTCTGATAAATTTCTTTAGTGTATGGCTGCTTAATCCTTCATATACACTTTAAGAACCAGTTATAAGCAAAGCAGTGTTTCATTGAGAAGAATATACAGCTGGGGCAGAGGTGATTATTATTTGTAGCTACTGGTGTTGTTAAACCATTCAGAGCTGTGCTTTGCCTTGCATGACCAACTACTTTCCATTCATGCAGGTAAATCATTCTTAGCTCTCACTGCCATAGCAATTTGTTTTGATCTTAGCTGCCCACCAATGTCCTCCTTTTCCTTGCCTTACTCAGACACGCACATGCATTCCTTTAATAATGCAGATGAAATAGAGAGAAAGATTTCTGGACAAATTGTCCAAATGCAAGCACAAACGAGAATTTGTAAACTTTCTGAGATGTTCCTATCAACCCAGCCATTAAAAGTAACCTGAATATTGTATCAAGAGATACAGAATTATGACCCTAAAAAGTAATCTAACCTTTTTATAGTAAGCTACCCATTGAACAGAAGGAAAATATGCATTCTCAATGGAGGTGCCACCTGGAGAATATACCGACTTCTTACAGAAAACGCCAGCGCTTTCACCTGGCTAAAGAACATGCAGACCTGATACAGAAAATGACCATGCTTGGGTTTTGAACTCAGGAGACAGTAGACAGGAATACTAACCACTTTGCCACAGTCATCATTGCACTTCATGCTGTTGTTGTTTTTGTTAAGGTTAAGTGTCACTGAGTCCTAAGACTGTCTGGTTTTGGTGATTTTCTCTGGTTATTTTTGGGTTCCACCCATCATTCCAAAGATGTGCATATCAGATATATTGATTATTCTAAACTGGCCCAGCATAACTGTCTCTGAGTGGGTGGGTGGTGTGTAAGTATGGGTGTGTGTGTGTCTGTGTGTGTGTGTGTGCATTAGTGTGTTCTTCTTCTTGCTGCTAGGATGTGCTCTGAAAGAAAAATCTAATAGAATACCAAAATAAAACAAAAAACTGTGTTATTAGATTATGAATGATGTGAGAGTGCTAGACTACTATGATAAAAAAAAAGACAGAAGAGCATAAGCCATGTGTTTACGTTTGCTTTTTTGCCATTGCATTTCCAGACACTTTTTAGGATTCCCAACAGAAAACACATGTTATTTGAGTGCATAACATTTTCTTTTGTTTAGTATAGGAAATTAATAGAAATTAGTTTTGAAAAAAAGCACCAGAAAATGAATTTATCAACTATTGATATTCATGTGGAATCAATATAAAAGTAAAATATTTGTCTAAATCCTCAGTGGAGGCAGACAGATGTTTATTTGCAGAATTCTTAACAATATGCCATATGCTGCATGGAGAACTCCTAGTGAATAAAATGTTCAGACGTGACATCACCCTCACATGCTGCTGCCATTTTCCACTATTGAAAACACTCTGGACTCTTTTGAAAGTGTATTTTGCTTGAAATGCACATATTTAAAAACACTTTATTCTTCTCATAGGAAAAGCAAAGAATAAACATGGTTGCCTGCTCTGTCTGGAGGTAATGTTTGAATCATATCAAACACTTTTTCCAATAAGGATATTTGCAAAGATTATGTTTTTGTTTTAACAGAAAATATTTTACACTAGGACACTAGGACCCAGAATTTGATTGGGAGGTTTTGAGAATGTTATGCTATTTATGTTTTACTAGATTTACATTTTTTTAATAATGATAATAATATGACTGGTCTGGGTTTATGCTAGCCATACAAGATACAAAGTTTAAACACAAGAAACTACAGAAAATATATGACTACTAACACTACAAATAGCACATGCAGATACTACCACAAGGAACAAAAAACAATCCAATACATCAGGTTATTAACTACTGACACAGACAGGTTACATGCACAAACACAATCAGATGGCAAACATTAGACACCAAGAGCTGGCACTAAACCACAAAGTAGCAGACAGATAACAAACCATATTATAAGTACTGTACACCCTCACCACTGTACTAGAAACTAACACACATAAACTGTACTGACAGGCAAAACTACCCACCATAACAGACCAGACATAATACTGGTAGACAAACTAAATTAAACAACACATATTATTGACATTACCAGACACAAACTTGCAAAATACACACACAAACAAAATGTAGAAAAATGCTTGTTGAAAACAGACAAGGTGATCATTGTTGTATCCCCCAATGGAGTCACCCCATATTCACGAGTCCGACACAAAAGCCTACAGACATTACATATAAACCAATACACATTTATAAAATTACAGAAAGCAGCCATTTTAAATACCTGTCTTATAGCGAGGAAATTGCTTAGCACAAACACAACCTCCTAAAACATACACATATACATATATATCTCTCTATTATTAAAAAAATCTTGGGAGGCAGACTAGGGATACGAGACATGATCTTCTTGAAAGACAATTTGACGTCCTGTAAAATACACTTTAACATCACGTGAGACAAGGTAGTGAGACAACATTTAAACTAACTTCACGGACATCTAACCAAGCACTTAATGGAAAGCTTTTGGCAGACAGACATCATGTGCTCCCAGCTCTTAAAACAATGACAAGCGACAAACAGAAAACGCAGGTCGTCAGCAGCAACATACCAGCAGATGATCTGACTGCAACTCCTTAGCGTGTGTTCAGCACCCCCCCCTTTCACAACGCGAGCGGCAGAGGCATGAAGTGGCAAAAAGACAGCTGCAGTACAGGCTTTAAAATGCGCAACAAACAGAACATGCAGCTCGCCAGCTGCAGCAGCAGAAAGACAGCAGCTGATCCGACGGCATCTTCTTAGTGTGTATTCAGCCCCCCCCCCCCCCCCGCACCCTGGGGCCGGCGTTAGTCGTCGTGAGAGAAATATTTAACCATGCCCAGGACTGGAAATAAAGGACAAGCATTGTTTTTACAAAAGTTTTAAAGTAGAAGTGAAAATAATGCATATGTAACAATTCCCATGAAAATAACAATCTCTTTAAATTTTATATATACGGTAAACCAAACCCGGGGGTGGGTGGGCGAGCGAAGCGAGCAGGGTGCGGAGCCCCCTAGTACACCAAATAAAAGTGCTCTATGCTCTTGATCTAGCCCCAATATAGGTGGTAGCAACAGGACTATCCCAGAAAAAAACTTTAATAATAATAATGATGATGATAATAGGCTTAGAAAAAGTAATTTAATACTTCTCCAGGATCATTTTTTTCCTGTTGTCTTAATTAATCCAAGGCCTGATATATTCCTATAATTAGGAACCGAAATAATTGAACATATCACTATGAATCATTATGCATTGTATATATTTTATAAGCGGATCATATTTTTTATTATTCATTAATACACAAATTATCAGCAGCAACTTTGCAGATGCATGGTTTATTTCAATCTATTTTGTCAAATTCTAGTCCATTTAAACCTTAAGTCTATTTAGTGTTAACATGTGTAAACGTTTCTTTAAAAAACTGGACTGAGATACACCTATGAAAATGCATCTTACAGTAATTGTTCCAGACCCTGCTGCAATTTCTTCTCAGTCCAAGAAATGTAACAACATGAATGTATTGTGCTGCACGACATTTTGTGGCTCTTGGCCAGATTAAGGGTTGTAGGGTTTCAGCACTGACAAAGTATACTGCAACATGTTTACCATATTTTTAGGTATTTGCAACATTATATAAATTCAAAGTCACTAATAAAAGTGAAATTAACTATGAACAGTTACCTTATGTTGCAGTGGTAGCACTGCTGTCTAACAGTAAGGAGCCCAGCATTTGCATCCTGGATCTTCCCTGTGTGGAGTTTGCATGTTCTATCCCATGTCTGCATGAGTTTCCTCCCATTATACTTTGACATGCTAGTTAGGTGGACTGGTGATACTAAATTGGCCCTAGTGTGTGTGTGAGAGTGTTTGCCCTGTGATGGACTGGCACCCTGTCCAGGGTTTGTTCCTACCTTTCACACTATGCTAGATGGGAAAGGCTCTGGCACCCCCCACAACCTTCTTCAGGACTAAGCAGGTCAGAAAATGACTGATAGTTTCATTCATAATTTTATATAATACATATTGTACTTATGCTTCAGTATTATTACTCTACCTGCTTTTCAGAATAAGAGTCATGAAGTACTGAAATATGTATTCATCTGTGCTTACAATGTAAAACTATCTATCTATCTATCTATCTATCTATCTATCTATCAAGAATTTGATTGTAGATTGTGACTTTGATGTAGAGGGTGGCTTTTGGGTCTGTGTAGTTTGCTGAATGTTGCAACTACTGTATATTTTCTGGACATACAGTATGTGCTTCTGATATCATTCAAGGGGAGGGGTCAGATATAAAACAGTCCTATAATATGACTTTCATGATGGTTCTTGATAAATCTAATTAATGAACCTTGTCCAGAAAAGTTCCTACACCTGGAGCTGTTTATGGAGAAGTGTATGTCAGGAAGCACCTACAGCAGGGTGACTAATGTAGCTGTTCACTGATGGACTCAACACCTAAGAAAAGGACAGGAGTGCTCTTGCAAGAGCGTCACTTAATATATACGTATCTGAAATCTTAATCAAAAAATTACAGATGCTCTTTGTTAACCACTAGCTCAAAAACCCTTATGAAATCAGAACATGAAGATACAATAACATGAACAGTCATGTATGAGGACTTCTTAAGGTTACTTTCATGACTCTCAATTCTCTGTAAAAGGAAATACTGGCTAGTGCACATACAAAGAGCATGCCTATTCTTTTCTTTAATTACAATTGCATAAAAACTGCATAATATGAAAGGAAAACCAATCAATAAAGAAAAAAGTATTTAGTATTTAGACCAATACCATTTGGCTAAATTACTTCACTGTCATAATAGAAAGTTAGTTCCTAAAACAGCAGACATAACAATAAATGCCTAAGGAAAACCCCTATACTCCATACTTTTTGTTTATTTTCAACATGAAAAAAACACACACTCAAAACTAACAAATGCAGAAGACTCAAAGCTTTTGAAGGTCCCTTCTGCAGGACTAAGATGATGATGTTTTTACCAATAAGACACAAACTAGGAGATAAGAGATTTAAAAAGTCTGCCAGCATACAGCTTCCGGAACGATAAAAATGTAACAATAAAACCTGAAGGCAATTATCCAGCATTTATTTACTTGCAGTTTTGAGTAACATTTGTTTCAATAACCATTGTAGTGTTACATTATTTTGTGGGAAAACAAATACAATTTACATTCTATACTACATCATTAAAAATAAACACTCAGAATATTCTAATGTGAAATTCATTCATATTTAATAAACCCTTTTTCCTGGTTGGTACTGCAAAATGGCAACATTCCTGAAACTACATCAAACTTGTTATCCCTGGATAATTTTTTTACCTTCAAACAATCACTTTAATGCTATCATCCAACATCATAAAACAAGGACCACATAAAAGGCCACAAAAAACCCTCTTGGAAAAAAATTACTAAGCCTTCATTATTCACAAAAATGTGTGCAAAATCCTCAAGAGATTTTTGGGGGTCTGGAACACATCAATCCTATTTGCATTATTTCTTATGGGAAAATTTGAATCAAAACTCGACCAGCCTTCTGGAACAGATCAGGTTTGTGTTCCGAGGTACCGCTGTACTTTTTTCTGAATTAAAATATTTTGAAAATGTTATGATCACTGATGCCCATATTCAGAAAGGTATGTGGATCTGCTATGCCACCCTCAGCCAATGGTCTTTGTAAATCAATGTTTTCTTCTCATTCAGGTTTCTAAACTACATAATTGACTGTCTCTAACTAAGGTTTGACAGAAACTGTAATTTGGAACAAGAAACTCCTCAGCACCTTTTAGCATGCAGGAAGGAAGCAAATACAGTTACACAATGGTTGGGTGAAACAATGACATGTTATAGTACGGAAACACTGCATGTCAGTTATACCAGTACTCCAACACATGTCCTTACTGAAGTCCAGCCAACAATTTAATTAAATTGGTGTCAAAAAGGTATAATGTGCAGTGACTGACTAAAGATTAAAAACACAGGTTGTGTATATTGCTATTGTTCAAAGAACACTGATTACTACTCAGAATGGGCTGTCTTTACAATACATGTATAATGACTGTTATCCCACTATAGTAACATCGAGACCACAAAACACTATTGATTTCTCTTTACTACTATATGATATTTTATATGATGACATTGTGTCAGTTAGACATGTTATTAATAGTACAGAAATCTGTCATGACATATTGAAATTAAGCCAGTAGGCACTGTGGTGCCTCCTGCTGGTGCTATGGCTGATCCTTTATAAATTAGCTATAAATGGATCATGTTAGCACAATACCATTCACAACTCTTTCTTTTCCTATAAAAACTAAGTTACCTTTTCTGTAAATGTGGTGAAATATTAAGCATACCTTTAGCTACCCACTGCACACTTCAAATATACATAAACACACTTCCTCTCCTTCACTACATCCCATACCAGTGTACACCACACTGTATACACTATCCCACATTAAAATGAAGAAGCTCCATATATTCCTTGTAAATGTTCTCCATGTTAATTTGTTGGTTCAGAAATTCCCCTGGATAGTTCCCAGGACAACATACTTTATTATTTTCTGATAGTCACTGATAGGGACAAAATGATCACTGGTACACTTCTTCTAGAAACCGTCATAATTGCCTTGGTATTATCTGTCTGGACTCCCTAGCTTGTTTAAATGTGAAAAAAAGAAAAAACATTGCATAGATTTCCTGAAATGTGCAAGGAGCTGTCATTGCATTAGCAGTCCCTGTTTATATCCCTGCACAGCTGCCACACAGGAGATATCAAGGCATAGACTTCCTTACACTGACACAAGGAGGACCTGATAGACCCTCAGCATCAATAGATGTTCTCTACATCAAATGCTATTATTACTCACTAATGAATCATTTCTTACATCCAAGCAAGACCCATATGATGAAGATGGTCATGTTCATGTTTATTCATGAGTAATCTGGCTGAGATCACCTGAGTGCTGGGATCCAAAAATGATATCCTGGATATCATTCATGGGGTCAGCAATGTCCCACACCAGATGCTACTCAATTTCAAGGAGGTTGTAGACATTCTGCTACAGTGTACCCTTCTTTGTGGTGGTAGTAACAACATGTATGATGGAATAAGTTAGTGGTCATGTACCTTTGCATCCTGTAACAAATAAATACATCCATTGCCCAAAAAATACCAAAAAAGGCTTGAAGGTTTCTTGAAAAGTGCTCATTAGATTATTAGCTTTTTGAAAAATTAGCTTAGCTTTGGAAAAATTACCCATGGTAATCCATTAAAGTTATCTTAAACTAGAACACATTTGTTAACCAGGTAAGGGTTGGTTATCCTTACAACCTTTGATAAAACAATCACAAAGCCACTAAACCCATTTGAGTTGGATGATTTTCCAGTGCTTGTAGGAAATGATTTCATGTCAAGTTAAAAATTCTTCCTTCCCTTAGAGTCCTGCGCATGTCCAGGCAGGCTCTCCGTTCTTTCTTTTCTGACATTAGACTCTTGTCCATGTGATGCTAGCCTGAACTTCAAAAAGAGACTATATAGCAGTTCACTTAGCCACATGGCCTTTATGTGCTGAAAGTATCTGATGTACAAAAAGAAAACAGAGCGAACCTTAAATGCCTTATTAAGTTGTACAAAGATGATCAGATAACTAGCTTACAGTAAAGGATGAGAGCAACAAAGGAGACACTGGTTTAGAAACTCTACATGACCTGCAAATTTAGTACAATAAAAAGTTAAAGAGGACACTATACCCTGCACTTAAAAAAAATTGCTGCATTTGATACTTATCTATCTACTAAGTAAAACAGAAAAAGTGCAGCACTGTACTTGAGACAACTTGCTCTTTCTGATATTTACATATCAGCTAAGTGAGGCTGGGGCTGATTTCATGATCTGTGTTTGACTTCTACTGTTTGACTTCTAATAGCCTGTTTAGTGTGATATGCGGGTTTCCTTGTTAATAAAGATCATGTATTCTGAGTAAAGTGTCCAGTAGTCACATTTTTTATATATACTCCCTTTTTTAGGGGTGTAACATATACCACAGCAGAAACAGCTTTCAAAACAAATAGAAGACAAAATGTGCATTGCAACCTACTGCTGTTTACCATTTCTACTTATCCCTTGAAGCTACTGACTGATACGAGGTTTATCCTTTGAGCAAGGAATAAAGAAACAAAAAATGAAAAAATTTGCACTCTTTGATTCAGTGCCAGGTAAATAAGTGCTTATAAGTTGATGGCTTTTTTATGTTCATTTGGATTTCAGATTTCTACTATATATATTACTTCTAATCCTTATACTTTTAAGTAAGTTGTATTGACTTCTTTCTTGAAGGAAGTATAAGATTCAGGTACTTTAACAAGAATGGTCAAAAATACTTTCAATCAACTGATTTTACACAGCTGAAATGTGATAAAATGTCAAAGAAAAAAAATCAAAAGCGTTCCAAAAGACGAAAACATTTTTCTAAGTGTTTAGTGGCATTTTATAGCCAAAGACAGTACAAAATAAATCTGTGTTTATAAATACTGTAGAAAACATATGGAGTTAATTAGGTTTCAAACTTGTAACTTAGCAAAAGCAAACAAGATCTGTTGTAATTTCAGCACATCCACGTGTTAATAGCTGAAATATTTAAAATTTTCTTGAGTTTAAGTTCAGCTTAACACGACTTTTCACTTTTGCCGTAATTGATTTTATTTTCACTCTTCCCACTTACCTCATAATAGCATCAAGAAGTTTGTATAAAAGCATGCAGATGTACCTCACCTTTTACTTCCCTTAAATCTAATAAATTCTGAGCAGTGTCATTTAATTGGAGGGACAGTTATTAAAATATGACCTTTTTAATTGTCCAATTCTTCAACACATGCATTTCAACTCACTCAGCATCCACTGATCTTATTAACATGAGACCATCAAAGGACTCCTTGCAAGTACATTTTAGCATAACTTGTGCTCTGTGTTAAAGTTTAAGGCACAAATAAGGGAGACTAGTAGTAGGATCTGAAAAGACAGCAGATAGCATTTTCCTCCAGATGTGAGTCTGCAGGACTGTCACATTATCCATAATTGTCATTTCTCACTACAAGGGGTTTAAAAATATTGAGAAAATTAGATGCTCAGTTAGAGCAGTAGCGTGAAACATGGTTCAGTGCATACATTACTATCTCCTTTTATTTTGTAACAACTACCAGTGTTAATTTAACTAGTAAATGTAAAGAGTCTAACAGCTGGATAAACTGACATTTATTTAACCATGTGGTGCATGTGTTTAACAGACAAGGTCTGCATCAGTATACATCTGCAAAAGGAAAGAAATAAGTGAAAGTTACTTTTGTGTTTAAAAATAAAATAAAAAGTTAAGACCACAACTTTTCAGTTGTTGAGCCTTTATTGTAGTTTGTGTTTTTAGCATTCTGGTTGAACTTTAAATAACTCCTAATAAATTAAATAACTTAAATATTAATTGAACATGTATTCTTTTACCTGAAAGTTGCACGACAATTTAATGCAGAATTTTTTTGTCTGTCTGATAAACACATTTTTCGTAAACAATGAGAAAGATTGCACTGATACTATTTTCTAATCTTATTAAGGCTGCTACAGTTTTATAATCTTTATAATCTGATTAATTAAGTTACAACTTTTGAATTTAGTCTTCCTGACCATGATTCAATATCTTAAACAAATTTAGTGCCTGCAGTTGGTTGAACAAAGCATGTGCTTTAGTTTCTATTGTAATTCTTCAGTTTAGAAATAATTGGTTTTTTTACAATAAATGGACTTCTGCTCAACAGTAGATCTGGATTTATGTGAAGTGATACCCAGACCTGAATTCTAATTTTTTCATTGCACTAGTAATTACTAAGCAATGATCACTACTGAATAGAATTGATGGCTCTTTTTACTGTTTTTCTAATTATTTTAGAACTTCATGCACTTTTGTGCACCACCTTACATTCTGGATACTGTGTATTCAATCTTTACTGAGGCAGTAATAATAATAACAATAATAATATTAATATACTGTATGTTCTCTGCTTTAAAGTAAGCTATAATCTTTCATGTTCTTGTCCACGTCCTTAGTTTGGGGTCTTTTTTGTTTAGATCATTTATACTATGTCTTTAACAAATTCTTGGCACTCCATAACAGGCCAAAAGTGGCAGTTTCCCGTTTACATTTTTCTAATTATAAACTGACTGCTCCCTTTCTTAGTTTTTGTAAAAAGTACCTTTATATTTAGAATTACAGATATCATTGTCTCTCTGTCTATATATGTATATATTTTTTTCATTAAGTGTGTTTAAGGTATTAATAGAAAAAGCAAACAAGAGCTAACAAAAATGACATTTTTAAAAAAGATTGCCCTCAGAAATTATTTTAGTATCTTGACATTTATAATTGCACTAGTAACTTTAATCCCAAAAAACAAGATCCATCCATCCATCCGTCCATCCATCCTCTCCTGCTTATCCGATATCGGGTCGCGGTGGCAGCCGCTGGTGCAGAGATGCCCAGACTTTCCTTTCCCCGGCCACTTCTTCTAGCTCTTCCGGGGGAATCCCGAGGCATTCCCAGGCCAGCTGCGAGGCATAGTCCCTCCAGCGTGTCCTGGGTCTTCCCTGGGGCCTCCTCCCGGTTAAACGTGCCCGGAACACCTCACCAGGGAGGTGTCCAGGAGGCATCCTGATCAGATGCATGCCTGAGCCACCTCATCTGACTCCTCACGATGCGGAGGAGCAGCGGCTCTATTCTGAGCCCCTCCCGGATGACTGAACTTTTCACCCTATCTTTATGGGAAATCCCAGACACCCTGTGAAGGAAACTCATTTCAGCCGCTTGTATTCGTGATCTTGTTCTTTCGGTCACTACCCATAGCTCATGACCATAGGTGAGAGTAGGAACATAGATCGACTGGTAAACTGAGAGCTTTGCCTTACGGCTCAGCTCCTTTTTCACCACAACAGACTGATGCAGAGTCCACATCACTGCGGACACTGCACCGATCCGCCTGTTGATCTCACGCTCCATTCTTCCCTCACTTGTGAACAATACCCCGAGATGCTTGAACTCCTCCACTTGGGGCAGGATCTCACTCCCAACCCTGAGAATGCACTCTACCCTTTTCTGGCTGAGGACCATGGTCTTGGATTTGGAGGTGCTGATTCTCATCCCAGCCGTTTCATACTCGGCTGCGAACCGATCCAGAGAGAGCTGAAGATCACTGCCTGATGAAGCAAATAGGACATCATCTGCAAAATGCAGTGACCCAATCCTGAGTCCACCAAACCAGACCCCCTCAACGCCCTGGCTGCACCTAGAAATTCTGTCCATAAAAGTTATGAACAAAATCGGTGATAAGGGCAGCCCTGGCGGAGTCCAACTCTCACTGGAAATGGGTTTGACTTACTGCCGGCAGTGCCGACCAAGCTCTGACACCAGTTGTACAGGGACCAAACAGCCCTTATCAGGGGGTCCGGTACCCCATACTATCGGTGCACCCCCCACAGGATTCCCCAAGAGACACAGTCGAACGCCTTTTCCAAGTCCAAAAAACACATGTAGACTTGTTGGGAAAACTCCCATGCACCCTCCAGGACCCTGACGGGTGTAGAGCTGGTCCACTGTTCCGCGACCAGGATGAAACCCCACGGTTCCTCCTGAATCCGAGGTTCGAATATCTGATGGACCCTCCTCTCCAGGACCCCCGAATAGACTTTTCCAGGGAGGCTGAGGAGTGTGATCCCTTTGTAGTTGGAAAACACCCTCCGGTCCCCCTTCTTATAGAGGGGGACCACCACCCCAGTCTGCCAGTCCAGAGGCACTGTCCCCGATGTCCATGCGATGTTGCAGAGGCATGTCAACCAGGACAGTCCTACAACATCCAGAGCCTTGAAGAACTCTGGACATATCTCATCCACCCCCAGGGCCCTGCCACAAAGGAGTTTTTTGACCACCTCGGTGACCTCAGTCCCAGAGATGGAGGAGTCCGCCTCTGAGTCCACAGGCTCTGCTTCTTCATTGGAAGGCATGTTAGTGGGATTGAGGAGGTCTTTGAAGTACCCCCCCCACCGACCCACAACGTCCTAAGTTGAGGTCAGCAGCGCATCATTCCGACTATATACAGTGTTGACACTGCAATGCTTCCCCCTCCTGAGACGCCGGATGGTGGACCAGAATCTCCTCGAAGCCATCCGGGAGCCGTTCTCCATGGCCTCCCCAAACTCCTCCCATGCCTGAGGTTTTGCCTCAGCAACCACCGAAGCCGCATTCCTCTTTGCCTGCTGGTACCTATTAGCTGCCTCCAGAGTCCCACAGGACAAAAGGGTCCTGTAGGACTCCTTCTTCAGCTTGACGGCATCCCTTACTGCCGGTGTCCACCAACAGGTTCGGGGATTGCCACCACGACAGGCACCGACCACCTTATGGCCACAGCTCCTGTCAGCCACCTCAACAATAGAGGCATGGAACACGGCCCATTCGGACTCAATGGCCCCCACCTCCCTCAGGATGTGGTCGAAGTTCTGCCGGAGGTGGTAGTTAAAGCTACTTCTGACAGGGGACTAGGAGCAAAAAACAAGATGAAAAATTAAAATAAGTTCCTTCAAAACAGTAAAAATTTTAATTCTTTTTTAACATAGAGTGCAAAGGGTATTTGAAATCTTCAATCAATCATATCACCTTCATTTAATATAGCACCTGCCATCATCTATCTTCCTTTTCATACTGTGCAGGCAGATTCACTCTTATCTGATACTACAATCAAAAAAAAAAAAAACGGTAATCAGGTATTTACTGACTGATTGATCATGTCCTCTTGTAAACCTCTGTTAAACTTATACATTACATAGTATATTCAGACTGTCATGAATTTGTGCAATGTTTTGCGGCGGCAGTGGTATTTGTCTCTAAATAGTTTAGCAGTTCGTTGTTATACGTTGTCTGATACAGAACTCTCAAGAACCCTCCTTCATTTATCTTTAGAGCTTATAAATCCTCTACTCCATTGGAATTAGATAAACACTGTGTGAGAACTTAGGTACCAAACTGATTACTGATTTAACAGTTAAATGGTATTGTGTGACAGGGTAATTGACTTAAATCATTTCAGTCTATGAAAATGAAGTCTTCAACTATACATCCTTCCGTTTCCTGAACCTGCTTAAGCCAATACAGGATAAAAGGAAGCAACATAAATATTTAAAAATAAATAATAATAATCAATTATTGAATCCACGCATTATTTTAATCAGAACCTTTGACGGAGTATTTACAAACATTTAAAATATTCTTTGTTTATTAGCATGTGCGTAGACAAGTGTACATCTTACACAGTATATGAATATTTAAATGTGAGATTTAAAATGAATAACCGCGCCATTTCCATACACATATGATGTGGGGAGCCTTGTATTCTTTTGACAGTAGCCCCATCTGGATACTTCCAGGAATGAACTCGAAACGTGATTTCTAACAGAAGAAGAATGTCAAATTGGACGTATGTGGATGGTAGATTTTCCAAATCTTCCAATGGTTGAGCAATTTGTGTATGCACTTGTTTTTTAAATGAGTACAAATCAATTAATGATAACCCTTGAAAACAACTTTCAAATCTCTGAAACAATAAAAGTACAAGCTGGTTAAGTGACTCCATCAATATCACTGAGTGAGTCACCTGTGACTATTATTCATATCTTCCAGGCTTACAAATGCGCACAAGTATCAATCCCACATTGCTTAAAACTATTTCTATGACCGCAGGCAGAGATGCCAGGAGAACCTCATCGGTTGGCCCATTAACAGTTTCCGGTTGCTCGGTAAAACGCTATCTTCTCCGTCCGGACTCTCCCAAAGTTTGGAATGTTCACAGCCACGTGACAGACTTTTTTCACTATCCCTTGATTCAATCCATACATCCAATAAGAGAACACTCTGGAAGGCATTTAGGAAATTTCCGACCAATCGAATTACAAGGGGGCGGGACACTCCCCTCCGCGACGTCCGCTCCCCGTTAGATCCTTGGATTCTTGACATGGCGTAAGAGAGGAAGGGTCTAGTTTGGTGACGGCGTAAGCAATAGCGGCAGACTTGGTGTTGGCAGGAAAGTTTGACTCGTAGTTTGTGGAGCAACAATTCCAGCTTGAATTCTCTCTAATCGAGTTTGGGTAAGTAGTGTGCCAAAACGCGTGATATGTGAATGCGTAGGTTTTCAGATTCCGCGACTTCTCTGAACTATGGCTCAAGTTAATACTTGTGAGGAGGCTGGGTTAAGCGCAAAAGTAGACGAACGCCCTCCTTCCGCTCAGGAGCTTCGCTCACGTTTAGCCGCGAGCAGCTGTGTAAATAGACGCGTTGCTTTGTGCATATAATGTATCTAGTGACTTGTTGTGTATTATTTTATTGAAAGGAAAATTGACAGTTGTTATTTGGCGCAGGTCAAGCCGGTACATGGTAATGCTAAAATAATGGTGTTAATTCTATGGATGGCGAGTTATATGTGACAGGGTAAATATCTAAAACTGTGTAGATGATATGTAGGTGACTGTAGAGATTTGGGTTATATACATGACTGCAAACGCTTTATACTGCATGCGTTGCGGTGGTTTTGCTTTAGTCATACGTCCAGTAACGGCTTGCATGTGCCTGAAATTTACAGATCGATGTGACATGTTTTATAAGCCGAAGGAAGCACTGCGGCGGGAATACCCGTGGAAAGTTGTGTTGCCCATTAATGATGTTAAAACAAAATAGTGATCTGGTCCTTAGAATGAGTAACCGGAGTGTCATTTAAATGCCAACTGTTCAGTACAGTATTTCGTGTTTCGGTGCTCATTTCTTTCGTTACCACCCACCCCCCGGTAATTTCATACCGTGGATGTTGGGTAGTGTGGCTTGTTAACCCTTATAGTGCCTGACTTTGGACTGGCTTCCCGTCCAGGTTTGCTTCCTGACTTGTTCCCAATATTCCATGTTTACTCTTCAGTGACCCTGAATTGAAGTTATTAGATTTAATGTAGGGTGATGATTTTTTTTTTTTTTAAATAGGTTCTTGCAAAGCCCAGAGCTACAAATAGTTTACCTGATACATTGATACAAAACAAGGGTTTATTGCAGCCAGGTAAAACAGTTTATATTAGAGAATAAAATACAGCATTAAAAATGCCAAAACAAGTTTTATTTGAGCTTCTGTGACACAGGATAAAGTCGGCTTGGGATTGGCATGATATGGAAAAACAAATTAATATCCAGTCATTCTCTATGTGACATTACAAAATTTAGCGGGGTCAGTTGTGGATTTGTATATTGTGATTTTTAGTTCTTAACTGCAGAGTGTTGGTAGAGTTTCTTTAAAAAAGGGCTCTGTCTGTTATCCTAGTTATTATCCATGGTGTTTCTTGCATGATACTACTTGATAGAGGGAAGTTGTGCAGAAAGCCTCTTAAGGCATTTGAACAAGCATTTGTATATATCTCTTAACCTCATACAACTAAAATCTGTTTTAAAGTGCACAACTAGAAGTAACACCAAGTACAGTCATTTGGCAGGTGAATGTGTTGTAACTAAAGCATAAAATCTTTAAAATAAGTTTCCTGGTTCAGTCCTTGCCTTTGCCTCAGAATGTTAACCTGAGCAAAATCCTTACCATGACTGTGCTTCAAAAGTTGAAAAAAATTTGTAATCAGATATTATATATCCTCTTCCTCTAATTGCCTTGGATAAAAACAACAGTTAAAGACATGAAAATCCCAGGAATACTTTTAAGACACACAAATTTAGAACCCATTTTTTCCCTATTAAAAAAAAATACCACAGGTACATAACTTGTTGTTTCTTAGTATGATAATCAGTAGAAGATTCCATTGCAAGTGCCATTACGTTAAAAAAAAAAAAAAACACATCATAGTGAGGACAGTGTCCCTGAGTATCTAAGTGTCTGTTCAAATGGCTAGACAGTGTTGTCTAGTGGGTTCAGAAGTGTACTTGAAACCACAAGGATACATATTCTGATCCCTCCCTGTCTCACTCTTTGACCCTCATCCAGCCTAAGCAGCCTGATGTCTTACTGTAATAGCATCCTGTAGGTTTTAATATATTTTACCTGCTAGAGTGTATTTTGTTAAGGTGTTTACTTTGGTACTGTATACGATTTTCTGATAATGTTAATATTTTGTAAGTTCTTGTCTAATTTTGAGTTAGACAAATCTGTCTATAGATTTTTATATATATATATATATATATATATATATATATATATATATATATAATATCTCTATATCTCTCTCTCTATGGATCTATCTATCTATATACAGTATATCTATATCTCTTTTTTGAATGTGGAACCACATGCTTATATTTGCTGTACTCATCGGGGCAGTTCTCCTTCATATTATACACTGGCCTTCCAGGCAAGCTAGATCACCTGCCAACTCTTAACAGCAATCAGTGCTGTTGCACTGGATTTCTTGATAATGGTGAAGATTAAAAACATTCCAGATGGTAAATACTAATATGGACATCTATTACTTTTGTATTCATTACTGAAATCTTGAATGTATTTATAGTGGTCTGTTCTATTTATAAATCAAAACTAAGTTCTTACCTGTATGATTAATGAGCAGTTTCCTTTCCTGTTAATAGTTAAACCTTTTTCCAAAGAGCTTTCTCTGTCTATATTCATATATGATGTCTGCCATATTCAGACTTCCCTGCTTATTTTAAAGCTTCACCTGATTTCATTACCTGGATTTTACAAGCTCTGTGCAGAGTAAAAGTGGTGCCTTATTAGAAAACCAAATTTATCTAAGTCTGTGGTATAATTGTTTTTACTAATAGATGCATCATCTCTTGTATTGCATAAGTTTCCTGAGTCTCCTTGTCTGATTCACTATTTTTATCATCGCTAAGGCTTAAATTTTAGCATGAAATTGCAGGAACTTCACAAATTCTGCATTTTTTAACTTAATAAATTGGGAAACATCCCAGTGGTCTTTTAAGGCAAAATAGTCTTTTATTATTGCCTCATTTATCTCAATATTCATAATTAAACATACAAAATTTGTACATTCTTTGAGAGCACAATGACGTGACCAGAATCAGCTGTAATTTATAAATGTTTTAACTTTTAACATAATGCATTTGAATGAGGGAGATGGAAATGATAGTGATATTAATTGATTTTTCAATACAACTTCATGAATATCGCTGATTATTGATCATCGCTTCCCTCTTCAGGTTTTTTTTTAGGGCCAACGCTACTATCATGTTACTGGATTGGCTGATACCGAATCAGACTTTTTCTTTCTTTATCTCGTTAAGAAAACTTTACCCTAAGCTCTTATATAACCAGATACTGAGAAACCTTATGTTCTGTATTAAATTTTTAACTTTGGTATTTTTATATTGACACTAAAGACCACAGGTGTTATTCATTTTTTTATTAACAAAATTAAATTCTGTAGACTTATTTTTAAGTGACCATAAAATACTGCAATGAATAAAATTCCCTTAGAATACATATTTTTTTAATTAATGAAATATTTAGGTAAAATATTTATCCATAATACATATGGCATTAAAGAAAAATAAATGGTTCTCATAAGTACAAAGTGTCATTGTTTCATTTATTAATTAATGTGCTTATCTGAAACTGCTTAATTTAAAAAAGTAGTTTTCACCATTTATATAATAAAGTATATGAATTCTCATGCATTTGAGTCATTTAATTTATGTTGTCAGTTAAACTATGCTTAAATGAAGATATACATACAATTAGAAGTTTTAATCTTTTTTTAATCATTATTTGCACTGCAACTTTTTTGCTGTTAAAATTTACATTTATTTATACTTTTTTTCCGTGTACCAGCTCTGCCTGCCTAATTCTTGAAGTATACTTGATTCTTATCAAAACTTATACTGAATGACACACACAAACAAATAAACACAGTAAAAACTTTTTTAAAAAAGCTGCACATCTAGCAAATGTTCCTAAGATGTTTATCAAAAAATGTTGCTATTAACCTAACAAGCAGCAAATTAAAATTCTTGTTTATCTCTTCTAATTTAAAATATGAGCTGCCGTATTTAACACAAGTTTGCTTACTGTCCAAACTCCAAGAAGTAGTGCAATTATAAATAAAGGACAAAGTAAAAAGGTCTGACATCCTCAGATTCCATTTTTCTTAGTTTATTATTCCTTTTTCTTTAATGTAAAGGCTAATATTCTAATCTTCTGTCTACTGTATTTACTGGAATTTTGTAGTCCAAAATGACATGAGCTAGCTCGGCTACTGTAATACCTTGCATAAAGGGGCATTACAATTAAATTACCATAAAGCATAGAAGAGCAGTTGCTAATAAAATCCATTTTTGTGATCGACCAATTTACTGATCACTGATGTAGTGTAGTGAAAACTGGACAAGTTAGATCAGAGGACAATTGAATGAAAGCATCACTAGAAGAGGAGGCTGTCATTCAACTTTTGAAACTAATAAATATAGCTTCAGTTGAGCAAGGCCCTTAACCTGCAATTGCTCCGTCCTGGGTATGACGTTAATCTGCATCCAGCCCTGCATGTAGGCCCTCCAACCTGCAGGGAAAAACTTGGGGGTTGGTGGCAGAACTGGCACTCCGGCCACCATAAAAAAAAAAAAAGTAAACCTCACACTGGTTCCATTCTATCTGGACTAGTGTGGTGCTGAGGTGTCACCCATTGTATGGCTGCATTCGGGTCCTAATCTGGGATCCTGAGTTGGTTTGTCATGTGGTGGGTGCGACAATGTGCTGTATCAGCACATGCTCCTTACCTCTCTCTCTCTTTCTGTATCTGTCTAACCATCCACAGAGGGATTATCCAGTTTAGAATGGCAGAGTTCAGGTGCCTTTCCCAGGTTCACTGACCACAAAGCAGGAGTCAGCATTGGACAGATTGCGTCACTTCTACCATTTGATATATATAGTGCTAATTTTCAGTTAACCAGTAATCTAGCATGTACAGTGCACCCAGAAAGTATTCACAGCACATCACTTTTTCCACGTTTTGTTATGTTACAGCCTTATTCCAAAATGGACTAATTTCATTTTTTTCCTCAGAATTCTACACACAACACCCCATAATGACAACGTGAAAAAAGTTTACTTGAGGTTTTTGCAAATTTATTAAAAATAAAAAAACTGAGAAATCACATGTACATACAGTGGTGTGAAAAACTATTTGCCCCCTTCCTGATTTCTTATTCTTTTGCATGTTTGTCACACAAAATGTTTCTGATCATCAAACACATGTAACCATTAGTCAAATATAACACAAGTAAACACAGAATGCAGTTTTTAAATGATGGGTTTTATTATTTAGGGAGAAAAAAAATCCAAACCTACATGGCCCTGTGTGAAAAAGTAATTGCCCCCTTGTTAAAAAATAACCTAACTGTGGTGTAACACCTGAGTTCAATTTCCGTAGCCACCCCCAGGCCTGATTACTGCCACACCTGTTTCAATCAAGAAATCACTTAAATAGGAGCTGCCTGACACAGAGAAGTAGACCAAAAGCACCTCAAAAGCTAGACATCATGCCAAGATCCAAAGAAATTCAGGAACAAATGAGAACAGAAGTAATTGAGATCTATCAGTCTGGTAAAAGTTATAAAGCCATTTCTAAAGCTTTGGGACTCCAGCGAACCACAGTGAGAGCCATTATCCACAAACGGCAAAAACATGGAACAGTGGTGAACCTTCCCAGGAGTGGCCGGCCGCCCAAAATTACCTCAAGAGCGCAGAGACAACTCATCCGAGAGGTCACAAAAGACCCCAGGACAATGTCTAAAGAACTGCAGGCCTCACTTGCCTCAATTAAGGTCATTGTTCACGACTCCACCATAAGAAAGAGACTGGGCAAAAACGGCCTGCATGGCAGATTTCCAAGACGCAAACCACTGTTAAGCAAAAAGAACATTAGGGCTCGTCTCAATTTTGCTAAGAAACATCTCAATGATTGCCAAGACTTTTGGGAAAATACCTTGTGGACTGATGAGACAAAAATTGAACTTTTTGGAAGGCAAATGTCCCGTTACATCTGGCGTAAAAGGAACACAGCATTTCAGAAAAAGAACATCATACCAACAGTAAAATATGGTGGTGGTAGTGTGATGGTCTGGGGTTGTTTTGCTACTTCAGGACCTGGAAGGCTTGCTGTGATAGATGGAACCATGAATTCTACTGTGTACCAAAAAATCCTGAAGGAGAATGTCCGGCCATCTGTTCGTCAACTCAAACTGAAGCGATCTTGGGTGCTGCAACAGGACAATGACCCAAAACACACCAGCAAATCCACCTCTGAATGGCTGAAGAAAAACAAAATGAAGACTTTGGAGTGGCCTAGTCAAAGTCCTGACCTGAATCCAACTGAGATGCTATGGCATGACCTTAAAAAGGCGGTTCATGCTAGAAAACCCTCAAATAAAGCTGAATTACAACAATTCTGCAAAGATGAGTGGGCCAAAATTCCTCCAGAGCGCTGTAAAAGACTCATTGCAAGTTATCACAAATGCTTGATTGCAGTTATTGCTGCTAAGGGTGGCCCAACCAGTTATTAGGTTCAGGGGGCAATTACTTTTTCACACAGGGCCATGTAGGTTTGGATTTTTTTTTCTCCCTAAATAATAAAAACCATCATTTAAAAACTGCATTTTGTGTTTACTTGTGTTATATTTGACTAATGGTTAAATGTGTTTGATGATCAGAAACATTTTGTGTGACAAACATGCAAAAGAATAAGAAATCAGGAAGGGGGCAAATAGTTTTTCACACCACTGTAAGTATTCACAGCCTTTGCTCAATACTTTGTCGATGCACCTTTGGCAGCAATTACAGCCTCAAGTGTTTCTGAATATGATGCCACAAGCTTGGCACACCTATCCTTGGCCAGTTTCGCCCATTCCTTTTTGCAGCACCTCTCAAGCTCCATCAGGTTGGATGGGAAGCGTCGGTGCACAGCCATTTTAAGATAACAACAACATTTATTTATATGGCACATTTTCATACAAAAAAATGTAGCTCAAAGTGCTTTACAAAATGAAGAACAGAAAAATAGAAGACACAATAAAAAATAAACATAAGTCATTCACAGAGTTGTCCTGAAGCCACTCCTTTGATATCTTGGCTGTGTGCTTAGGGTCGTTATCCTGCTGAAAGATGAACTGTCGCCCCAATCTGAGGTCAAGAGCGCTCTGGAGCAGGTTTTAATCCAGGATGTCTCTGTACATTGCTGCAGTCATCTTTCCCTTTCTCCTGACTAGTCTCCCAGTTCCTGTCGCTGAAAAACATCCCCGCAGCATGAAGCTGCCATCACCATGCTTCACTGTAGGGATGGTATTGGCCTGGTGATGAGCGTTGCCTGGTTTCCTCCAAACGTGACGTCTGGCATTCACACCAAAGAGTTTGATTTTTGTCTCATCAGACCAGATAATTTTTTTTCTCATGGTCTGAGAGTCCTTCAGGTGCCTTTTGGCAAACTCCAGGCGGGCTGCCATGTGCCTTTTACTAAGGAGTGGCTTCCGTCTGGCCACTCTACCATACAGGCCCGATTGGTCGATTGCTGCAGAGATGGTTGTCCTTCTGGAAGGTTCTCCTCTTTCCACAGGGGACCTCTGGAGTTCTGACAGAGTGACCATCGGGTTCTTGGTCACCTCCCTGACTAAGGCCCTTCTCCTCCGATCGCTCAGTTTAGATGGCCGGCCAGCTCTAGGAAGAGTCCTGGTGGTTTCGAACTTCTTCCACTTACGGATGATGGAGGCCACTGTGCTCATTGGGACCTTCAAAGCAGCAAAAATTTTTCTGTAACCTTCCCCAGATTTGTGCTTTGAGACAATCCTGTCTTGGAGGTCTACAGACAATTCCTTTGACTTCATGCTTAGTTTGTGCTCTGACATGAACTGTCAACTGTGGAACCTTATATAGACAGGTGTGTGCCTTTCCAAATCATGTCCAATCAACTGAATTTACCACAGGTGGACTCCAATTAAACTGCAGAAACATCTCAAGGATGATCAGGGGAAACAGGATGCACCTGAGCTCAATTTTGAGCTTCATGGCAAAGCCTGTGAATACTTATGTTCATGTGATTTCTCATTTTTTTTTTATTTTTAATAAATTTGCAAAAATCTCAAACTTTTTTTCACATTGTCATTATCGGGTGTTGTGTGTAGAATTCTGAGGAAAAAAAAAAATTTATTCCATTTTGGAATAAGGCTGTAACCTAAAATGTGGAAAAAGTGATGCATTGTGAATACTTTCCGGTTGCACTGTATGTCTTTGGGATATGGGAAGAAAACCGGAGCATTAGGCAGTTCCAGCTCCAATTGTCACAAGTAAAAATTAAGACAGTTTAAAATGTGGCAAAATTTGTACTGTACATATGCTAGTCTATATTGATGATAAAATGACCTTATACATACCGTATGTTCATTCCAAATCAGTGTGTTTAAATACTGTTTGGGAAGGTTTGGAAGCTAAAGTAATGGTCATTAGTATAACAGCCAAACTTACTAACAGTGACAACGTGTTGATTCTCCATGTAGATGGATTGATCACATGATGTACTAGATTTTTTTTTTTTTTTTTTATATTTTCCATCTTTGACTGATTGGTATCTGTTTACAAGTTTTTTGTTGAGCGCTTGAATGCTGATATTGTGAATTGGTTATCAGACATTGTGACAGATAGTGAAACTGAATCATACGGCATTGTGTGACTGAACTGTTGTAATATGCCTGGAGAATTTGGTAACTTGAAGCTTCAGCATGTCAAAAAGATAAAATGATTGTGATCAAGTGGATAGACAAGAAAGATGATGGCATCTTAATCAGTATTCACAATACAAACACTGTCAATGTTTGTGTTAAGTGAAATGTGGAAGTTACTAAGTTTATGCACTGTGGTAGCCTTCAATAACCCAGTGGGTACCTTCGATCATGTTGGCCAGGCTCCAAGATTCTTTTCTGTCATGCACAAGCAACAGAAAAAATACTGTCTGAGTAGTCACATCGGTCTGTGCATTGGAGACTATTTTAAAATGTATCATACAAAAGATGTGTACTAAATCTCCATCAGTACAACAGTGGATACAAGAAATTCCTTTCTTACTGTATTTATGCTACATGTTTCTATTTCACATAATAACACTTCTTGTTGAAAAAAAATTAAACGATTTTGGCTTGTTTTTCTGGCGGTAAACAACGCTAAGGGGGCTTCCAAGCAAGTCTGCTAAAGTAAAGTAAAAAAAAAAAGTGCTTCAACAGCAATTGGGTTGGAACATAAACCTGCTGTCACTACGGCCGTCTAGGACCAGCTTTACACACCCTTGTATTAGGGTTAGTTACTAGATAAATTTTACTATATGAGGATTTGACTTAACACTGAGGTTTTCAGAAAAAAAACAGTTTCCTGTAGTTTCACCTAATTTCTTAATTTATATTAAACACTGATTTAATGTTAGTTCTTTCACTAATGCTTGAATGATTGGGGGAGTTAATTTTAAGTTTAAAGTGAAAGCCTATCAAAATCATAAGACACTAATGATTCAAGCATTACAGTGACATGATCTCCTTTTATTTAAAATGTAAATGTTTCCCAGTACAGCAGTGGTATACTGCTTGTTGTTGTTAAACAATGTCATGGTGTCATATACCTCATAATTCATTCACTCTGAACTTGCATTACTATAATAGGAGTTGTGCATTACTTCATTTTGTAACCAGTTTGGAGTATTTATAAGTAGAACTATTTTTGGTTCGGAAACCTTCTATAAATGTTTGTTTGTTAAATCCAAAGAGAAAAGACAGACCAACTTGCTCAGATAAAAGTAATGCATCAGTTAATTATGTAATGCTGTTTAAAATTTTATATGCATTTTTATGTACCGGGTTTGTGCCTCTGGTTCCATAAAATCCAACAGGCATCTGTGGAACATGACCATTCTGTCTTTGTTTATACTGCCATTTTTGTCTTGTCTTTTGTCTTTTTTTATTAAAGGGTGCCTTGCTTTCTTTCTTTCGACTTTTATACTTTTCACCTGTGATGGCGGTGCTTAGTGGTCCTCTTATGCCAAGTCAAACTAACTAATCACACCATAGCCAAACTGACCAATCAGATTTGTCTGAAGGGCTGAAAACACACACAGACCTTAATGTCTGTATCTATACTAGTTCTAGATTCTGTCGTGGCTGGCTCTGGCTTCCCTCTATTGTGAAGTGGATTAAGCAAGTTTAAGGTATGGATGAATTAGTAATTTCCAAATACATTTTGTTGTTGGTCTTTACTAATTTTGTTCTTATCTGATTTCATACAAGTCCATGTGTTAGATATTTAGAGGAATGTGCAAATTGCATCAAATTTACATTTGTAGAAGTACAGCAGCATAGTAACTACATTTTATTAAAAATGAGAATAGTATTTCAAATAACTTTAATTTGTTAATTTCATGTAGAAGTGTGCATTCTTGTAAAAATTCCATGGTACCTGCAGAACCCGACTCAAGGTTATGCGATGTATGACTGAGTTTAAGAGTTTATTCATGTGATTGAGAACAGGTGATGATAGCATAAGTGAATCCCTGAGAAAAGTGCTTGTTGAAAAGTAAATAAATAACATATCGTCAATATTTTAATCAATGCTGTCTCACTGTAAAAGTGCATGCTTTTCATGGGGGAAAGTGTGCATATGTTTGCAACTCTGTTTTTTTTTGATAGTTTTCTCAGTGTTATGCAGTTATTAACTTGAAAACTATTAACTTGAAACATATGTTGTGTGGCTTTTAATGCAGATGCACATTAGTGTTTACTGGATGGAGTATTTATTTATTTTTTTAGGTTCTTGTGTTTTAAAAATCCACTTCGACCACTTTCCCAATTCATGTGCATTTTAGTGGGGTCATCAAGACTGTGTTTAGGAGTGATGTGGAAGCCACCCGGAATGGGATGGAACTTTTTAGGAGCAGCCAGAATCAAGATTGAAAACTAATGACATGCAAATCTCTTAATCCCTTTTACTATTGCCTTATAGTTTGTACTATTACAGTTACATTCAATGCGCACTGGTTTTTCAGCCTGGTTCTCAAGTACTTCTGTGGCTTCTTTGTTTATATATATTTAGCCTGTAGTGAGAAGCTTTTCATTAAAATTTTGTTTTGTTTTTTACTATGTATGTGAACTTGATTGGTAAGTGAACATACAAGAGATTCAGAACTTGTGTCTCCTCTGTAAAGGTACGCATTCAGTTCCAAATCCAAGAAAATGTTTCAGTTTCTTTTTCTTAATATACTTTTGTCTAAATCTGCCTGTTTTAAAGAACTGAATTGAGGTGTATGATTAACAGAGAATACAACTAATCCATCTAATTAAAGATACAGATCTTAATTTAGAAGAGGAGCAGGCCTCTATTGAATTCATTGGGTTAAATAAAAGTGGTATTTGAGGGTCATGTTTGAAAAGCAGCAACGCAGCAACTTGAATTTTAATGAGCAATTTATTTAGTATGTTCAGGTTCAGTTCTCCTGCTTCATCTGTAAATGTCATGTGGGTAATTTGGTCTGAGTCTTGGATATTTAGGGATGGCAACATTTCATTATTTTAAGCAATAACACTAATTTGTGCCTTTGCTTACAGCACCTCATTTGTGCAACAAAAAAATAAAAAAACAAACATTGTTAGTAGAATACATGTTGCATCTTTGCTGTCCATTTGGTTAAGGAGTTGCACTGTAATTCTCAACGCTGATGGTTCAGTCAGCAGCACTAACTCACTGCATAATTCTGAGCAAGTCACACCGCTTGTGCCTTAATTAGATCACAACCTGAAAATCAATAACAAGAACTTAACATTCATTCAGAGTGGAGGGGACAATACCTTTTCTTATCACAAGATATATCCAGCCTCTTTGTTCCTTGGCCTTACTGACCTACCTAAACCTTAACGTCAATCCATATTACAGATTAAAGTTTTATACCTTTTTACTTACCTTTTTCTTTTTGTAGGTGGAGTAGTGATTTGTGCCTTTACCTTTGTAATGGCCTGAGCACAGTCTGTATGTACTTGCATTTTGTTTCTGATTCAGCATTCTGTTATCCTCGATTTCCCTAAATGCACACACATTCGTTGGAGTGATGCTTCTTCAGTAGTAACGCTCCGGTAGCATAAATGGTTGTGAGAGTGAATTTCTGCTCTGTACTGAACTGTGGGTCTGTATATGGATTGTCTCTCCTTGTTCCAAAGATGCTGGAATAGATTCCCCACACACCAGAACAGTGTAAGGAAGTAAATGTTTTTTTGTGCGGTGAATTAATAAAAATGAATCGCGTGTCACCCCAGATGACTTTCTTTGCTTTTCAAATGTATCACATTAAGCATATTACTGCATAGCATGCAACATATTATTTTGATAATTATAAAAATATTTTTGCTTAAAAGCTATTTTGCACATAACCTAATTGTTTCCGGCTTTTGTAAGTTTAAAAGATAATGGGAATGAATACAATGAAAAGAAGCCATGCTTATGTGCCTGACGCATAGTGTTTTTATAGTGTATAGAATAATAATGGTTAAAAACAGAGTTGTTCTTATAATTCTAAGGTGAACTTATGTTTTTGCATACAGTAGTTATGAAAGCCTTTTCCCATTATATTCACAAAAGGTTTTCCTTGCTGTTGTGTTATGCATTCAGCAAGCACATGCTCCGTATTTGTATTTGACCTTTTAGTTAAAACTTTACAGCCTTGATTCAGAACAGTGTATAGTTGTATGCTTGTTTAATTGAGCTTGCTCAAGCAGCAATGATTATACTTGTACAAGCAAGCAAGGAAGGAAATGCCCACCCTGTCTGATTTCCAGGGTTATTGATTTAAAAGTTAAATTTAGGATTAAGGTTTATAGTGGCTATAATGATTGGGATTGAGCAGCATAGCCAAATTGATCCAGGAAGTTCATAGTAAGTAAAGCTCTCTGATCAGTCAGATTTGACTTTTTGCACAAACTAAAATGGTAAGGATCTTTCATGTGAAAGAAGTTGAAGAAATCTTTATTCAATTGGGTATAGTTTATTTTTACTGTAGAAGTTTGAAAGCATAATTGCAAAGTCCTAAAGGGTGTTTGCGTGGTTTGTTGGTCAGCATTTTGATTACTGATTTAAAAAAAAAAAAAAGTGGTGGAGTTTCCGAGATTAGTTTGGAAAATCGATTAAAACTACTTCACTGTTGTAGACTGGACTCTCATTAATACATTTGCTGCATTTACTTTATACATTTCTTTTGAGATTTCAGTCTTTAGATTGTATAGAAAGTAATAATTGGTGACTATCGGAAGGAAAAGAAACTTGAGCTGTGTGGTAAATTATTCATACTTTTTTGTGAATCCAACACAGCAGAAAATGTCATTCAAACAAATAGTAAGCATTTTTTTACCTAACAACATACTGTTTCCAATTATACATAATTAAAATCAGTACTTGTCACGTTAAAAGTATAACTTGAAGTATACCTTAGCTAGTTTATCACAAGATGGAATGTTTTCTGTAATTGGCTGTTGATTTATTTGTTGTGTAGTCTGCTTAGTTTATCTACTTCATTTTAGTACATGCAAAATATGTTAACTCCTCATATGATGGATCATTTTTATATTTCAGCATAATATAAAGCTTTTGTTAACTGACAAGAAGGAAAGGAAGCGACTGTCATAGAATAGCATGAATACTATACCGCTGTGCATGAGCAATTTTTAATTTTTGACAAAAGCCAAGTACAGTTTTACTTTAAAAGGGCATAACTCTTATAACTCCATTGTGCTTTCAAAAATTATTCCTTTACATTGAGTCATCTTAAATTAATTAATTTTTTTTTGGCCAGGTGTTACATTTGAATGACTTTGATAGTTACTTGCATGTTTTTATCTTAATGACTGATTTTCTTCAAATGTACTGTACCCCCAGATATGCTTTTCCCCATGAGAAATAATTTGGCTCTTTCAATATACAGACTATAATTACCAGCTAAACTGCAGCACTAGAGATCGGAAATACTTGAGCTTGTCTACTTTTATGCCTTTTTAGTACTCTAATGTGGCAAAATTAAAAGGGCTGTACCAGTATATTCTGTAAATGTAAATAAACAGTTGCTGTATATGTATGGCTTGCTTTCATTTGTCCCTGAGATGTATGAACAGATGTATATGACAGAAATATGCTTTTCTGTTAGTTTGTTTTCAAAAGCACGTCTCTTTTTTTCTGTCTTATACTTTAGCTTAATGTTTTTACAGCTGTGTCTTTGGTACGTTTTTCCTTATTTTGGAAGATTTTTGGAGGGAATGCAACTGTCCCTAAAGATTCAAGTTAAATCAAATCTCTTTGTGTGTTCCTAAAACAGATGCTATTAAAAAACACAGCAAAGTAATCACAGCTTTAGATACCTTTCACAATTACAGAATGATTAGGTTTCTGATTGAAGACAAACAATATTTTTGCTGTAATACATTGATAAGTATATTAACAATTGTTATTTATCATTAGGCTGGCTTTTAGACTGGATCAATTTCCTTCTTTAAAAAAAAAAATAAATAAATAAAACACTCGTCCACCACACCTATTTAAACAAAGCTGCATTTATTACATATTATTCTTGTGTTTCAGTGGGCATTCCATAATTTGTTTTAAGTTTATTACCTGTTTCTGTGGCTGTTCTTAACTTTTATTTTGTTTTAAGTAATCATTTGGAAAGAGTTAACACAGACTAATTAAAAAACAAAAAAACAGTGCACTGCAGTCAGCAGAATCTTTTTTTTTTTTTTTAATTCTGCACATTGTTAGTTTTATCTGCTGTTGTTAAGTTTGTGTTGAGCTCCAAATTTAAGACATACTTCAGATAAATTAATGTGGATACAGTTCTTCATTTTTTTTTTTCCAAGGATGGTATTTTAAATTCATTTGTCGAGCAGCAAAGGTGTGTAGTAAGAAGAAATTAAAACAGTAACCGTGAACGTTTGGAAAGACACATGCTACACACTTGGTAAAGAACTTTGTTGATACCATCTTTATTGTCACGTATTTAAAAGCTGGTTAAGATCCTGTATATTGTTTTGGCCTTTATTTACCAGGTAATCCTTGATTCAAGATGACACAACTGCTGTGTTACAGTGCCTGACAAAAGCCTAAAGTGTGTTGATACCACTTTTAAATGTTTATAGCTTGTAAGTTCCAGTTACTAGAATTCCAGAGTTAAAGCCCACAATCATGGTACTATTGAAAATAATTGAGGATATTGTACCATAAATTAAACTATCAGTATTTTAGAGAATGTTTATCATCATACTACAGTGTTACACTTGATCGTTTAATTAAAAGTGCAGGTAACTTGTTAATCACAATTTCTCAACTTTTGTTTATGTCAACAATATATAACTATTTTTAAAACACAGTACAATTACTGTGTTTAGCTAAGTAAAATATGTAATTAGCCTCTATAGCTGCGATTTTGTGTTATGACCAGCATAGGAAGCAAAACAGTTTCCTCCTTGTAAAAAGAATTCTCATTTAGCCATTAGTGTAGTAATTCTGTTTTCATATTGATTAAAATTTGTAATTGCTTCCTGCTTCTTCAGAATTTAGTTTTAGTAAAAGTATTATTACAGCTCTTTTTAAAATGACTTGCACATTATCTACTTTAAATCATTACAGCATCTGATATTAGAAGTCTGAACATTATATTTAGAAGTATAATTTTAGTTAGATGACATTCATTATTGAAATAACAAAGCATTTTAAAACCTGCTTAATTCATTCCTGGGATGGCGTCTCATGTTCAGTGCTTATCCTGGCCGACTGTGTTTTTGCAAAATACTGATAAGAGGTAATAAATAATGTACTTTGTCCTACAAATGCTTCAGTTTTAAAGACATATAAGGAACAACTTAATGGATGAATGGACTATATTGTTAATATTTTAATAGTGTAGGAATATGTTAAATTATAAAATATATAAGGCCCTGTAATGTGCACTGCTGCTCACAAGCCTGTTAATCGCTGTGTGAAGTTTACACATTCTGTCTGTGTCTGCATTGGCTTTTCTTCAGCTGTACCTGGTTTCTTATATTCCAAAAACAAAGAACCTTAGTGGTTATAAATTGGCACTTTATAAATGTGATTATGGCTGTGTGCACTACTGAACATGAAGATGGACTAATGCTTTGTTCAGAGCTGGTTCTTGCCTTATATCCAAACCTACTAGCAGAGTCCCAGTGATCCTGAGTTGTGTTAAGTGGTTTTAAGATATTATGTTGCAATACTGTACTTCTGTTTTCTTTCTTCAGTATTCCTGGTCTTCTCATAATTTCCTTTCCCTATAAATTACTTAATGGGAAGCAAACCGCAGACGATTTTTTTCCCTGAACCCAGGTAGTAGGTCACTTGGCTCGAGCCATTTTTAAAAAGAAAGTGGTGCTTGGTTCTTTAAACTGGGGAAATTGCAGGCTGGCCTAGCAATATAAGAAAGGCAACTTCATTTGATTGATCACTGAGTTAGGATGTACCATCAAATATAATGCTAAAGAGGAAAATGAGAGGATGAGGATCCGTCAAAATTCCTCAAATAACATTAAGAATAGGTATTCAGTAGACTCTGAGCATATGCCATTGGAGTCTGGAGCCTGTTAATTTCAGATCAAGTCCATCCTGGATAGATTTTAAGAGGCATGTACAATGTAAAGTTTTAGATTTTGTTAGTTCAAGTGTAGCACAATTTTAAGGGCAGGGGGTGTATTCTGTTTATGTGTAACTGCAAAAATGTATTTCTTCCAACATTGTTGGGTTCTAAGGGTTATCTGTTTCATACATTGTTTTTCTTTTATTGCACCTCATTTAATCGTCTTGTATTTACAGTATCTATACTAATAAAAGGCAAAGCCCTCACTGACTTACTGACTGACTGACTCATCACTAATTCTCCAACTTCCCGTGTAGGTAGAAGGCTGAAATTTGGCAGGCTCATTCCTTACAGCTTACTTACAAAAATTAGGCAGGTTTCATTTTGAAATTCTAAGCGTAACAGTCATAACTGGAACCTACTTATGTACATATATACGGCCATAGCCTGCAGCTCGGTTGCTGTGTGAGGCAGAGTTGCGTCCCTCATCGTCACGCTTCCCACGTAATTGAGTGCCTGCCCATATAAAGCCGTCTGTCGGCAGCAATCCAATAGACATGCTGCCGCTAAATATTCGCGGGTGAAGGACTGTACTTATGCAAAAGAAGATGAGATAGTCAGGGATAGAGTAGTGTTTGGCACAAACTCAGCGAAAGTGCGAGAGAAACTTTTAAGTGCCGGGTCTTAGCTAACATTAAATAAAGCAGTGGACATGGCAAGATCGCACGAGATAGCACAAGCACAGCTGAGAACCTTTGATGCATGTACTCTGAACGGCTCACGTGAACTGACTGTGAACGCAGTACGCAGAGAACAAGGAAGAGCTCCAAAGAGCGCTGAACAAAAAATGCATTACACAATTGAGAAGGCAGCAAAAGCATATTCGTAAGTGCAGCTACTGCGGAAACAAAGCACGGTGTAAACCTTAAGTTTAAATTAAGTTCATAGACAGGCTGCTGCTGGCGTTTGTCATGCCTACAATGAATATGATATTCGCGAGATACAAGTTTAACCGTTTGAGAAACACGGAATATAACTTGAACACAACACATCCTCCAAATACGAACCTGATTGAAAGAAATAATGATAATCAAATCCTTGATGACAGCAACACTCATAACACTGACAAAACAATTACATTGACAATCATGTTACGTTATTTTTAAAATGTTTCCTTTTCTTTTTCATAAATTCTTTAACGCACTACTTCTCCGCTGCGAAGCGCGGGTATTTTGCTAGTATTAAATAAAATTTATCTGTTGTTAGGGTTGTGAGTAAAAGCCATTTAAATGTTTAGCCAATTTAAGGTTGAAAACCATTTATAAAGTTACTAAAATGGTTAGCACTTAAACTGCAGCCCCATCTACTCTGCAACACCTATCCCCAAGCACAACGTGATTTACAAAGAAAGGAGTATTTCAGCTTAGTCTTTTTAAAATTTTGCATGCCAGTTCCATTAGAGAGAGGTGGCTCAGCTTCTGGCAACATGGTGTGCTAAAACACCCTCACCCACAATGCCAAGAAGACCAAAGAGCTCTTTGTGGATTACCAGAAAACCAACGGCAGCAAACACGCTACCATCCATATAAACAGGACTAAGGTGGATTGTGTTTCCAGCTTCAAATTCCTGGGCATCCACATGAGAACCTTTCTTGGATGATAAACACTTCCAGTCTGGTTAAAAAGGTGCAGCAGCAGCTTTACTTTCTGCAGAGGCTAATGAAAGCCTGCCTGTCTCCTCAGATTCTTTTGAAAATTTAAAGCTCCACTGTCAGGAGCATATTGACTAACTGCATTATGTTGTGGTATCGCAGCTGCTTCATAGCTGTCATGAAGGCCTTGCAGTGGATGGTGAAAATTGGCCCGAATATCATTGGCATCCCGCTGCTGACCATCACAGCCCTACAACATACATGGTGTCTGCGATGGGCTTGCAGCATCAACAAGGATGCCTCACACCCCAAACATGGACTGTTTACCCTCCTTCCATCAGGGAGGCGCTATAGGAGACTCAGGAACAGTTTCTTTCATGATAACATCACTATTCTGAACTCTCAACTGTTACCAGTCAATAGCTGTCTTTTCTAAATATCAATACCTTCTGACTGCAGTTGTTCACCTTTTTAAATATATCTATTCTGTACCTAAAATATTTCATATATTTATATTCATATATCATGTATTTATACAAATTGACCAGTTTTCATATCTATATAACCTCTCTTGTATATACCACTACCTGTAAATTCAAATACCATATGTATATATAGACATAGATATGTATATTCTTATTTGCATGTTGCCTTATTGCACCTTACTGTCTATCAAATGTCAATGTACTGTTTGCGCCTTCTGCCTATTGCACCTTACTCTACTATTTGCATTTTATGGTTAGATTCTAAACTACATTTCGTTGTACCTCTAATCCAAATCAGATTTCCACAACTGAATCAAATCAAGTGTTATAAAAAGGTACTGACTGAACCAGGTAAAACAAGGTTTAGGAACCCATCCTTACAGGGCCTCCTAATTTAATGATGTTTTTTTCTCTACTGTGTGCACTTCTCAACTTTTGGTTGAGGTGAAATTTCCAGTCACTTACTGATTTACATCCGGCCACTTTATAACTTTGCATTTATTTATTTTATTTTTAGCCCAGCCCCTGTTTTCTGACCTTCGAGTCTAGTACTTGTTTACTTGTGGCTTTTTGAGAACCAAACAAGACTGAGCATATACTGATTAGAAGTGCCTTTGGGAAAGTATCAGATTGAAACGTTGTATCAGTTTTGATATGAACAGGCCATTCGTTAGATACAGTGGAGTATTGCAATATTGTTCTTAATATTTTAACGCAATACACCAAAGACAACTACTGGGATGTGCATTGTACGTTTCTTCTGTGCCATGTATAGGAATGTTTGCAGTGCACCATCTTAAATTAGTTTTATGAGTATTTATGTAACTAAATTGTGTTCAAAAAGATGGCATGTGTCAAAATTATTCCTGCTGTAGAGATTCCTATATGGAATGCTCTGTGTGAGGTTATGTTTAATATTTGAGTTGAGTGGTTCCATTTTGGTTTTCATAATATTATAGAAAAACAAACACTATGTATGAACTGTGTAGCCTGCAAGCATTGTCAATACAACCAATTACTATGGCACACTATAGACTAGGAGTTTCTCTCTAAGTTCAGTTGACTTGTGTGCTTGAAGGTTGATTTTATACTGACTGTAAAATTCACAAACAGATGTAATCAAAGAAAAAGCAGAGAAGTAAGTTTCCTTAGCTGAAATAATTTGTTACTGTCTGCTGTTGTCTTTGCAACTGCCCTTACTGGCCAGAGTTCATCTCTTTGAGAAAATGCCTTAAGAAGTTTAAATCCCAATGTGTATACATTTAAATAATGTTTTAAATATTTAATTTTCAAATTATTTGTTTTCACAGAGAAATTTAAATGTTGAATATTCCATTCTAGCCTGGTTGAGAGGTGACCAACACTTCACAGTGCCAAATGATGCGAAAAAAAGAGAGAGAAAAAAAACAAACTCCTGTGTAACTCTTTGCGCATAATCCACATGTTCAATATTCATTTGTATATTCAAAACGTGCAAAATATGTGCATTTTTGCTAAAATACTAACAATTACTTCCTGAAAATTCTTCATTAAGTTTAAACAAGGAAGATGTAATTCCAACAGTGTTTATGGATTTAAAGATCTGCCCCCCAACACCATCATTCATTAGTGAAAAACCTGTCTTTAATTCAGACATTTTCCTTTGAGTGTGGTGTGCGTGTGCAGCAAACAAACCCTGATCAGAAGACCTCTGGGACCTGCATGTGATATAAAGCTGCAGTAGTTAGGAGTTTGACCAAGTATTGGGCCCTGTGAAATCCATTTTATTTTTTCACAGATTCCATATTTTTTAACTGTAGGAAAGTAGCAACAGCTACAATAAAACAAACAGTAGTGAAATGGCACTTAACATTCCTTTTAATGAAACAGCACACTAGCACCACAGTACCTCATTGTATGTAAACATAACGGCTAGAAGTTCTGGGCATGAACTAATGGATAAATAAAAGTTCAAGGCATGCTTGAAAAAAAATCAATTTATATATTTATCTCTTTATTATATAGAAAAAAAACTTGGGATGAGATAAGACATGACCTTCTCAGATGGACACTTTTTCACGTTCCACGAGACTAGACTTTGTGCCAAGAGATTTAACCACGCCTGGGGCCGAAAAAAAACAGAGTAGATGACAAAGTACAACGTCGCAAAGAATTCAAAAACGTTGGTGCAATACACATGCTAAGAAATTTAGAGATAATGGAAGTAGGACAATTTGAAAGTCTCAAAAAAATGATAGCGCAAACAAACAGAAAATATTACTCGGTGAAATAATGGAACAGCGAAAAGAGATCACATAGTGTTTGAGGATGAGGCAGTGAGACAAAAGGACAGCTGCTGCACAGGCTTTTAAATGTCGTAGCGGTGCATGAGATGCAGATCATGCGGTGCAGTAGTAAGCCAGCAGCTGATCAAGCTGTATCACCGTTTAAGAGGGGTTTCGGAGGAGTGACCGCGTCCGCTTGGGGTGCGTTCAGCCCCTCTCTACACAGCGAGCAAGGGGGCAAAGCCCCCTAATTATAACTAAAAATAAAAATGTAATTTTTATGTTTAAACATCTGAATTCAGCAAACTAATAGTCATTGTATTCTAATGCCCTTACAATTTCCTTGACACACATCCCCATTGAAGTACATAATTGTGAGGTGCTTGATGTTTAGCTGACTGAGTGACTCTCTCTTGTCTGTGACTCTTGTATTTACTAAAGATCCTCTCACAGTCAACTGAGCTGACAGGGAAGTATATGTAGGGCAGTGCTATCTCTTTCACCCTTGGAAAAAACTGTCTTGCACACTTCCAGTAACCAGCCAGCTCCACAGAAGAAGAGAGACCCCCGTTTGAAGCACAGTGTAAATACGCTGTCTACTCTTCACTTAGCTTTGCTGATGGGTTTCAGTTTTGTGTATCCTTCAATGTGTTTTTTCCATAGCAAAGGCCTGCCTGGGATCAAGCACTCTGACCAGCTTATATATCTCTTTCGCAGGATGGACATCCCATTGTTTTGAAAACTTAGCAAAGACCAGGTGGAATGCATCATACAGGGGATCAAGAAACTTCTCTCCTCTGTTGCACGGCCATTTGATTAAACAGCTCATCAGCCATATATTTTTGCACTTCCTTTCATCAGGCAGGAGCCCAGATCCTCCATGATATTGTATGCTGAGACAGCAGTAGGATAGTGAGTACCCTCCAGAATTGCAAGAGCTTTGACTAGTTTGATGCATATCTTGGAGAAGAAGGTTAACTTCACTTTTAGGGTTGCTAGTTTTTCCTCCGTTTCAATCAGCTCTCAGATTTTGTTGGATCCTGAGCTGATGTGTTCTCAGGCAGAAAGAACTCTTTGTAGAGGTAAATATGTTCAGCTTGATACCATACTGAATCGAACTATCTTTTCCTTGATCAGTACAATCTTTTATTGATGAGAAGGTTGCCCATCTCATTTTCCTGGCAGGCATCTTGAACAAGGCAGACTTTACCGACATAACTAGTGGTGCAGCCTAACTGAAGTATTTATAATGCAGCGCTTGGGGTGCGAGCAACTGTTGCTGGGGGTGCCAGAATCCATCGAGGAAGAAAAATAAAAAACATTATTTGTACAAAATCTTAATTTATCTATCCATTCCTAAATAATTAAATGGGCAGGCTATTTCGTATCAGTGCAATACGCTGCTTGTTAAAACGGATGACTTCCGCTTTTACGCGCACTTAGTGCTGCGTGGGTATTATGAATTATTGTATCTGTTCAAGTTCTGTTTAAATTTTAAATATAAGTAAGTTTTATTTAGTCGACCGAAATATCTTTGGTAGGAATGTAAGTTGAATTTAGTCTCTTCATTGCATAAATTTTTCTTCACCATAGAAATTTAAAGACTAAATTCAACTTACATTCCTACCAAAGATATTTCTGTCAACTAAATAGAACCTACTTATATCCAAATAGAACTTGAAAAGATATATTTTTTCGAATCTGACCGCGCATTTTAGATCGACTTGACGCGCACTACATCGAGCCCGAGTGTTATTGTGTTCTCGCCTGCCTGCCTCAATAAGTCACGGTCGCTTTGCTCTTACTTTTTTTACCGTTCATTTAATCATGGCTAGTCGCAAAAAAATTAGAAAATGGAAGGAGGATTACACTGAGTATGGCTTTACCAAAACAATTATTGATGGAGAATAAAGTATCCATATTCATAAAGCTTCAATTGGTGATCTGTTTTTCTGCGTTAACCTCATATTTTTTCATACTTCTTCTCAAACCAAGGGGTTGCGAAATCGGCCTCGTCCGTCACAGGGGGTGCAAGAGTAAAATGAATCGGGAAGCGCTGTTATAGTGCTTCTAGGTCTCTTCCACCAATCTGACATGACACAAGCAGGTTGAATGTACACTATTAGGCATAACCCCTTTTAAAACTTCCTGGTATGCTTTCAGACAATATGATACATTGTCTGTAATCATTGTTAAAATGTCTTTAAGATTCAGCTGATTGTTGTGAAGGGACTGAAGTACTGCCTAAGAAAAGGTGGACAAGTTTCAGTTCTGTGTAAAGGTAACATTTGCCAGAAAGTAGTGGTCTTCAGTACGTGTATTTGTCATTATGTCAGTTATTTCTAATGATTCTTAAACTTTAAATGTTTACAGATTGAAAATGTATATCCTTACATAAGCAGCTTAAAAAGCCATACATCTGTAGCTTCATCTACTGCATGTATTAAAATTATTAATTGCAAAGCAAAAGCTGGCTAATCTAGAAGACACTAAATCTGGGAATTAAACAGAAACAAAGAAAAAGAACATCTTCTAAGGGTTCACTGTATCTGATAAGAAGCCTGCTTTTCTGCCCAGGTTAGTAGGTGCGGAGTTTGGAGTGGAAGAGTTGCAGCAAGGCAATACGTTTAATAAATCCAGAAATATTGCTAATTTTTAAAAGGGAACCCCTTAACTCCCAATGTCATTTACTTATAACATTTTTCTACTTGAAAGACTGTTAGTACTGATAAACTGAATTTAATTGGTTCAGTAACTTACTGTAAATACATCCTGTACAACTGGTTACATAAAAGAATTGCCATACAGCCAAATGTTTACTCACCTATCACTATATTGAGTCACTGTGGTTTCGGCTATCGGTGGTTTCATCAACTACAACGTAAATTAGAATGGTGTCCATATGTTGTTCCTAGACATGGGGTAAATGAATTTGACAAAGACTGCTCTCATTTTCTGGCAGCATGCCCCCCTGTTATGTCCACACACATGGCCACAAAGACCTTCACAAACTGGCATCTTGCTTCTGCCGATTTTGTTTTTTCCTCTATTGTTACCTGAAGGGGAACACTCGTTGATTTTAATTTTTTCTTTTTCTTGAGATGACTTTTAGATATGACGTGGTCATTGCAAGTATCTTCATGTCCAGTCTATGGTATGCCAGAAAACTTGCAGAAAAGTTTTTGTCCAGATTTTGTGAAAATCACCAAGATATTGTTCTGTCCTCAGTTTTGTAGTTAAGCTTGTGTTTCTTTGTTTTTTAGACGTATCTGAGGTATCTGATACTGCTTGCTTCGATATTTCTGCTAGAGATGCGCCGATCCGATATTCTGTATCGGTATCGGTCCGATCCTGACCTAAATTACTGGATCGGAAATCGGGAAGCAATAAAAAATGTAATTTGATCCTTTAAAAATTACGGAAAATAATTACCGCATGGATAACGTGATTTGGGACATGCATCACGTGATAAGAGTTTCTGTTGCGTGTGAGACTTGCCGACATGTCAGCAGTTTGGAGTTACTTCCGACTCAAAGAAGAAAAAGCCAAGACTGCCGAATGTAATTTATGCAATACAAGTGTTTCGTGGGGTGGTAGCAGAGTTGGAAACTTTAACACCACGAATCTGATTAAACACCTGCAGAAATATCATGGAAAGGAGTACACGGAATTTATTAATTCCACGAGCGCCAAGAAGAAAATGGTGTCGCATCAACAAACACTGTTTGAAACAATTCAGAAACGCGAGAAACTCCCTCCAGAAAGCAACAAAGCAAAGCTGATAACAGAGAAAATCGTCGAGTTTGTTGTGCTTGATGACCAGCCCCTTTCTGTTGTTGAGAATGTGGGGTTTCGGCGCTTAATGGAGCATTTGGAGCCTCGTTACGCGCTACCAAACCGACATTTTATCTCCGAGACAGCCGTTCCAGATAAGTACAAACAAGTGCGCAAGTTCATTTTTGAATGCTTGGATAGCGTTCCCGCTTTAAGCTTGACCTCAGATATTTGGAGCTCAGACGTGTGTCCATTGTCCTTGCTAGGTCTAACAGCACAGTGGATAGACTCAAGTTTTAAGTTGCAAAAAGCAGTTTTGCACGCTAAGCAGCTTCGTGGCTCGCACTCAGGAGAGTGCATCGCTACAGCTATAGAGGAAATGTTAAATGAATGGAAAATTTCAAAAATCAAAGTTCATGTTGTTTTACGAGACAATGGCAGCAACGTAATAAAGGCAATGGATAGACTAGGAGTTCCAAGTTTAGGATGCTTCGCGCACACTTTGCAACTCGTGGTGAATGAGGGACTGTTATCGCAACGTAGTATTAGTGATGCAGTGGCTGTCGGAAGAAAAATAGTGGGTCACTTTAAGCACTCTGCACTTGCATATTCACGTTTGGAGAACATTCAAATTGAGCTCAATATGCCACCGAAGCGTCTGGTACAAGATGTGCGAACACGGTGGAATAGCACATATTATATGATGGAGAGCCTCATCGCTCAAAAACGAGCCTTGTGTGCATATTCCGCGGAGCATGACCTGCCAGCCACACTGTGTGCATGTCAGTGGGGGCTACTTGAAAATATCGTAGCAGCTCTGGCCCCCTTTGAGGAGTTGACAAGGGAGGTAAGCTCCTCATGGTCATCAGCATCTGATGTTATCCCCATCGTCTGCGTCCTTAAGCGCGTTCTGTCTCGACGAAATGAAAGTGACGAGGGAATAAGGACGATGAAGATCACCCTTCTCGAGGCTGTTAACAGACGCTTCAAAGATGTAGAATCTGAGCCACTATATGCAGTTGCAACACTGCTGGATCCAAGATATAAAGACAGGTATGGAATTTTTTTTTTTAATGTGTGTGTTTGTGAGAGAGAGAGAGAGGGGGGGGAGAGGGAGAGTGTGTGGTGAGAGAGAGAAAGAATGGGATAGAAAGAGAGAGAGAGAGAGTGTGTGTGTGTGTGTGTCAGTGAGAGAGAGCTAAAGACATTTACTCACAAATCCCACACTTGACTGTGAGGAAGTTAAGTTAAATTGTAATATTTCATCAGCCAACAGTATAATAATCTCTTAATATTGTGGTTTGGCTATTATCGTTCCAGATACTTCACAAGTGTAGAAATCTCAAACCAGGCAAAAGCTGCTTTGATCGTAGAGGTGAGAAAGATGGAGGAAGTGTTTAAAAGAAGCACATCAGATTCCTCAGAGCCAGCAGAGGGGACATCTTGTGAATCAGCTGCTGTGGAACCAGCAAGCAAGACTCCACGGATGGAAACTGCAAGCCACAGCAGACTTGAAAGTATTTTTGATGAAATCCTAAAGGAAAGCTCTGTAGAGCCTGCACCTCAGTTAACCACCTCAAGTGCATGTATTGAAGTGCAAACCTACCTCAGTGAGCCAACTATTCAGCGCTCAGACAATCCACTGTTGTACTGGCAAGTCAACCAGCCTAGATTACCCACTCTGGTTTGTACAGCAGCTAAATTTCTTTGTGCACCTTCAACAAGTATGGAGAGCGAGAGGCTCTTCAGTACAGCCTCCATCATTATTGATGAAAGGAGAAGCAGGCTGACAGCTGAGAAGGCTGAAATGCTGATCTTTCTAAAGAAAAACCTACCCCTTATGTTAAAGTGAAGCAAGAAAAGAGTTCCACAAGTTCAGTAAGACATCCCACTGTAGGTGTATATTTATGTTAACCATTAAGTAAGGGTCAATTCTAGATTTTTTTTTAAAGTATATATTTTATGTTGCATTATTTTAAATTGCAGTTCCTGTGTTGGTTTGGCATTAAAAAGCACTTTGAATTTCATTATTAATGTTTCTTTAGATACTAAGCTTTTATGTCATCTTATGTTTTATTTTCGTATACAGTTGCTCTTGTCTTTTTGGATTTTTTGGATGGTGCTGGTCCGTCAAATGCTGCTAAAACTGAGGACATTTAAATAAAAAGAAGCGGTTACTAAACCATGTTCTCTTTGCAATGTTTCTTCCTTATTATATCACAGTTAGGATTTCTGTATTTGTGTTGAGGTATATAAAATGTATCTGGACATTTTTTTGAAAGCATTAATTTTTGTTTTCTGTTTAAAAAAAGACTCAATGACTGTATCGGATTTGTGACGTATCGGCAGATATCCAAATTCACAATATCGGTATCGGACATAAAAAAGTGGTATTGTGCCATGTCTAATTTCTGCCTGTCTTATGCAGCTAGTTAACTCACTTGCCTTTAATGAGAAAATATGCACAAATATGCTCCCAAAAAGTTAGAGGTATGATGGGATATCTATGAATAATTGCCTTTGTTTGAAAAACAACAGACTAGAAAATAGTATCTAGGAAATTTTGTAGCAGTCACCCCTTCAGTCTGTAAATTCTGCACATTTCCTTTTTTAAATCTAAAATCTGTTTGTATATGTTAATTCCGTGATTCCATCTGTGTTCTTCGGTTCACAGAAATCATAGGGCTCTACGTAGAGCTCTAAAAGTAAGAAAGTGTTTTAAAATGAACTCTGAATTTCATGTGGAGCCACTGCAAAGAAATCAGGGTGGGTAAGATGTGAGATCTCATAGATAACCTAGACTGGAGCCTTCTATACCGTTTGCCTTGTTGCTGACTCACATTCATCCATTGAGGATGAATTTAACATTTTAAATTAGCGCTACAGTAATTGAGATGACACACATGCATGCAGTATCATCTCCAACTCTGTTTGGGCAACAGTTTACTGGATTTTGCCAGTGTTCCTGAGGTGGGAAAAAGCAAAATCCTGTTAAACATTTGACATGACTGTCAGAGGTCAAAGTCTGGCCAAAAGAAATTCCTAAGTTACTGGCAGTGGCTTTCACAAAAAGAGGAAAAAGATGCCCTGGGTTATCTAAACCTTTGGGATAAAACCAGATGAAAGTGTGGAAAAATAGGTTCAAGTAATGAACCAGACTTGCACCGGTGTGACTTCCTTTTCAGTTTAGTATTGATTTGAGTGTAACTTAATTATTGTACAGATAAATAAACCTAAAAAATATTGAGAGAATTTTGAATCAAATAGATGTTGGGAAGCTAATTTCTTGAACACTGATAAATCTTTGGGCATAAACATGTACACACAGTAAGGTAATTCAGAGTTACTAATTATTATTCATGTCCTGTGTGAGCACTGAAAGATTGCACAAGCTTCATTTGAACAGTGGCTGTGCCAAGAGTTCAGTCTAGGTCCGGTGCATTAATTAAGTAGTTGAGTTAAATCTTGATATATATATCTTGAATAATAAATAGTATGCTGTTGTTCTTCAGAAAGTAAATATGTTTGTTTATAGGTAGTGGAAGCTTATCACAGTTTTAAACAGTTTTCAGGGGTCTGTATCAAAGGAGTAACACTTCATAGGAGTGACATAACAAAGGAGTGACATAAATACCGTATTAAAGGAGAGACATTTTATTGGAGTGACATAACGAGTCACCTACCACACACAACTGAAAGTATGCTCGCCAAAAAAATCGTTGTCGCCTCACCTAGCACTTGGATGGTTGGTTGGATGGTTGTCACTCCTTTGAAATTTATATCTGAGGTTTCACTCCTTTGTTATGTCACTCCAATGACATGTCACTCCTTTGAATAGGACCGGTTTTCAGGTTTGACTTAATGTTTTTATTGACTAAATTCAGATTTAATTCAGGTTTTATTTCAATAAAAGAATATACTGTTTCCTCCCAAAAATGACGCTTGCTATCTGTGTTGCTGACTGATTCTGTGTCTTCTGCTGAAAGCTCATAACTTGTTGTATGTTTTACAATTTTATTATATCAGGCTGTTAGCAGATTTTCTGTTTAAAGCACTAAATAGGGACATAGGGTATCTTTGGTGTCCTGCCCTGGACTTGTGCTTCATACCTTCTTGGTTCCTGTATCATGCACAATATTGCTGTTTAGGAGTTGTCTCTCTGTGACCACTGATTAATTTAACTAGATTCAGTTAATAAGTATGTGGATGGAAGGATGGATGTAAATTTCTTTTCAAATGAACAGATGGCAGACCATCGATTTTAAAAAGTAGTAATTGAGATGATTAATCAAATGATGTATTTTTGTATTGATTCATGTGAAAACTATTTTAAGCCAGTTATTTGTAAATATACATACTGTATACACACACACACACTCTGTATATACATATATGTGAATGTATGTATGTACAGTATATATGTATATGTATATCTATTGAAAAAGATACATTTTATCTTACAATGCAAAAATAAATTAGTACTGAATTTATCATGGTGAAAATTGTAGGTTGACATTAGAGAGTACTGATCCTTTAATGTAGTGGTTAACTATAGTATGTGGTTTGTTTTGCAGTCAGGTTTGCTGTATTCTAGTCATGGCTAATAGGTACGAGTTGTTTTTAAGCAAAATGGTGTTTGTCTTGTTGACTCACAATGTGGCATGTCTGAAAATTGTCATCTTTTCTCATGCATATGCGGGAGAACTATTTCAGTTCATTCTGTGACAATGGAATCTGTATCTATGAGTCAGGTTGCTGCTGTTGGTGCTAATTTACTATAATTACAGCAGTTGTGCTTTTCAGAGAAGATGACAGATATAGCTCCCAATGTAATATGACCCTACTAATTCTAAATGGTCATAAAGGGTGTGGCTCTTTAAATTTGGCAGTTTGCAGGCTAAATGTCAACAGGATCAACAGAATCAACAGAAGACTTCTTTTTCTATAGCTTGTGTTCTTTTGTAGTGCTTATGGATTATCTTTGTGTAATGCAGCAGCTGAATGCATGTTATAATGTTTTAATATTTTCTAAACTATGAATTTTGTAACACTTAGGCTATATAGTGCGTAGGAATGTCTCATACCTTCTTCTTCCTAATAATATTAAGCCATCTTATACTGTGACTTCACTAGGATCATTTGGAGTTGTTTACGTGTAACATGGCTATAGGGGTGTGCTTGTGCTGCTGAAATATTGTACAGAGATGAAAGTGGACAATAGGTTTCCTTTGCTAGTTTAAGATTAAGATAATAATGTTAAACATACATTCAGAAATACTGTATCCCTGATTAAATTTGTTATGGTGATGGAGAACATTATAGATAAAACTGCACCAATTAATACATTTGTGACCATACCAATACCCATTATTTCTTGTTTTGTATCTTTACTTATTCATTATTTTTACTCCTTTTGTTTTCTTCCATACTGCAACATTACCTCAATATTTTCAAATACTAGGTTGAACATCTGACTGATTAGTTAATGTTTTCCTGCTTTTACATGAGATGAATAAATCAAAGGAAGACAACATACAAATTATCTTCACTTAAAATTAGCTACCAACTATTTTGTCCATCAACCGTAAAACAAGCTGCTCAAGCAGTGGATCCATAATCATTCACTCATAAAAGTAATTGATCCAATGATAAAGATTTTCAAGAACTGCCTTAATCATCAAAACATGAGGGATACATGTTTCATTTCACCCTTTTTGCAAATGATTCCATTTCTTACTTTGCTTTGGCCCAAGCCTCTCCTCCTAGAGTAAGGCAAATGCTGCTTCAACACTGCCTCAAAAGATACAGAGCGACCATTATATCAGTACATTTACACACATTGCACAGTTTAGTAAGTGTGACAGTGTACGAAATTATACTGTTAGGTTAATAATGTGCAAACCTACTGGTCAGGCATTAGGATATGATCTTTAGCGTACCTACTTAGATTGTTGGTTTAGTCAGGACTGGAATAATTTGGGCTAGGTTTTGATTTGTTGATGGGTGCTATAGATGGGCAATCAAAGATTCTAAAGATGGTGTTTATTATTTACATTGTATTTTATAAATGTATTATTTATATAGCCAAGAGATATTTCTTTCAGAAGGCGCTTTTACACTAGTGCTTCAATTGGGAATGTGGACTTCAGCTCTGAGAACACACTTTCAAAAGAACAGCCTGCCATAAAAGCTTAAATTCCTTTCAGAACCATAATGAAAATGAATTTAATTTTCACTGACTCTGCAGTTTCATTGCTCTTTGTGTTGCCACTTTGTTTTTTTTTAGTTGATATAAACTTTGAGAGTTAATTTTTTATTCCTTTTCAGCTGTTTTGAAACTCTGAAAGCAGTAACGTAAGTATGACATTTTGCCTTTCCCATGTACAAGTTGTAAATTTTGAGGTATTCTATGGAGTAAACCATAGGTAAGTTAATTGCTTTTGAGAAATTTATCAGCATTGGAAAATACTTACAAGTTTCAGTAGTTTTTGTTTTCAAAATGGCCATTTTTTTGTGTTTCCTCTAACCCAGTACCACAAAGGTGCCATATTACCTTGTATATTGTCATTAGTGCATTTACATCATATTTCAAGGGATCTGGATTTGATTTGTGGCAGTCTCGCTGTATGCGGCGCTTGTAAGGTCTTCCTGTGGGCTAAGGTTTCCTCTACCTTTCAAAGACATGTACAGTATTTAAAATTGAACAATGTGTCTACAAGTTGACAAAGTCTGCATGTGTGCATGAATATCTCATTTGATGGATTAATATTTCATCCAGAGTTGATTCTTAACCTGTGCCAGGTGTTTCTCTTGTAATTTATTCCTTACTGTTTTAGATGGATAGTGCAGGTTAAGAAAAACTAAGAAACATAACATAACAAGGGCATGTGGGGCCTTATACTACCCTGGCAGCACAGGACAGAATGTCACTGTATCACAGGACCCACTCACATGCACCCACAGTAAGACTGGTAGTTTTTTTTTTTTTTTTTTTTTAAATGGATGTTGTTAGTTTTGCATGACAAGGTTACTGAAAGGTCTGTTATCCTTTGATTAATTATAGAATAAAAGTTGCATTCTGTTGTACATTGTATGCTTGAGAATATTTTGCCAAGCCTGATGACTAGGTAGCAAAAGAGTTTACCCTGCAAACTCACAGTGCAGGAATACTTCATTCCCATTGTTTCCCACAGTGCTGGTTCATGTTGTGTGTTGAGTTTGCATGTGCCCTCAGTCTCTGAATATTTTTTGTTTTTTTTATAGCTTTTCTCCCACATACTAAAGACACCATTAAATGTGGGTGTGTGCTTGAATGTGCTTTGTGATAGACTGGTGCCCCTTACAGGGCTATGAATTATGCTTGATGATAATTATAACCTCTCAGGAATTCTGAATCTAAAAGCAGGAGGTAGATAAATATATTTGCAATGCTGGTTTGTGTTTTTTTTTTTTTCTTTCCCTTTTCTCTTAACCAGTTTGGAGTTCCAAAAAGAGACTAACACAATTGTATTTTTGAGTGTACAGGTAATATTTTAACGGTTTTTCATCAGAAGTCTCTTTTACAATCTTAGGGGCTTTTTTCAATATTTCAAAAAAATAATTAAAGACTTGTTATAGTATAATACTATTTATTTATCTCTTTACTGTGGAACCTGCTCTAGCAATTCATTAATCTTTTACTATATTAGTAATTTTACCATTCCCAAAAATAACTACTGCACAGCCTGACTGGTACAATCTAGAAACCAAACTTAAATAGGGCAGCATTCCATTGTAGGGCACATTTATCCACATTTATACAGACGCAATTTAGATTTCCCAACTGACCCAACAAACGCTTCTTTTTCTGTATGATGATAATAAATTTTAATGCATTTATTGCAGTGCAGAATCATTGACAAGTGCAGTTTTGGGACAGCCAAAGTAACCTATTTTGTTGCCAAAATGAATTAATACTGTGATTCCGGCACTTCTTGGGTTTTTGAGGATGTTAAGGATCTTTTGCATTGCATTGAATCCCAATATTACATACCGTGCTGAAAAACCTTAACTGCAAGAATAAATTAGCTTTATGAAAAGGGTGCATCTTCCCTTAAAGCTAAACAGAAAGTGTTGCTATCACTACTGATGTGGAACTTTCCTATTCACTGATTCTCATTTAACAATAGCATTGCACTTTATTGATGACGAATTAGCTATTCAGAATGCAGTACTAGAAACTTACAGCTTTGATGAAAGACGCGCATCACAGAACATTGACAATAACCTGACAAAGGCAACAGAAAAATGCTTGTAGACATTTAAAAACATGGTAACTTGTGTTCATGATAATGTGAGTAATGTAATCTGAGCAGACCAAGATCTGTGAGAGTCAATACCATGCTTCATCTACACACTCCAATTTCTTATTAATGACATCGTCAGACTTGTCAGTGTAAACCATGTCACAACAAAATTTACCCAGACATAAACTTATTCAGAATTGCCATGCGCATTGGAATTCTGTATTTCAAATGTTTGGCAGATGAGTGCTGACAAAATGTTGAAGATTCAGTCCTCCTCCTCTTAGTCTCTTAAATGTGCCACAGCATGCATTTCAATGGTGTATCCCTTCACAAAGACATCTAGGGCCCTAAGGAATTAGTTTTATTTTTTCACAAATTCCATGTTATTTTATTTTTTTGGATTTTTCAGTTTTCACTGTCTTCTTTTTCCTTAATTCGGATTTTTGTGTTTTTATGTGTGTTTTTTTTTTTTTTAAATAACAAAACAAACAATAATGAAATGGCACTTTACATTCCTTTTAATGAAACAGCACATTTTTGAACCTTATTTTGCAGTTCCATTCATCAGGTAGGAGCCCAGATCCTCCATGATGCTGTGTGCTGAGATTGCAGTATGACAGTGAGTGCGCTCCAGAATTGTAAGAGCTGTTACTAGTTTGATGCACCCTTCTGAGATAAAGCTTAACTTCACTTTTAGGGTCTAGGATATTTGTTACAGCCTGAGCTGATGTGTTCTTGGCCAGAAAAAAACTTTCTTTAGAGGTGAACATGTTCAGCGAGGTACCCTACTGATTTGAACCAGCTATTCCACCTGGTGTTTCCTACCTCAGGGGTTCCTGGCAGGCTTCTTGAAGAAGGCAGACTTTACCCACATCACTAGTGATGCAGCCTCACTAAAGTCTTTATAGTGCTACCAGGTCTCTCCCACCAAACTAATGACATGACACAAGCCGGCTGAATGTACACTAATAGGCATAACCCCTTTTAAAAACTTCCTGGTATGCTTTCAGACAGTATGATGCATTGTCTGTAACCACTGCTAAAATGTCATTAAGATTCAGCTGGTTGTTGTGAAGTGACTGAAGTGCTGCCTATGAAAAGGTGGAAAAGTTGCCGCTCTCCATAAAGATAACATCTGCCAAAAAGTATTGGTCTTCAGTACCTGTAATTGTAATTATGTAAATTATTTCTAAAGATTATTAAACCTTAAATGTTTATAGATTGAAAATGTGCATCATTACATCTGTAGATTTCATCTACTGCCTATCTTAAAATAATGAATTACAAAGCAAAAGCAAACTAATCTGCAAGACGCTAAATCTGGGAATTAAACAGGAAAAAAAGAGTGGCCTGCTTTTAAGGGCTTGTTGCATCTGAGGAGAAGCCTGCTCTTCTGCCCAGGTTTTATAAGTGCTGAGTTTATAATGGAAGAGTCAAATGTGGACCTTGCGTGTCTCTACAACGCGAGGCAAAACATTTATTAAATCTAAAAACATCATTGTTAATTTTTAAAAGGGAAGCCGTTAACAACCAGTGCCGTTCACTAATAACATTTTTGTATGGGAAAGACTGTTAATACCTTTTAAATATAATTTCATGTACAATTAGAATTGCCTATATAAAAGAATTACCATACAGCCAAATGTTTACTCACTTATCACTATGTTAATAACTATGTGGTCTTGGCTATTTGCGGTTTCATCAGCTATGTGCTTTCTCAATTTTTTTATTTTTAATAAATTTGCAAAAACCTCAAGTAAACTTTTTTCACGTTGTCATTATGGGGTGTTGTGTGTAGAATTCTGAGGAAAAAATGAATTTAATCCATTTTGGAATAAGGCTGTAAAATAACAAAATGTGGAAAAAGTGATGCGCTGTGAATACTTTCTGGATGCACTGTATGATGTAAATGAATGATCAGACAGGATTTATGGTGCAATGGACAGTTTACAACAAAGTGAGTTGTAATCAGTAAACATCCATCCTTTTCAGAGATATTTTGGCAAGATGTCCTGAGAATTTAATGGATGTTCCGGGCAATTCACAACACCGTGAAGCTGATTGTTTTTGTTTCTCACCGTGATGATATCTTGCACTGCTGCCTGGTGGAATCTCCATATTTACGTAATGCACATGCGCAAATATAAACAGTACTCTGCTGGCATAGCAGCAGTGTCCACAGGCTCGTGCGTCACATGAAGTATAAACTCTGCTTTTCAAAGCAGAGATGCTTTACTTTCATATATTTATGTAATGCAAAAATATATATTTTAAGTAAATAAAAATATAGTTTTCAAGTAAACTTTCTCTTCTAAGCTGTTCTTAAGCCTTTAGAAAAGGTGCCAATCCAGTTATGTGAGTCACCTGCTTGCACATCTTGAGGTTGCTGATGTTCTCAAAAACAGGTAGCTATAAAACTAAAAAAGAAAGATTAGGTCATTTTTTTTTAGTTAGAAATCCTAGTAAATAATCCTGTTCTTTTTCTTTCTTGGTGAGGAGAAAAATGCACTTTGTCTTTTGTTAGTTTGTTTTTACTAGCAGCAAGGTAGCCTGGCAGTGCTGCTTAATGGAAGCAGCACCTGGGGGTTGACTCCAGGTTAATTTTTAAGCTGTGCCTTTTATGTAGGGTTTGCATGTTCTCACCAAATAGATTACGTTTGAAGAGTGATGTATTTTAATGTATGTATAGTACACCAACTTTCTGCAGGTGGCCAGTAGCTTCCTTGAATAGCATCAAGCTCCCCCATTACACTGACAAAGTATCAAATTACTAGTTTATATATTTATCCATGCACCAGATATCACAGAAAATCTCATAATTAGATAAAAGAGTATGTTTTATGATACTGGATATATATCCAGGGTGCTTAGTTTGTAAAAAATGAAAGGGTTAATGATTCAGAGTAAAGGTCTGAATCATGTTGCATTTTCATAGGTATGTTAATCCACCATTCTTGATTAGAACTAAATTTGGCAGTGGTATTTTTGGAAGCAAAAAAAAAGACTACATTTTTGAGGAGGACTTACCCCATAACCAATCTCAATAATGATCTCAGGCTTCAAAAGATCAAGCATGGAAAGAACCAAATAAATCCAGCTGTAATCTGAATTATGGAATCCTGACTATTCCTGTGATTTGTTTCTATATTTGAAAGTGCGGTTTAATTATCAACTGTAGACTTTTTAGTTTTTTTGGAAATCCTTCATGTTTAAAATCCAAAGGTTTTTTTTTTGTTTGTTTTGTTAAATGTGAGAAAATGTGAGCTTTGATATCCATTTTCCTATTGGTCACAGGAACTGAGATAGCTATTATGAAATTTGACTCTAGTACTGAGTTTCAAAGCTGAATTGATTTGTAATCTAACCTGATATAGAGGATTTGTTTTCGTTCTTCATTATGGTACTACTGTTTGAATCATTTTGTTTTTATTGATTTAATCTGTCCTATTTACCATTTGTCACCCAAAAGTAGATTGTATACTGGAGGTATAGTATAAACATGTTTTGGAGCTTATCTGAGGTCATGTATTTTTGCTTCTGTAATACATTTTGTCAGTTTAAAGTATTTAGCTGCAAAGAAGTCAATTCTTCAATTGTCCAACCCGCTATATCCTAAACTCGGGGCCACAGGGGTCTGCTGAAGCCAGTCCTAGCCAGCACAGGGCGCAAGGCAGGAACAAACCCCGGGCAGGGCGCCAGTCCACCACAGGGCACACGCACACACACACGCACACACTAGGGACAGTTTAGGATCACCAATGCACCTAACCTGCATGTCTTTGGACTGTGGGAGGAAGTTGGAGCACCCGGAGGAAACCCATGCAGACACGGGGAGAAAATGCAAACTCCACGCAGGGAGGACCCGGGAAGCGAACCCAGGACTCCTTACTGCGAGGCAGCAGCGCTACCACTGTGCCACCGTGCTGAAATTTGCACATTTCAAAGTAATTTGAAAAACCATAAAATGAACCAAGTGTTGCTGAATCATCCCTATATAACAGAAAAAATATGCACTTTTTCTCCTAGGACATATTTCTGATGTGTTTATTTGTTCTAAATATAAACATTTCTCCTTTGTTGTTGGCAGTGCATTTTTTTTATACTTCTGCTATAGTGATGACAGCAATGGCTTTTACTGTGAAGTATGATCATTTAATTGAGTTTCATTTAATTTATGGGCCATATCCTGCTAAATGCTACCGTACCTTTCAGGAAAGTTTTGCTTAAAATCTGGTAGGGAGCTGCCCAGAACAAGACAGATGGCTTTGTCTTTTCATTTGTTTTGACAAACTGTGGTATAGGCTTTAGCCAGCAACTGTGTTGATGAAGAATACGACACTTGTTTTTGTATACTTTATATACTGTAGGGTAATTTCATGTCAAATCATCACACTTTTGGACCTCATAGTCACAGATTTTAACGAAAATTGGTGGTTTGATTTGGTAATTTGAGTAACCCATGGAACTGAAATTGCACCTGTTTTGGATCAATATTAGTGGAGATTTAAGCTAACAAAGTTATGAGTGATTATAATATTAAAAAATGAATGGCAAAAAACCTGTAGTTTAAAATGTGTCATTTTTTTACTGAAGCTTACTTATAATGTCATGAACAACTCCAGAAAATGTGGTCTTTGGTTTTTGAGTCATTTCTGAGATACAATATTTATTACTAACCTGAAGTGTGCATCAAAACCACAATTCCTTACAGTGCTGTTTAATAGCAGGTAGTGACCAGTGAATGGTACAGGGTTATTAGGGTTTATGAAAGCTAAGAGTAAATTCAGAACTAGCTGTGAAAATGTAATTTTAATTAAAATAAAAACTACAGTTAAAATAAGTTTAAAAAAGACAATGATACCAACATAACTAAAACAAAATAGAATTAATGGTAAAATCAGAATAGTTTTAGTTTTACTGTTCAGTTCACACTTTTGACATCGTGAGAGACACTAGCCTACAAAAAGGGCCTGGAATTAAGTAAATCATATCTGAAATCATGCACTCTTTCATTTTATGTTTTCAGAAAACATAGATCAATCTTTTTCCCCATAACCTAAAAAACACTAAAACTAAACTGAAACTAGATGGGCTCTTAGACCACTAGAGTGAGGGAAAAAAAATCAACTTTGGTGGAATTATAAATAAGTTACGCACAAGCTGTACCGTTTGAAGGGTAAGATGGGAATGTAAGGACATAAACAATGGCAACACATCATTCCTGCAGGCATCTCCTTATTGCTTTCTCCTTTTTTTAAAAGTGTAAGCAGGTTTGAGTTCCCATGAGTGCCATGAGTAAAAATTCAGAATGAACAACAGGGTAATATACAACATTGAAAATAAAATATCTGCATAAGACACTTATTTAAGATAAGTGCAGGAAACACAAACCTTTAAAAAATAGAATAAGAGACAATAAACCAGAATACAAATACAAAAAAACACAAAATACAAGAAAACCATGATTTGTAGAATGACAGTCTGAAAACCAATTTGCAGTTTATGTATTGCATCACATATATACAAGTAGCTTTTTAGATTTACAGAGTTTTTGCATCTGATTTTTCTTTTTTTGTTTAATCTGTTTAGTTTTATCAGTGGTGTAGGAGGATAGTTGAGATATTTTATATTTTTGCCAACTGAAAGATGTTTTTTCTGTTCTTCTAGTGCAGTTTTGCTTTAAAGTAAGTCAGTTGCTAAAAGCCGATGTCACAGTAAATGATGTCTAGTTGTGGGTTATGCCAGATTTACTAACTGCATGTACTGATCTTGTCATAGGACCTTGTCAATTTAACTAACAGAAAATTGTTGCCGTGTCACATTTAATGACTGAATGCACACTATCCAGCACAGTTGAGCTGACCCTTTTCTCTGACAGCCAATAACATGCTGCCTGACGGAGCCAGCGCTGTATGAATGTTTAACATCTACAGCGAGTTCAACTGCATTCTCAGCTTTTATTTTCTTTTTATCGATTCTGTTTTGATACATAATGCATTCAACATCAGACAGATGATCATCTCTTCTGTTAGTGAGATCTAAAACACCTGCATTCCTTATTACTCTTTGCTGCATTCTGTGCATTTTGTGAATTAATTGGCTGTTAACTATCATGAACACAGAGCACGCCCCCTTTGATTAAAGACAAAATCAAAAGATTTTATTAGGGTGAGTCGCAGTAGGTAGGTTGGAGGATATGTCACATCAGGTGACAGTCTTCATGACAGCATGTTATCGAATGCCTCCAACTTGCCAAGATTATATAAATGCAGGCTTCTATTGAAAATTGCAAGAAACGTTGTGAAATGTGGCATAATTTTTAGATAACAAAGTTCCAGGAATCTGTCAATGGGTTTCTTGCATTTAGAAAACTAACTTTCCTAAAAAGACCACTGTTATTGCTGCCTGAATCAGTAATGTTAATTGGCTCAAGAATTAGATTTAACACTTTTTAACTGCTGTTCTAAAAACTCATCACTAGCTTACTGTTATGATCTTTAGCAAGTCATTTAAATAGTTCTGTATCTGCCACCTTTTCTTTATATTTATCATCCTAAGTGACTAAGATTATCTTCATATTTGCATTCATGGTATCACATGGTTGCTGAGGCAAAAACTCGAGCGTGGGAGGAGTTTGGAGAGGCCATGGAGAACGACTTTCGGATGGCTTCGAGGAGATTCTGTTCACCATCCGGTGTCTCAGGAGGGGGAAATAGTGCAGTGTCAACACTGTATATGGTGGGGATGGTGCGCTGCTGACCTCGACTCGGGACGTTGTGGGTCGGTGGGGGGAGTACTTCGAAGACCTCCTCAATCCCACTAACATGCCTTCCAATGAGGAAGCAGAGTCTGGGGACTTAGAGGTGGGCTCCCCCATCTCTGGGACTGAGGTCACTGAGGTGGTCAAAAAACTCCTTGGTGGCAGGGCCCCGGGGGTGGATGAGATACGCCCGGAGTTCTTCAAGGCTCTGGATGTTGCAGGACTGTCCTGGTTGACACGCCTGTGCAACATCGCATGAACATCGGGGACAGTGTCTCTGGATTGGCAGACTGGAGCGGTGGTCCCCCTCTTTAAGAAAGGGGACCGGAGGGTGTGTTCAAACTACAGAGGGATCACACTCCTAAGCCTCCCTGGAAAAGTCTATTTGGGGGTCCTGGAGAGGAGGGTCTGTCAGATAGTCGAACCTCGGATTCAGGAGGAACAGTGTGGTTTTCGTCCTGGTCGTGGAACAGTGGACCAGCTCTACACCCTTGGCAGGGTCCTGGAGGGTGCATGGGAGTTTGCCCAACCAGTCTACATGTGTTTTGTGGACTTGGAAAAGGCTTTCGACCGTGTCCCTTGGGGAATCCTGTGGGGGGTGCTCCAGGATAATGGGGTACCGGACCCCCTGATAAGGGCTGTTTGGTCCCTGTACAACCGGTGTCAGAGCTTGGTCCGCATTGCCGGCAGTAAGTCGAACCCGATTCCAGTGAGAGTTGGACTCCGCCAAGACTGCCCTTTGTCACCGATTCTGTTCCTAACTTTTATGAACAGAATTTCTAGGCGCAGCCAGGGCGTTGAGGGGGTCAGGATTGGGTCACTGCTTTTTGTAGATGATGTTGTCCTGTTTGCTTCATCAGACTGTGATCTTCAGCTCTCTCTGGATCGGTTCGCAGCTGAGTGTGAAGCGGCTGGGATGGGAATCAGCACCTCCAAATCCGAGACCATAGTCCTCCGCCAGAAAAGGGTGGAGTGCCCTCTCAGGGTTGGGAGCGAGATCCTGCCCCAAGTGGAGGAGTTCAAGTATCTTGGGGTCTTGTTTACGAGTGAGGGAAGAATGGAGCGTGAGATCGACAGGCGGATCGGTGCGGCATCCTCAGTGATGCAGGCTCTGCATCAGTCTGTCATGGTGAAAAAGGAGCTGAGCCGTAAGGCAAAGCTCTCAGTTTACCAGCTGATCTATTTACCTACCCTCACCTATGGTCATGAGCTATGGGTAGTGACCGAAAGAACGAGATCGTGAATACAAGTGGCTGAAATGAGTTTCCTCCGCAGGGTGTCTGGGCTTTCCCTTAAAGATAGGGTGAGAAGCTCAGTCATCTGGGAGGGGCTCAGAGTAGAGCCACTGCTCCTCCGCATCGAGAGGAGTCAGATGAGGTGGCTCGGGCATCTGATCAGGAAGCCTCCTGGACACCTCCCTGGCGAGGTGTTCCAGGTACGTCTAACCGGGAGGAGGCCCCGGGGAAGACGCAGGACAAGCTGGAGGGACCGTTTCCCGGCTGGCCTGGGAACGCCTCGGGAGTCCCCCAGAAGAGCTAGAAGAAGTGGCCAGGGAGAGAGAAGTCTGGGCATCTCTGCTCAAGCTGCTGCCCCCGCGACCCGATCTCGGATAAGCGGAAAGGATGGATGGTATCATCACAGCTGTCTTTTTTTTTTAAAATGTGAGCATCTTAAAATCTTAGCATGATAGCAGAGGCGGAATTAAAAAAAAAAAAAAAAAGTCACCCAGAACCAGCCGAGGACAGCGTAAAAAAAAAATGACAAAAGGCAATGACTTGGTGGCGTAATAAAGTCATGTATTTCTGTTATAATGCAAAACTCATTTGCTTTACTTTTTTGTCCACACTCTTCCAATGAAAACTGCATTTATACTGGTGTCTGTTCTGTACTGAAATAATGGACTGTTCACTCTAACCTGGATTGGAAATTATACTTAACTCTCCTAATTAATGTGCAAGGTGGAAAGTGGGTAGCCCAAGGTTGTTGGTAAGTTAACTTGCAATATGGATAAACCTGTCTAGGTGATTTGTAATATTTAATTTTTTGGCTGTGTATTTTGACCACTATGTATTTTAATCATATTGTATTTTTTTTATAATCATTTCCACTACTCAGTAAGTATGCTGTGCAAAAGTAGCATGCTGCCCATTCAGAATGAAAGTGTGCATCTCTACCATCTTGCTTTTAATAAATTAAATTGAATAATAATATAGTTACAGTAAGATATAACTATACAAGCCAGTGTCTGTTATTCACAGTGTCAGCTAGAACTAGGCAAGAACAAAACAAAAATTAAAGAGTAAATGGATGATCTGAAGTTAAAATATGTGGATAGTAAGCATGTCATTACCTTTACTTTTTGCTTTTTTAAGTCTCAAAAATATGTATGCTAATAATTAATTAATGGCTGCAAAATTATCACTGGAATGAAGTCCATGTCTGATTTCAACAGATATACAGTGCATCTGGAAAGTATTCACAGCACATCACTTTTTCCACATTTTGTTATGTTACAGCCTTATTCCAAAATGAATTAAATTCATTTTTTTCCTCAGAATTCTACATACAACACCCCATAATGACAATGTGAAAAAAGTTTACTTGAGGTTTTTGCAAATTTATTAAAAATAAAAATAAAGCACCTGCTGTTGTAAATAGACTCCTGACACAAAATATAATATGTAACATTTTGTGCTTGGAGATATCAGCACTGTCACATTTCTTCAATTGACTTGAAAATGTAATGTGAGGTAACTAGCATATTAAGAGTCAAAATATCTTTGGCACACCTCGCCCCAAAGAAAATTATTACCACACTGAAGATTAAATAATTGCATGAAAACAATAAGTCTCCTTAGCTTGATGACTCTTGTGAATCTAATCATCATCAGCATAGATTATAAGATGAAATTCACATATGTTTTAAATAGACCAAGAACTGCTTTGTGCATTTTGAGAATCGGAACCAGGTATCACCTCTCTATACAACCATCAACCGTATCGCTTACGCAACAGCTTTTTTGTGTACTTTTTTTGAGTTTAAAAGATCATTTTGAAAGTCAGTCAAGCCCCTGTCCCTCTCTTTTTACAACTAAATTATAGCAATAGTAGTTGTCACCCTTTTTAATGAACCCAGGATTGATGGATTAAAAGGATATTCATGCAAAGAAAATGTTTTGCTGCTGTAACAAATTAAATGTAAAAACGAGCAGTAGGAATTAGATACAGTATTCAAATTTTTAAATCCTTCTGAACAGCAGAATGATTATAATCACTTAGAGCAGTGTTTTTCAACTGGGGTTCCACAGAACCCAAGTGTTCCGTGAGTGCTAGCCAAGGGTTCCGCCGACAAAGTCCCATGATATAGGACATACTGGTGGATAATTGCACAGGGTTCTGTGAGCAAGGTAACCATTCGCGCAGGTTTCCACTCCAGCGAAAAGGTTGAAAAACACTGACTTAGAGGGACAGACTTTACTGCTTGCAGAGGAACAAGGAAAGCTTACTGTCAGACATACAGTAAGTGGAGACGAGTGAACTTTCTCATGTATTGTGACAGATATTCAGAAATAAGACATACTTTACTGATTAAACTCTACATTATTATTTGTTAACTCTGTGTACATCACGGGATCGTCAAGCTGTGCTGAGTTTCTAGCATTCTTCCTATTATCTAATTCTTTCTCATGAGTTTTTCATGAATGTGTGAGCTTTAAGTGTGGAAAGTCTTTTACTTGAGACAATGCAATGAACAATCTATTTCTGTGAATGGCTGCAAGTACCTATATGTCTTTTTAACGTGTAGTGAAACAAATACATGTTTACCCTCTGTGTATATTTACCATTTATCTCTTTTACCAAATACAAAGAAGTATAATTACATTTTCAATTAAATGGATCATTTAGCCTTTTTTATTCAAGATTGTCCAAATCAAAAAACGTGAAATTACATTTATCTTGTACGAGTAATTTCATTTGCCTGAATTATTTTAAAAGAAAATATGTGATAATACATTTGGCAAATATCCGCATGAATGTCTTAGAAAAAGAAAACAAAATGCTAAAGGATCAAAAAGTTGTTCTAACTACTTTATTGCAGGTATACTGCCAGTCAAAGTATTAGAACACCTCCGTTTTTCCTTCAAATTTAATCTGTTGAAATGCAATGAATGACCTAAAATGGTGAAAAGGTAAGTAGTAAGCTACTAGAGGTTTAAATGTAAAGTATAGGTTAGCGAAAAAAGAAAATTTCAAAATATTACAAATGGACCTTCTTAAGGGAACAACTAATAGGTTATAACCTACAGATGATCTGCAGCAATTAAAGTTAATTAGGCCTTGCAAATTGAAGCAAACAATTTACACAGGTGAACCAGTTTCTGTTGATTACTTCAAATCAGTCTGTCCTAAAGCAGAGTTGGAACAGACTGTTTTTCTACAGCCTCTGAAGTACTGCTTGAACAATATTCCAGTGACAATGGCAAGAAAATGGCAATTACATTAAATGAGACAGGCCTTTCATTTAGAAAAATTACAAAAAAAATCTAAATGTCGTTGAGTGCGGTGTTCTATACAATCCAAAGGCAATTGGAAACTGGAAAAAACGCTGATAGGAAGAGATCTACCAGACCTAAAGTCGCAACCCAATTAGAAGGCAAGTTTCTGAGGGTCACCGGCTTGCATGATAGGTGCCTCATGGCACAACAGCTTCAAGCACAGCTCAACAGTAATTGAAAAAGGCAAGTTTCAGTTTCTGTTGTGAATGGGAGACTTTCTGCTGCAGGATTGACAGTTCGAGTGGCAGTAAGAAAACCATTTCTTAAAGGACAAAATAGGGCATTGAAATACTGACTGTGGACTACTGCAGACTGGAAGGAAGTCTTATGGACCAATGAGTTGGTGAACGGATGGCTCATTAGTGAGGAAGAAGTGTGATGGTCTGGGGTTCTTTTGCTGAAGGCAAAGTTGGTGACTTGTGCAGAGTAACTGGCATTCTGAAAAAACTTGCTATAAGTGACCTTCAAGTGTATAAAAGGGATGAAAAATTTACCATTTTTTAACAAAGTACATGTCATGTTTAACAGCTTTAAACATGTTAGGTACATGTGAGTGCCTTGCTGTATAAAAGAAATGTGCAGTACATTCATGAAAAAGTATCCTTTGAGCTGAAAAGGGTGTGTACAGAAGTGTTGGCCTTAAACATCACAACACATCCATTGCACAGCTATAGGAATTGAGATCACAAAAATATGCAGGCAGCACTGTTTCACTTTTGTTTATTTCTGTTTCATGTGTAAGATTATTTTTGTTTTTCAACACACAAGTGTACAAATATATTTGTTTAGGAGCCCACATATAAAAATGCATATTACTTTGAATGTCAAGAGTACATACAAGCTACATATTTATTGTCCTGACCTGTCCCCACTATTTGCCTTGAAGCTATAGAACATAGTCATTAAACTTAAGAAGCTGGTAGAATGGTATTGTCTTTGTATGCCACCTTAAATTATGTCAAAGCTATTGCTTCTCAGATTGAATGCCTGTAATTTTTCTGTTTGATTTTGATCCTTGCAAAACAGGAAAAAAAGCTTAGAATTCTATTTGTGAACTTGAATATTCAGCTAGTGTTTCTAATCTGCTTCTTTAAATGCCATTAGGCAGTTCTTGCCTTCTTCCTGTCATGCCTTTGTTGGCAGTATTTTTGAAGGGTTCCCCTCCTCTTGTGTGCGTGTCTCATTCTCCAAATTGTTTTAAACAAGATTCTGGATACTCTTGACTTAACCAATGTGAGAAAATGTATTGCAGAGCTGCAGGAGCTTCAGTTGGTGGGTCAGATAAGACTTGCAGAAAATGTAGAATTCTGACTGAAAACAAATGACAATTTTTATATGATGCTGATTATGTGATTGTATACTGTACATGATTCATTCCTCCTTACTATTTTGTACCTTTTAAAGATGCTTTTTATAGCTTTGCAAGACATTTTACACAGAATAAGCAGGTCCAGTCAATAGGCAATAATGTTTAAGTTCAAAGGAGAGGTTGCTTATTATTGGCACTTCACCGTCACAGGTAGCATAATTTAGCTTGCTTAAGCTTAATGTATTGCTTTCTATCAAGCAGCTTCTATGAGGAACAGAGCAAAACTAAAATGCAGATTTTGTACTAATTATTGTATAGTCATTCTTACTGCAACTGAAAAGCAATGTTTGATTATTTTTACATGACCAAAAATACAGGTCACTAAAATGTTTTTTGATTGCAGCTAACTAGACTATAAGACAAAGAATAGCAGAAGAAAATAGTTTTTTTATCTACTACAATTTTGTCTACATAATGACATGCTAATTCTTTATAGCATCTGACTTGTTTCAAATGTGCACAAAGTATTTTTGGCAGTGAATCTCTTTAGGTTAAATGTTGGTACTAAATTAGGTTTTCCTTAACAGTGATGACATATTTTACTGTACAGATTTTTCTAACTATAACATCTTTTCTTAAACCTCCCAAACCTTGTTCAGAATTGTGAGGGACTAGGGTGCAAGGCATAAACCTCTCTTTGTAATTAAGACTGACTTTAATTTGGTAAAAGAAAAAATCCCACAGTTAGTACCAGCCCTTAGGTGTCGATGTTTCCACAGAAGTTTATTTCATCTGATTTAATTTTACATAACACTTCCTAAAACATAATTAAAATAATTTAGGACCACAGGGTACTTTGTTTTTTAAAATGTAACTGTACTAGTTACCAGGCATGCAGTATAATGGAAAAATAAGAATTTACACATCAGCACTTTACCAAACATTTTCTCTCTGGAATAAGTTCAAAACATGGAAAACTTTAGCAGTGCTTTCCACTGTCAAAAGAACTTGGCAAAAATACAAATCAAAAACTTATCGGTGATGTTCAGCAGTGTATGTAACCAGGCAAATAGGCACTCATTCATAATAATTCATTAATAATTCATAATAATGCCATAAATATGTTGAAGAAAATAGGATTTAAAAACATTCAGTTGTTCACACCTCTAAGCTAGATATTTTAGCTAGTTAATCACTATAATATTGTTACTTTTTTGCCTAGTCTTGTCAGTGTTTCTTTTTATAACAAGAAGATATTTGGCTTTGATTATTGCAGTGGGAGATTTAAATACAATGCAAAATGTGACCTTCTCTGAGCAAAGTTTTAATATTAAAATAAATAAGGCATTCAACATTAGAAATTAAAGCATTACCTGGAGAATTAATTTGATTACCTAATGCACATAACACTATGAAAGGTTTGATTGAATCTCTCATATACAGTGAGGTATACACAATTTTGACAGTTTTCATAATTTTGGCTCTGTAAACCACCACTATGGATTTGAAACATTATGTGATTGAAATGTAGACTTTCAGCTATAATTTAGTGGCGATACCAAAAAAAATCGTATGAGTCCTTTAGGAATGACTGACATTTCTCTGAATAGTACATGGACATTTGACTGACTTTTCCATAGCTATGTGGAAGCAGTTCAGTCAGTTTTTCATTTACTATTAAGCATGTAAAAGGTCTAGAAGAACCCCTTCATACTCTCCGGGAGGCAAGGTTATAGTTTTCTTTTTATACTAGTTTTTATTTCTATATTATTTCTGATCTTACTTGGAAATTCAGTTTAGTTTTCCTTCATCATGTATTTTAGTTTTAATTTAGTTTTTATTTCACAAAGATATTTCTTATTTTATTTTTATATCTTTTAGTTTGTTTTAGTTTTAGTAATTATGATATGGTTAAAGAGTTACTATGAAGTTTAGTTTTTTTTTGTACACTTAACGGGTTTGGGTATGAGTATAATGTTAGTGGAAGCTTACTACACATCTAGTTTACTATCTGGTTTTGTTTGTGTCTGTTAAAAGCAAACATAATTAAAACCAGATGCTGAATATGAACAATTGTATACAATTTTGTCATTTTTAAAAACATTTTCTATGTAATTTGTGCTGAACAAATATGCGCTGACTGCTGGCATGTTTAATCTTTTCCTTTTCTTGCCCAGAACGGGCCAATTTGTGATGAAATTCAGATGAAGTTTTTACTCTAAATGTCTACAGCACACAACATATCCTGCTCCAAGACAATGTGCTTATAATTATTGCTTTCAATATTTTAGTCAAAAATCTCCCATGCTGGGCTTTATTTTCTACCAGACATATTGGTCTCTGGTTCTATCTCAGGCACATACAATTTATAGACAGAATTTCACCACCTCCAAGCCTGAAAAGATATCAAAAAATCAGAACATAGATTCTACTGTGTTCTGACAGGTGTGACCATGAAAATAATGAGGGGTTAGGAAGAACAGGGCTCTTAGACTTGAATTAGTGTGCAGACCCTACCTAGCTGTATTGAGGGAAACAAAGAAAAACAAGCATGTAGTGTTAAGGTTAGGGAAAGTGAGACTTGAATGGACCATGCACAAGAACAGTAAACCCCTAATGACCAGCGTAAGATCAGGTAATAGGAGTATGGACAGCCACAAAATGACAGAAACAGAATCTGAAATATATGCATTTTCTAAACTCTGTTATCTGGAGCAGGATCGCAGGAAACCTGGAGCCTATCCCAGCAGCTTTGGATACAAGGCAAGAATATGTATAACATGGTTGATGTTAAGAACAAAAAAAGTATGCTATTTCAACTCTATTTTGAGAGAGAGAGGAAGATTGAAAAGAGGGAGACAAATATTTTAAAAATTAATTCTGCCACCAGATTATTTTTACAATATCGGGTATTTTGAGCTGTGAATGTAAAACTAAATAAAGGTAAATTTAATGACTACAGAATAAATACAAAAGCACATTAGTAGGTTTAATTTTTCACCAGTTGGCAGACTATCTTCACCCACGTACCTGTAGTTCAGTAGACGTTGCCAACTCAGGAATTTCACAAGGTTTGTACCTGTTCATTGTTAAACATCCTTTTTAAAGCAAAAGTGATTGGTCAGCAACAATATGCTGATCTGGAATGTTGTTCTAGTCAGTCTCTCGATCAGTGTCGTTTTATTTACAAAAATTATTTCTCTTTTGTGAAGTGGCAGGTGAATATTTACCAACAAAATGCGGACACCTGAGAAATAAACTGAAATGTTACTCACTTGTGATTTTTCCGTCCATACTGTAAAGGCTTTCTCTGACCTCAGGCGTTTGAATTACATCTTGAAATACAAGAAGCACAAAGAAATGCGGCAGCTCATCGTAACAGACACCAGACTTTTACTGTATGCAGCCTGGAATTTGGCTTATTGTGTGCTGCTGTATTAATTGCTGTGTACATGCTGTATCTTGGGCTCAGTCAGAATTACAGCTAACATGCCGTCATTAATAAACAGACTGACATTCTGTAAAGGATTATCTGAGTCTAATATTTTTCTCTTGAGCCCTGGAGATCCAGCAAATGTCATCTTTGAAATCTACTGAGCACATACAAACCAAAACCATCACCTTGGTATGCTTTACTAACACTTAAATCAGTATCTATCATGCTGTCACTATCAGCTCCTGAAGAACTTTCACTGTTATCACAGTAAATTGCTTTCTTTATCACACACTTTCCATGCTCGTATTATCATGCTCTGTCACCACAAATGCTGTGTAAACACATGTCCTCCTTAACCAGCCACTGTTTACTGGATGAATATATAAGGGCGGCTCTTGGTGGATGACTTTCTGCTTTAGAGTTAAAAGTTACAAGGGTTAAAGATATAACAGCAGGAATATCTATAAAAAAATGAAGTTCTTATTAATATAGTTTGGTGAATTTTGGGACCCCTGCATCCCAGTAACCCTTGCGTAATTCCGATTGTTACATAAACCAAAAATATTTTTAGTAAATTATTTTATTTTTTCAGCTACTTTAATAGTTTTGTTTAGTTTTAATTTTTCATTTCGTTTTTGTTATTTCAACTTATGAAATAGTTTCAGTTTTGATTTTAGTTTTCGTTAACTATAATCTTGCTGGGAGGTAGACCTAACATTGCCAAAGTCAACAACTGGGGAAAGACTTTATGAGAGTAAAGATATAGGGTTTACCACAAGGTGTAAACCACTGGTAAACTTGCAGCATAGCATTTTAGACTTTGCCAGAAAACATTTTTAAAAGCCTGTCCAATTCTGGAACGATTTTCTTTGGGCAAAGGAAACTAAGATCAATATATACGAGGGGAAGTCAAAAAGTAAAGGGACATTTGAGAAAAGGGGCATTTATTCTAATGATAGAAATGTGAAACATACCTTATTTTTCTACATAACCTCCCTGGACTTCAATGCACTTTTCCCAACGTTTCACAAGTTTTTTGATTTCGTCGGAAAAAAAGTTTTTCTGTTGCATCTGCAACCAATTTTGCACCGCATCAAACGACTATCACATTGTCCTCAGTGGTTGACGTTGATGGCCTGCCCGATCTTTCTTTCACATAAAGAAGTTCTTCCCAGTTTGAAGCTCTCTATCCATTCGTAGATCTTGCTTCGCGATAAACAGTTGTCACCATACTGTGCTTGCATTCGACGAATAATGTCCGCAGGTTTAACACCTTCCGCAAACAAAAAGCGAATCACTGCCCTCATTTCCTCCTGGGTGCAGATCGACAATGGAGCTGTCATGTTTAACGGTCTGCTACACTCCAACGAATAACGCGGGAATAAGAGTTACACGTTGTATAGAAGTGTTGGCGACTACACTCATTCAGCGCTGGAAACAAGCAGTGTTACCAAACTCTGAAAAGAGAAATTAAAAAAATCCCTTTACCTTTTGACTTCCCCTCGTACCAGAATGATGGAAGGAGTATGGAGAAGGAAAGAAATGGCTTATGATCCGATGAATACCACATCATCTGTGAAACATGGTGGCGGTAGTTTTATGGCATGATCATAGATGGCTGCAAACGGAAGTCAGTCACGATTGTTTATTGATGATTTGACTTCTGGCAGAAGTACAGATAAAGTTAGAAGTTTACATAAAATTAAGGTGAATTCTTTAAAACTCACTTTATTAACCCCTCAACAGATTTTATATTAACAAAGTATAAATTTGGCATATCGTTTAAGATGTCTACTTTGTGCTGGGCAAAAATAATTTTTTCCAACAAAGTTCACAGACAGATTATTTCACTTTTTATTGAGTATGTCCCAGTTCTAGTGGTTCACAAGTTTACATATGTTTTATTAACCATGCCTTTAAACAGGTTAGAAAATTCCAGAAAATATCAAGCCTTTATGCAATTAGACAATTAGCTTCTGATGCCCAATTAACGTAACTGGAGTCAACATATGGATGTATGTTAAGGCCCACCACCAAATTCACTGCCTCTTTGCTGGATATCATGAGAAAATCAAAAGAAATCAGCTAAAAGGGAAAAAAAAATACATTTTATTTTTGTGTAGCCAAAAATCACACAAGAGTGCGGCAATGGGCTTTAACATGCCCTGTTTTTTGACAGCCCCCAGCCTTGAATCTCTAAGAAGACAAGAAAAAACACCCAAAAATACCCTTGTAGGAGGAAAAAATGGAGAAACCTTGGGAAAGGTAATTTGAAGAGAGTCCCCTTTCCAGGTAGGTTGGGCATGCAGTGGATGGTAAAAAAAAAAAAAAAAGGTCAATACAATACACAGAACAGAACACAAATAATCCTCAATACGATAGCACAATAGTAATATTACAAGTGCAAGAGTAGATGATATCACATATGATTCAGATATTTTCAGAGTCCTAGAGACCACGGCCATTCCATAGCCAAGTTGGTGGTGGGCCAGCCAATATGATGAAAGGACCATTCTACCTGACGATTCCAGTGCTCCTCCATCAGAGATGACTTTTCCTTTAGGCAGGCAGACAGCTTGGCAGTAGGACAGTCACATGAAGTGCCACATTTGAGAACCAAGAAGAGAAACAGAATAGGTGAGGGTTAGTAACAAATTGTAACTGTCATAATTACTTATGTTTTTGTGCTAATGGCTAACAACAGAGATGCAGTATGCACAGTTAATCAGCAGATCTAGTCTGGGTATGCTAAACTGAAAAAGTGAGTCTTCAGCTGGGATTTGAAAGATGACACTGAAGGGGCATCTCTTAGAGTAGCAGGCAGACCATTCCACAGTTTAGGGGCCCTGTAATTACAGTAAAAGCTCAACCTCCCACTGTTATTTTATTAATCCTTGGAATCATTAGCAGACTGGTATCTTGAGATCTTAATGTGCGCTCTAGTTTGTAAGTAATGATAATTTCATACAAGTAGGCCAGACCTTGGCCATTTAAGGCTTTATACGTTAAAAGTAGGATTTCGAAATCTGCCCTAAACTTTTCTGTGAGCCAGTTCAAGGATTTGAAGAAATGGAATGGTGTTTGTATTTTCTTGTTGTTTGTAATAATCCTTGCAGCAGAATTTTGGATTAACTGGAAGCTGTATAAAGAACAATTTGAACCACCAGTGAACACCACATTGGAGTAGTCAAGCCAGCTTGAAATCAATGCATGAATTAATTTCTCTGTATCCAGCATATTTAGAAAACACCTTAATTTCCCATCTTTAAGGTGGAAGTAACCTGTTTTGGATAGTTTTGTAATGTGCACTCTAAACGACATGCTAGAGTCAAAGAGAACACCTAGATTGTGGGCTGATTCAGTAAAATTAATGGTGATTCCAGTTAAATAGTAACAATATATTGTTGCGATCAGCATCATTCCCTCCAGTAGCATCTCTGTTTTGTCTATGTTTTAAAGAAAGGTAGTTCTAATTAATTAATTACTTTAATTCACTAACACAACTAATTAAAAGAAAACATCGGAGAAGCTTAATTTGGTCTAAAAGAAAGTTATCACTGGGTGTCATCTGTGTATGAGTGAAAATTAACATTGTTTTCTAATGATAGATCTCACTGGAAGCATGTGAAATGAAAGCAGTAAAGGTCCGAGTCGTGCGGGGCACCATATCTCATTTTCTTGTATAATGATGGAGTACTGTCAGTACATTTCTGTACATATTGGAATTTGATATTTTTTATTTGATAAATAAGAACTAAACCAGGAAAGTACATTGCCTGTGAGCCCAATGATTTTTGTCCAGCCTGTGTGGTAAAGTTAAATGGTCAGTGTGGCATCAAATGCTGCTCTTAAGTCTGATAACATCATTACGGTGGAGTTTCCTTCAACAGAGGATATCGGAGTGTCGTTCACAGCCTGTGTTAGTGCTGTTTCTGTATTATGACCAGTACGGAAGCCAGACTGGAATTTCTCTGATTTGTTATGTGTAAGGTGTGACTGAAGCTGATAGACAACTACTTTTTCAAGTATTTTAGAGAGAGAGGGCAAATTTTATTATGGGTCTATAATTATTAAAAATGTGTGGGTCTAGATCTGACTGTTTAAGCAATGGTTTGATGACTGACCCTTTTAGTGCATCAGGTACTGTGCAATGCAATAACTATTGATAATGCTAAGAATAGGTGCTGCAAGAACATCCGTTGTACTTTTTACTAGTTTTGTTGGCACAGGGTCTAGGGAACAAGTAGTAGGTTTCATTTTAGAAATTAAAGTTAAGACTTCCTGTTTTATTACAGGATTAAAATTTCTACAGTATAGATTGCAACATGGTCTGCCAAGCTAGTATGCGGTTTCCACTGAGATGCTAAGATATGTGGGATCTTTATATTTTTAATTTTTTCATTAAGTAAGTTCATAAAGTCTGTAGTGCTAATATCTGTTGGTATTTTGCACTGTACATCTGGATCCCCATTTGTTAATTTAGACACTGTTCTAAACAGTACACAAGGATTATTATCTATTTTAGAATAGTAATGTGAGTGAGCTTTAAAGAGAGTTTTTTTATAATTTTAACACTCTCTGTCCATGCAATTTTAAAGACCTGCAGCTTTGTTGTACGCCATCAGCGCTCCAGTTTTCAACACTCTAATTTAAGAGCATGAGTGCTCTCATTTAACCAGGGTGAGTTTCTATGTGTTGTGATCATTTTTGCTTTAAGGGGAGCCACTGTGTTCAAAGCCTTTCTCAAGGACATATTATAACTTGATGTTAGCTGATCTAAATTATTTTCCACATTTACATTTGTTGTTAACTGATCTAAATGGTTTTCCACAATACACTTGACTTGCTCAAAAGTATCTATAAATTTTGAAGCAGAATTACAATCTAGATTTTGCACTGTCTTTGTTCTAATCTGTGAGTGTATTGGTAAGGGCAGAACCAGGTCAAACGTAATTAAGTAGTGATCAGAAATAACTTCATTTAATGGAGTAATATTTAAATTTTGAATTTTTACTTTGTAAGTTATAATTAAATCTAATGTGTGGTTATGATTACAAGTTGGACCTTTGACAATCTGAGAGAATCCTATTGAACTTAATAAATAAGTAAAACATTTGCTAAAAGTGTCAGTTTCCACATCAGTGTGTACATTAAAATCCCCCACCAACACCACATGATCATAATTTATAGCCAATTCAGATAAAAGGTTGCCAAATTCAGTCATGAAAAATGAATATGGCCCTGATTCTCTGTAGTACTATAATTGTTTTGGAATCTGTTTTAATATTTAATTAAGATGAATGCATCAAAGGATGTCAGGTTGCCTAAATTTTTAGATGTGATTTGCATTTTGTCACAATGAATTATTCCAAGGCCTCCTTCTCAAACAGTATCTCTGGATTTATGAAGAAATGTGTATTCATCTGGTGACGCCTCAGCTAGGAGAACAGTGTCAGATTTACTAAACCAGGTTTCAGTGAGAAGAGACAAATCAGATTCTGTACTTAATTTAATATAATTTACCAAAACGGCTTTCCTTCCAACAGAGCGAATGTTTAATAAGCAGCATTTAAAAACGCAGTTTTTATTTATTTATTTATTTATTTTTAAGATTACACGACTGCGGGCTGGGTGGTGCTCTAATCAGTCAGCCAGGAAGTTTTGGTGCCATATTTTGGACTAATACAAAATATCCCCTCCATTTAGAATGAAGACCATCTCTTCTGAAAAATCTAGGCCTTTCCCAAATATCATCCCACTTGTTCACAAAGACTATGCTTTTATTTGCACACCAGGTTGCTAGCCAACAGTGAAGGGAGTACAATCTACTATAAATCACATCCCATCCATCCATCCATTATCCAAACTACAGGGTCACGGGGGGTCTGCTGGAGCCAATCCCATCCCCTCTATATAATCTTAGTAAAATCAAAACAAATCCGCTAAGACTACAGAAAACAAATTGTGGGCCTCCATAAATCTAGTTTATCCTTGGGAATAATTTCCAAATGCCAGAAGGTTTCACATTCATCTGTACAAACAATAATATCCAAATACAAACACCATGGAACCACACAGCCATCATACTCGGGAAGGAGATGCATTCTATCTCCTAGAGAAGAATGTTCTTTGGCATGGAAAGTGCAAATCAATTGCAGAAAAACAACAAAGAACCTTGTGAAGATGCTGGAGGAAACAGTTAGAAAAGTACAGTATATCCACGGTAAAATGAGTCCTATATTGACATAACCTGAAAGGCTGCTCAGCAAGGAAGAAGCTACTGCTCCATCAAAAAAAAAAAAAAAAAAAAAAAAAAAACTAGACTGCAGTTTGCAGTGGCACATGGTGAGAAGGATCTTATGTTCTGGAGAAATGACGTCTGATCTGATGGATCAAAGATTGAACTGTGTGGCTATAATGACCACTGTTATGTTTGGAGGAAAAAGCCAAGCCAAAGAACACCATCCCAACTGTCAAGCATGCGGCTGGGAGCATCATGTTATGGGGGTGCTTTGGTGCAGGAGGGACTTGAGCAGTTCACAAAATTGATGGCATCATGAGCAAAGAAAATTATGTATATATGCAGCAGCAACAAATGAAGAGCTCAGCAAGGAAGTTGAAGCTTCCAAATGTATAACGACCCCAAGCATACCTCCAAAGTTGTGACAAAATGGCTTAAGGATAACAAGGTCCAGATACTAGAGTTTCCATCACAAAGCCATGGCCTTGGTCCAATTAAAAATTTGAGGGAAGAACTGAAAGCGTGTGCGAGCACGGGGGCCTTACAAACCTGTCCCGACTGCACCAGTGCTGTCTGGAGTAATGGGACAGAAGTCCAGCAGCCTGTTATAAGAAGCTTGTGTAAGGCTACCCAAAATGGTTGGCTCAAGTTAAACAATTTAAAGGCAATGCTACCAAATATTGCCAAAGTGTATGTAAACTTGTGACCCACTGGAATTGTGATATAGTCAATAAAAAGAGAAATACTGTTTTATCTGGGAACATTGCTGGAAAAATTACTTTTGGGCACAAAGTAGATGTCATAAACAATATGCCAATTTTATAGTTTGTTAGTATAAAATCTGTGGAGGGGTTATAAAGTAAATTTTAAAGAATTCACCCTAAGTATGTATGACTTCAGCTCTAGCAGAATGAATACTAAAGTGCATAGGGCTATACTATCTGATCAGGTTCAGCCAAATGCTGCAGAACTGATAGGATGACGCTTCACAGTATAAATGGACAATGAGCTAAGACATACTGTAAATGCAAACCAAGTGCTTTTCAAAGCAAAGAAGTGGTATATTGAATGGCCAACTCAGTCAATTGACTTCAACCCAGTTGGACATGCATTTCACTTGCTGAAGATTAAACCAATGGCAGAAAGTCCAACAGACTATGAAGAATATAAGTTAACTGTTACTTGGCTGAAATATGCTTTACAATTTGTATACGTGCAGTCACATAGATCTAATTTAGAGGTTGAAATTTGGCACAAACTTATAATTTTTAATGTCTGACTTTCACGCACATATGTATTTGGTAAGCAGTCAGTCTTGCTTGTAGTAAGAATACTCAACATATTTTCTGCAGTCATTTTATAATTTCACCAAGTCTGTGATTTAGGACTTCAGTTTTATTATTTGTATTTTGTTAACCTGCATGGAGAGAGTGCCACTTTCCTGTTGCAACTGCTCTTGACCGAAACATGGAACCGAGCAGCAGAAGTAGAAAAAATGGCATGTGTGCAACATACTGTTTTTAAGATGTGACTTAGAAGAAACTTCACTAAACTTTGTTAAATTGCATTTTAAACTATACTTTAGTCTACAAAAAATTATAAAAATTCAGGAAATTGAGTTGAATAGTTTAGCAGATTTTTATTCAGTTTCGCTTCTTTTCATTTGACAGACTAACTGCTTTGGGATGCTTAAATAGGGTGACCGGATGTTTTCTTTTTCATGGATGTATCCTCTTTAATATCAGTTTTGCTGTCAAGCAAGTTTTTTTCATGTCCACTTAACAACACATGATAAGTGTTTTGTTGTTTTTTTTTTTTTTTTTTTATTTCCTTCAATTTAAGCCAATCAGCAGGCTGTCTTGTGAGACACAGTAAAATGAAGAAAGCTATAACTACAGCTAAACGTAACAGCTACAGGTCAATGAAAGATAGAGCTGTTAGTCTGACTGTATGACTGGCTCTAAATAATTATTTTCCACTATGTCTCAACATGTTTCATTATAATCATTTTTACAATTAATTATAATTTCTGTTATTACGATGCATATGACAGTTATTTTTCAGATGGTAAAAATTTTGTTGTAGTAAAAGGGGAAAACAAAACTCTTTGCCATTAAGGAAATGAATTGATAATCTTGGAACTATTTAAAAGGTTTACAAAGAAGTTTAATTTTGTTTAGTTTTTCTAACAAAAAAAGATTAATTACATGTGTTGAGTGTTAGTTACCATCCTTAGCACCCCCTCTCTCCCTCACCCCCACCTAAAACCTGGTCCACTTTTTGAAAACTAAAATATAGTCATCATATTGTAGACACTCATAATAATCATTTCTTTAGTGTTTCAAATGGTGTGAGTTGCTTTAGACCCTAATCTGAAAAGTAAAATCAGAGACACTCTCACACAAAGATTAAAAAAAAAAAGTTAAAAAATTAGTTGATAAATTGTGGTAAATATGCCCATACCTGACTGCCTCCTCTTTAACTCTGAAAAGAATTTTTCAGCAGGAAAATTGAGACTTGTAGAAATATCCTGTGGTTTTGACAACAGTTCAGTATAATCTCAATATGTTGTGGTAACTGGCAACGTAACAGTAATAGACATTCTGAAATCCACTCACTCTGATTCAGAGGAGCAGTGGGCAAGAGCCTATCCAAGCAGCACTGGGTACAATGGAGGAAAACGGGCTTGACAGGGTAACATTCCATCACAGGGTCTACTTGGGCACATTCTTCCCCACTAACTCTCACACTGGGATAATTTAAAAAAACTTACAAGGCTTTGTGAATGTGTGAGGGAAACTGGAGCACCTAGCAGAAAACCACAGAGACACAGGAAGAACATCAAACTTAATAAAGGCAGTCGGGTTCTGGATTTAAACCTAGTACACTGGATCTGTAAACTGGTAGTGCTAATCAGTGTGTGCTACTGTGCCACCTACACTAAGAACAGGTTAACTACATTTTAATATTCTAAATTTCTTAAATTACTAGCATTTACACTTGCATTCTTGTCTTGACTGCTCAGCTCTCTTAAAGCTGCAGAAAAGTGTGCTATATTCTGATGAACAATATAGTATGGATAAAAAAAGTAAAATATGCTGAAAAAAAAAGTATTTTATATCTCTCTGCTTTTTGTATGACAATGCTAATACAATTTTTCATCCAAAGTCTGGCTTTTTGGTTAAATATGAGTGGAAATGTCTACATGCAAAATTAAAGAATTCTTTATTTAAAGTTAAAACACTAGAAATAATAGATAATGTGAGACTGGCTGATATCATTATCTGCTTAAAATTTTATACACTACTGCAAACCTCAGATAGAATAAGTTATAATAATAATAATAGTACATTTTATTTATATAGCACCTTTCTCATGATCAAAGCACATGTGACATTACTAGCTTTTTAAACTGTGGGTGTTTGACACCTCCACACAAAGCACTGTCCGTAATCCACCCTTGTGTTTAAATTTAGAGGATTTTCTCTCAATTTCAAAAACAAATTTCATGCCTGATAACACGTTTTGCCATAACTTTTGCTCAGAATAAATATGAAGATGTCTAAGTGAAATCCATTATCTAAACTGGTTGTTTAAAAACATAACAAATGAATGGATTTAGTAAACTTTGCCTTAAATTGTCTCGACAGTTTAAAATCATGAAGCTGTGGCTATTGCCATAAATATAAACTTTTTTTTTCTTTCTCTCCTGCTGTGGAGGCATTCTCAATAAGTATCAGTTGTAATGAAACGGTGAAATAATTTCTGCTCCTGAGTGATTGCTCGACAGGGTTTTTAATGAAGGGGACAAAGATGTCTACTGTGTACAATTACATAAATCTGTGCGTGTTTAAAATGCAGACACTTTAATGTCTGTGCCCCATTTTCATTGCAGTGAGTTGGTGTAACCAGAGGAAAAAATCACTTTTTCCATTGAGACTCTGCTTTTTTTTTGCCAAAATAAACCCCTACTTAGTTTTGAGAGCAACACCTTGCTGACTCTTTGGAATAAGAGATGGTGTAGTAAAAGAAAGATGCTTTGTGTATAAGACCTAATACCATTAGATTAAGTTAGCTAGAATTTATTTATACAAACGCTTGCAGACAAAAGCCTCAGGGCAAAGGGTGAACACTACTACAGTATTTCCAGCTCTGTATTTCTTGATTTCTTCTTTTAGCAGGACTACATCTTAGAAAAATTAAGATCCAATTTAATTAGAAAATGCTGCAGTACTGAAAACTCTCATCATCCTCTCTAAAATTAAAGTTTTATCTGTCTGTATATACTTTGCTATATTTCCCTTCTAATCTTTGCTTTTAGCTTAGATTATTGCAACATCTAGGAGATGCATAAAAATGTTAACTTTTGTTCATTTTCTGAATACATTCATTCCAGTGAAAGGCTGCAAATGAATGGAACCTTTTCTGAGGGAAGAACCAACCCATATTCATACACATGCACATTTAGTAATTCTGGACAAGTTTAGTTTTGCCTATCAGCCTAACCAGCATATTTTAGAGTGAAAGTTACTTTCCTGAAATTCTAGCATGCAGGACACTTAATGCACTGTATGTTTTTATGTATTTTTTTTATATGAAGATCCTTAACTTGATGACAGTATCTGAAATTTGATTTTTTTCCTTGGTATTGTCTGTTTGTCAGGTATGAACGCATGGGGCACCCTCTATGGGAGTACTTTAGCATTTAAACTGTCATGCTAAGGACTCTTAAAGCAAAGAAACCTTGATAGGACAAACTTGCTTACAAAATATGCAGATAAAACAACAATCTTCAAAAGAACTACAGATGATGTTGAAAATGACAGTAACTTAATATAACTTAATTTTGAATGAGTTTTTTGAAACATTTTTTTAGTGTATTTTTGACTGCACTATGATCATCATCATACAATTTACAACCATTGTTCAAATTTACTGAGGCAAGTAGTTTATTCCACTGTGTGGTCCTGAGCATACTTTGGAATGACACCTATACTTTTTAATGTCATTCGACACCACCTTCAACCCATATCTAATTCGGCCACCCTCTGGGCCTTATTTCCTCCACCTTCATTTTGGTGCATATCTTCACCCAGGTATCCTTCGCCTTTTACTGCACCTACCCAAACTACGTTCGTCTGAGTTCTTCTCAGTACCATGTGTTGCTTCCACACTAAGTTCTCAAAACTCTGCATTGATCTCCGTTTAACTGCATGGCTCTCCACGCATTCACATAATCATTTTTAACTTCATTGAACACCTCTCACTGCCATATAGCATGCTTCTTCTCACACAGATTATGTCCTCCAGTGGATCACTGTTTCTTTTGTATACTGGAATGAGAACACACAAACATGTTTGCTTGACTGTCAGCCACTCAACTCCAGGGAATTAAACTGTTGTAAACATTTGTGACACCACTACAGATGTAGCATATGCATATCCTGTCTTTTTTTGTCATCTTCTTCTTCATGATCTTGAAAGCATTCTTCATTATTTCCTTATGCATTACTAACTTGCAAAGCTTGACTATTTGTTTGTTTCTAGCACTATTATATAAGCATTTATAGTTTATTTTGCTTTGCTTTCATATAGATCACCTTGTAACGCTCCTTTATAGCATCATTTCTTTTTTCCCGTCTCTACATCAACTTTCCACCAAAATGTGACGGTGGTGATACTTGGTTACAGTATGTTACTTGATATCTGATGTTCACTTATTTTGTTTTTGGAACAAATTTTACTACCATTATCAACTCCATTTTCTATGTTTTAATGTTATCTGTGGTAATGTGCTTCGATTTGAGAAAAGATATACACCATTGTAATGGCCATGTTCTGGATTTACCTGTAATTAGCCAGATGTTCTCTGTGCTCCCTTTTTCTGCTGAAAATGTTCTCTGGCATTTTAATGAGTGAAAATGATGTGCAAGGAAGTGCTGATGTGTGGTAATGTCTATATCTTATTTTTTTTGGCAACTATCACTTCCATCAAAATGATTTGCTTCACATAGTCATTATTCATCTCATCTTCTACACATTTAAACTACATCAGTCAGTTTCTTCAAAATATAAGATTTAGAATCTCAACACTAGTCCTTTCACTCACCTGTAAATTAATCTTTCTCTTTCAGCAGTGGTGCCTTGCATGTTGGCCAGATCAAATCACATCACTCTCTCTCAAATTGAACTAGTAATATCTGAAATCTAAATTCACACTTGCATACAAGGAGAAGCATTTGAATTAAGCTTGATTACAAATAGGATAAAACAAATTCTGTACATCTCTGTTTATTCCTTTGGGGTGCTTGCAACCCAGCAGTGGTAACCTGTGGCCTTAAGGTGGCCTGAGACACGTTGGCTTGGATGGTATGTGTCATGTGTGTGACTTAGCTCTGGGGCATTTCTGTCCTGTGCCCATGGTCGCTAGGAAAGGCATTTCCCCAACACTGGGAGAAACTGGTATGAAAATGTATATATGTTTACTCCAGTTGTGAAATGTAACACAAAAACAGGAGCAAATTTAAAAAAAAAAAAAAAAAAACACACAGTAAGCCTTTGCAATAGAAGGCAGTAGAAGATGTGCGAATTGCACCACAAAATCCCTAATCTGTTGTACAAAATGTAGTGTTTCTCTGTTTTTTAGTGGTAAACAGTAATGGTTTAAAGGACTGGCAGGAAAATTAATTTGGAAAGTAAAGATTTGGATGACTATGTAATTTTATGAATGTAGTTAAAAATTGTTTACATTTTGCTTCAGAGTGATATAGTGTGTTTGTATGTGTATGTGGATTTGTGTATACTTACTGTATATATAAGCTAAGGTCTGTGATACGACTTGCATATCTATAGCTAGAAATCCACAAAAAAAAAAAAAAACTTCATTTGCAATACTTGTTTTAAGAGGTAGTTTAGGTGCAAAGGACTGTTTTCCATTTGCAGCTCCTTAATTATATAAGCAGAATAAGAGTATGCAATTTAGGTGCAACAATGCCAAAAACACCTTGGAGTGTAAGGGGTTAAAAGTATCCAACTACTGGACTTGCTTATACAGTTGTGGAAAGTATAGTGCAGTAGTTAGGACAATGACATGAATTTCAGATAAAATATCAGCCCATCAAAGTGCAAACAGATATTGACACAAGTGCACACTTCCGTCAGTGTATTTAAGATACTGCTGTTGACCTAATAGCATGTTTTGATCTAGGCTAGATACCACACTATAACTACCACTTGCCCAGTATTTTAGAGCATTTTCTGAATATGGTGGTACATAACGTCTTTGATACTTGTAATATTAATATGCAAAATATGAATATTGGGATCAAAAAGTTGTACTGAATGGATATGTAAAATGTTTTTTGCAAAAAGCAAAAAAAAGTGTATCGTGGCAGTACTATTCCAAAGTTTGGAATAACCAGGTTTTATATTGTATTATTTGTGTTCCCTTAAAGTGTTGCATCACATTGTGTTGAAATTGATTGTCCGTTAAAATAAGTTTTCCCCATTCTGGCTCCTTTTTTAAAATTGAAAATTAATAATTCTTTGTATTTATATAGTGCTTTTCTCACTACTCAAAGCGCACAGCAATTGCAGATTAAGGGCCTTGCTCAAGGGCCCAACAGAGCAGAGTCCCATTTGGCATTTACGGGATTCAAATCTTGTCCATATTTTAAAACATTTTGTTTACTTTGCAGTTAATGTACTGGAGGCAGTCATAGTTTTGCATGAAACCAAAATTAGATTGTAAGGTATAATTACGAAATCTGCCAGCCAATAACTATTTTTGTATTTGAAGTCAATTCAGAGAAGAGAAAGAATATTCTGAAGATATTTGATTTCAGATCACATTAAAGATTTGTTGTGCAGTTATTAATATATCGTAATATATTTGGTTTACTCAGCGATTAAAGTTCCCCCGAGGTATGATAGAATCCTGTACGTATCACATTGAACAGCTGTTTGATTAATAATACTTTTATCCATCCATCCATTACCTGCTGCTTTTCCAAGTATGGGTTGCAGGGGTGGCAGTCTAAACAAAGATGCCCAGACGTCCCTTTACTGGTAAAGAAATGTTCCCAAGCCAGCCTAGAGATCATTCCTTCCTTGCAGTTATGTATTTAGATAATGGATATTTTTGCAATTTGTTCTCCTCTTTCATATTTTAAAGGTTGTTGATAATTCCACTTCAATTTCCATATTCCTATCACTTCCTTATTTCTCTAATTGGAGCACTTTCAAGTTAAGTTAATTATTTGGGTCATGTTCAAACCTCATTCAGTAGATTACACAACCAATGTATTTATGGTTTGATTTTCCTTACAAATTCGCAATGCTCAAATGAAGCAGTCTATTTTGTTAGCATACCCATTTTTATACAGCACTGTAAAAGTATTTTCTTAAAACTTCAATGTGGAAGCTTAAACAAAAAGGTGAGCACATATCAATTCATATGTCTAACTGAAATAAACGTAGTAGGCCAAAACATTATACATGATTTGAATTTGGGGCCTAAGTGCTTTAAAGCAGTGTTTCTCAGTCTTTATGCCCTTGGGACCTAGTTTTACCTTTCTAAGTTAACTGATCACCGAAGTAAACAATTGAATAGTGGTGGGTGAAACAAGCACAATTAAAAGAATCAAGTAACTTCACCTTATTAAAACAAGTGTGATTATGAAAAGGGAAAATCATATTGGCAGACTTGGGGAGTGAATGTCAGAGAAACTCAGTAGCTAAACTGGCTTTTTCACAACATACCGATGGAAAACGGCAGCCCAGTAGTTGGAGAAAGACTGCTTTAAAGGTTCTTTGTTTTTTCTTTGCCAATTTCAATAATTTAATATTTGTCTGTGTTTTTTGTAAATATAGTAGACCTACTTCTAATTGTGAGATACTATATTAGTATTTGTAGTTTAATATTGTTATCTGACTTAATAACATCCACTAAGCTTCCATTTTTTATGACTTTGTGTCTTTATGTAAAATTATTTCTGCTTAACAGAGTGTTCTTCAGAGCCAATCTGCCTTCCCTGAAATTTAAATCTAGATAACTGCTGATTTTTCACAGTTGAAGTATCTTACGCAACACTATGTATGGAATGCAGTGCAGAACATGATCATTAGGTCATGGATTCCTGAACAGTTTTATAAAATGGGAACAAGGGAAATAAGCTTTTAAAATTTCAAGCTAGTTAAGAAGGAATATTTTAGAAAACTTCTCTGCAAGTCTGAGATTTCTGTTATGTTTTCAGATATTTATTTTAATAAATCCTCGTGTGTGTGTGTGTTGTTAACATATTAATCAGGCAATTTGCTGTCTTGTTGAAGTTAATACATTAAAATATTATAGGTACAATTTGTGCTGCTAATGTTCTAAGCTAGTTTTTATGGTGCTTTGTGAAGGACTTTTAAATTGCTAGGAGGCTCTAAGTACATGTTTCATTTTTTGCTAGGGCAGTTTTATAAAATGCATTGGAGTAGGAATGTTCCTTTTTGTAATAACTACTTAAATATATTCCTTTTCATATTCACATGAAATTGCTGAGGGAAAAATTCTAAAAGCATGGATGTAGCATCTGTTAATATGCATCCATTTTCATTGCAAAATATGAAGGGGGCATTTTGCAATATTGAAGAACAGTGTACCTTTATCATAAAATTTTCCATTGCTCTAGAATGTTGTAAAAGTGGTGCTATAAAAATAACTAACCACTGTTTTTACTTCAGATACTGCCCAGTGCCTCCCACCTCTTGAAAGGTGCAATTGGAAAATCATTCTTTTGGCTTTTAATTTTAGTATACTGGTATTTCATCTATTCTGAAGTAATGTACAAAAAATATTTATGTATTCATTGTTTTTACAAAAGTGCAGTGTTTCTTTTATGGAAGTGAATATTAAAGCACTATGGTATCTTTTATTATAGTACTGGTATAATTTATACGTTCAAGTTGGGGTCATTTTAACACAGCATGTTTAATAGGTGACTCTTGCAATTCTTATTTGTTTTAATAATTTAGACCAAGGTAAATCTGAAAGGATATCATTGTGCATTAATACATCTTATTTTCAGCAACCAACCTTATATAATTCTTTAATTTTTGATCTTTTTCTAATCCAAGTACAAATGTAATTATGTCAGTTTACAGACAACATAAAAAATGCTTTTGAAACATATACAGCAATGTAATAATGATCAGTTTTATGAGTGAAAACCCACTTGGATGGGTTTAGAACCTGATTTGCTGAAATGCTCAAAGTCACTCGCTCCGTTCTTTATATTTCACTCTTTAACGCTCTTTTTTACTTTTTCATTTCAGTCCTCTAGCACTAAATAATTAAGGGGATTTTAGTTCCATGTTCATTTATAAAAGGTTTCAACTTTTTAGTCTTAGGTTTGTTTTAGTATAATTTTGTAATCAATATTTTAACACTTCCTTTAATATTTCTATCCGTTACTAGCACCATCTATTGGTGAAATCTTTATTCTTCATATGAAAATTTCAGTTTTTAATTAACATGGATTAATTGATCAATTAGTGAAACTGATTATTGATTCATGTATTGTCATTGGAAGTGAGTAAGTGTGCAAAATTTCAAGTCATTTGGATAATAGGAAGAGGGTGGTTAAATATCGATTACAAGATTTGTACCAGACAACAAACAGGTGAAGTTACAGTAAAAGAAGCGTGGTAAAATAGCGGGGTATTTAAAAAATATTCCTGTATTCAGCCATTTGCCCTGTGATCGCTAGTGCCTAAGTCTGTGTGAAGATGAAGAGGGTGACAAACGGGAGAAGAGAATAAAAAGAGAATAAAAGCTAGGCGAACTGGTTTGTCATCCATTGTAACGGACTATGTTCAATCACTCTCAAGTGACTCCACATGCTCCCAATCTCTCCTTAGTTATGGCAGGCACTCTGGACCCCATGGAGGTAGCAGCAAAGGAGAGAATTCGGACAAAACTGAGTACCATTGTGAATAATGCGGCATATCCTCTGAAACATGAACACTGAGGACTTTCAGCCAAAAAATTATTCAGCAGAAGTGTGCCAAGAAGTGCTTCTGGTGCTCCTTTATATCAACAGCAATACAACTTCATAATTTCTCACTGTGACTGTCATTGAAGAATCTTGTAAAAGGGAGCCTATTACAGTAAAAATTACCGTTTGTAATTCAAACATTAAGTTTCTGGCTGTTGGAATTTGTGCACATTATGTACACAGTGTGATAAGTTACACTATCCTTATTAAGATATATATTCCTTCAAATGGGGCCTCTGCAATGAAAAAGATTCACTCTGTCATAAACTCTTTAATGATAATTATAATATGTGGTGACTTCAGCCCTGTGACTTTGGAAAGAATGATGACAAACTTCCATCCATTTGTGTCATGTTCCACTTGAGGAAATAACAAACTGGACCAGCTCTATTGAGATGCCTTTAGGTGTTAGCGTCTGGCACCTTTGAGTAGATCTGACCAGAACCTGATTCATCTTATTCCAAGCTACAAGCCTATTAGACAGCAACCTATTACCATCAGGATAGTGAGAATGTGGAGCCTGGTGGCTGAATTATTATTATTATTATTATTGAATGTGCGTATCACCTGGAGATGACATTGAGGGACTTGGTCTTTGCATCACTTTCTATATAAACTTTGTGTTGACACTATGGTACTCTCAAAGATAGTGCATTGTTTTCCAAACAACAAGCCCTGGATTACTAAGAAACAAAAGAATTTCCAGCATAAGAAAATAAGAGCAATCATATACAGTAACAAAGAGGCTCCAAAGGATATACAGTGAGTGCTGAAGTAAAAGCTGAGTGAAGCAAAGGGAGCTTTCAAAGCAAAATTAGAAAACATACTTGCTCAGAATAACATGAACAACATCTGGAATGGACTGGGCTTAATTACTTGATGCCAGTGATCCATGTGCTATAAGGGGATGTAGAACCAATTTTTTAATAGATTTTTCCCTGCCACTTTCTTCCAATCATCAGCCCCTCTACTCCAGCCCTACTACATCACCAACTTGTATTGCTCAGTATGGAATGGCTAGTAATGAGGCCACCTCTGCCCACAATTAAAGACCAGCCGCAGATGGAGTCAATCTTCGACTTCTTAAGGTGTGTGCTGACCAACTTTGTGGTATCCTCTGTCATCTATTCAGTTTATCCATAAGGCTTCAGAAAGTGCAGCTACTGGTGAAGACACTCCGCATTGTTCCAGAGAAGGCAGACGCCTCTTCATCTGATGACTATAGACCATGTTATGTCTCACATAATGAAGACCTATGAGAGGCCTATCCTGGACCATGTTATTCCTCTTGCAGTACACCAACTGGACACACTACAGTTTGCTTACCAGACAAAGATGCATCAACTTTCTGCTCCGCAAACCTTATTCTCACCTGGGAAGCTGACAGCATTGTAAGGATTATGTTTTTTGATTTCTCCAGTGACTTTAGTACTATCAAGCCATACCTTTTAGGGGTAAGCTGAAGAATATGCAGGTGGGTGAAACTATGGTGTCCTAGACAAAGGACTATCTGTCTGACAGACTGCCAATTATGAGGCTTAAGGACTTTGTCTCTGATATGGATGTGAACAACTGTATAGAACCACAAGGAACAGTCCTGTTTTTTTCTGCTTATTCTCTATACATTTCAGACTATAAATCTAATGGCAACTCGTGTCACAGAAATTCTCAGATGGTTTTGCACTTATTGGGTGTATTGATAAGAGTAACGAGACAGAGTATAGGAGTCAGGTGGAGAACTTTTTTCTTGATGCAGAAAGAATTCTCTGTCACTTACATTACGAAAGCCAGGAACTGGTTATTGACTTCTACCACACCAAAGAGCCTCAGTGTCTAGTCACTATTTAGGGAATGAATATAGAGGTGGTACACTCCTGCAAGTACATCAATGACTGGTCTTGTAGCACAGAGAAACTAAATACGAAATGGGCTGAGCAGGCTCTGGTTTTCCTTAGGAGACTACATTCCTTTAATGTGGCTAATCACATCCTTCATATTCTACAACTCTGTGATGGCTTATGCGATTTTTCTACTTTGTGGTGTGCTGGTCTGGTAACATCACTTGGAGAGGCCTACCGAATCAAAAACCTAATTAAAAGAACATGCCTAGTGTGGTGCTGAGCTGTCACCCACTTTACTCTGGTCTCAATCCAGGTGGTTTTTCGTGTGGTGGGTGCGGCAACACACTATCAGCACATGCTCCGACCTCTCCTCCTCTCCTTCGTTATGGGAGGCACTCTGGACCCCATGGAGGTAGTAGCAAAGGAGAGAATTCAGACAAAATTGAGCAACATTGTGAATAAAGTCAAGTCAGAAATTTTCTTTCTTTTTAATTTTCATCCTTTTTAGTCATTTTTTGTATGTGTTTATCTGTCCATTTTCATTTTTGGTAAGAATTTAAGTTTTCTTTCACTACTATTAAATTTATCTTGGGCTGATTTGACCTATAACATATATATTCTAGGTAATTAGAGCTAGAGTTAGATTATTTTTTCATTTATCATTTTGTAGAATCTGGAAGAAGTCCATATGATGAGAATTTTGCAAATTCCACTTAGTGTGATTCCAGAATTTTTTGTCAGATTCTGCATTTTTAAATGAAGTCTTGCAGTGATCTTCATATCTTTCCCTCAACAGCAGCCTTTCGTCCCTAGAAGAGTGGTTTCCAGCAGCTTGTGAATCCTGCAGTTGTTTTGAGTGTTTCTTGCAGTTAGGGCTAGATCAAGGGTGCCCAATATTTCGAACGCGATTGACTGGTAGATCAGAAAGGTAGTGCGGGTAGATCGCGTTGCATTCCAAAAAAAAAAAAAAAAATTTAAATGTTCGTCTATCATATATCCTCCCTGTGGCATTTGCCACTTGATTGACATACAGGGTGGCCAGTCTGAGATCTCTTTTCTTCTAACACACTGGTCATCCTGCACACACGATCAAATGTGAGCTACTGCAAAACTCCGGGTATCTAAGTGATCTAGTTAGCCTTCCAATTTTTATCGACTAAAGAAGGGATTTAAAAAAAAAAAAAAAAAAAATTGGTTTGGGGAGGGTATGGGCTGGATGTGGAATTGGAAGAGGATTTTTTTCTCTCACAATGTCACAATCGAAGTGCGTTTGTCTGATCTGTCAATCTATCATTGCTATTCCAAAGAATGAAAATGTGGAAAGGCACTTTCGAACTGTTCATAAAAACTACGAAACTGACTTCCTTCCGAAAAGCGATCTGAGAAAGGAAAGGGAACTAAAATCGCAGTTAATCGGACAGCCGTCATTTTTCACTCGGCTGAATTCAAAAGCAAAGGCAGACATACCGAGCTTAATTTACAGCTGCAAGGAAGAGAGAACTCCATGGTCAATATGATTAGCTCAGTTAATGCTTTCAAACGAAAAATGCAACATCTGTCCTCAAAGCTGCAGCGCCTTGATTTGGGGAACATCCAAAACCTCGCGTCAGAGCTAAAGACGCAATGGAAGGCGTGTGCGCAACTTGATAGCATACGCTACACATAGCAGATTGAAAATTGTCAGACTTTGACAGACGGTTTCAAGCTATAGCATTTTTAATGTAGGTAGATCATTTCGACCTGGTCATTTTAAAAGTAGCTCGCAAGCCAAAAAAGTGTGGGCACCCCTGGGCTAGATTGTCCCTTAACCAAATTAGTGTGAACATACAGAGAAATTCAAACTTTATCATATATCGAAGAAAGAAGGTCTTGGTGGGCCATCTTAATTACTGCAGAAATGTGTTGTGCTGTCATTTTATACTAGTGATGTGCTTGTAGGTGAGAATACATTTAGCCTCCCTGCTAAACTGTATTGTTCTAAACAAAGGTTTGGGATCCCCTTTATTATTTTTACAATTTTTGTAGATCTATTAAATGTTTGTTGTTCTTGTGAGCACTGCTGCTTTTTCTAGATTTGCATGGCCATCACCTTATGGTTTATGCTGATAATGTTTGCTAATCGTGAATGGATGTTAATCATGAACTTCTTATTTAGAATTGTGGTGTGGAAAGTACTTTATCCATTGATTCAGAAAAGAAAACAAATGTCAATTGTAGTTTAGTTAGGGGAAGCAAATCTAGATAATGCAAGAATATTTATTGCTTGCTCTCTTTTAGCTTCTGTGGTTTGGGCTCTTCATGATTGGTATCTTAGAATTCTATTGTGTATTTTGACATTTTTGCCTATCCCTGACCTCATTTTAGTTCTGTTGTGTATTTTGGCACCTCCCTTATTGATAGAAGAAGCTAAAATAAGCTTCACACTTTTATTACATTCAGTATGACTTTGGTAGTTCTTTCTTTCTTTCTTTCTTTCTTTCTTTCTTTCAAGAGTTTCTGCAAAAATTCAAATTACCCCGGGGATAAATAAAATCTATGTAACAGGCATTGTATATTTTTTTTTAATTTATAAAAAACACTTCAACAATTTCAGATGGCAAATTAGTGTACACTATGATTGTGAAAAAATACATTTGAGTTGAAAAATGTGAGATGTATTCTTTATAGCTGGGACAGATATAAAAGGGAGAGAGAGACTTGGAAAATTCAACAGTCACAAACTTGTCAGGCTTTCAATTTAAATCATTTTGACTTGTTACTTTTGTTAACCCGCTAATATTTCCTCATATACATAAAATTTCTTAGAAAATTGTATTTTGTTTTCAGGAGGTCAGGAAGATAATTACAGTATTCCAAACAATAAATGATACATCCATTCAGTCTACACAAGACAAGTGTAGTTGCAATGATTTGACTGCAGCAGGGATCTGAGATTCGTAGATCAAGTATACTGTAGGTCAAGGAAAAGAAGTTGAAGGTTGCTCACATTAAAAGATGGTGTAATTTTGTAAAAGTAAGTTTAGTGAGAGGGAGTCGTCATCCTTGGATTTTTGAGGTGATTTCCCAAAAGTAATAACAATTTTGTGGTTTTGAGTTACAGGATGTTTGCAGTAGCTTATGAGGATCTGCACTGGCAATCGGAAGGTTGCCGTTTCGAATCCCGTAAATGCCAATAGGGACTCTGCTGTGTTGGGCCCTTGAGCAAGGCCCTTAACCTGCAATTGCTGAGCGCTTTGAGTAGTGAGAAAAGCACTATATAAATGCAAAGAATTATTAAAGAATTATTATTAGATGTGCATGTAAGAGTAATATTCACTTACAGTTTTGCATGACCATTCTCTGATCCCAGCTTCCTCATTGGTCATACACAAGTTCCCCTGCAAATGAAATGGGAAATCTTTAATCCCAGGACATGGAGTTGTCTAACATGTGTTTTTTGTTTATTGTTTTAGTTTTTTAAGGGTGAAATGTTTAGCTTAAGCACTTTTGAAAACTTCTTTCCCAGGTTAATGATTTCAAAGGTCATACACTACCTGCAACCAATCCAGATGGTTTGTCGTGTGGTGGGTGTGGCAATGCGCTATTAGCACATGCTCCTAACACTGCACAGAAACAGTTGGTAACACTTAATTTAAGTACTGCAAAAATGTATCTATTACTCATTTGCCACCAGGTAACAAGACCTTAAGCACTTCTTTGGGTCTTCATAACACTTGCAACGCATCAGTGCAGTGTTTCTTTATCTCTGCCACGTGACCTGACCCTAACCTAAATAACAAACCATCACTTTGAGTGCTTTGAGGTATTCAACTTAAAATATATATATATTAGTGTATCTTATATTTGCTCTGTTATTGCTTGCATTCCAACATTTATAATTACATGTTTTATCTGTAAACAAATTTCGTATTTCAGTATAAAGTGTTGACTTAAATAAGCTCCAGCTAGTTTAATAAAGTAAAAAAAAATTCACCTTTGATCTGATATACCATGTGGCGCTCAGACTTGGTTCTGTGGCCATATTAATATTTTATAATAGAAATAGACTTGACAGTGGATCTGATATCAATTTTTTGTATCTATACATAAAACTTCATTATCGACCCACATGAGCTCTTATTTTGTTTGTACACTTCTGAAATTAATCTGTATAAATTGGTATATTCAGATGTTATGAATACATGCAAGTAGATTTTTACACATTGTTTTCTTCTGAAATGTGCAGAATCCAAAAATATTCTTGTAATTCAACTGTAGGAGTTCTCTTTTACTGAAAAAAAAAATCAAAAGTAGTAATAATTACTAAAAAAATCTATTTTTTAACTGTTTTTATTTTCCATTACCTTTTTGCAGAGCAATATACTCTAGTACATTATAATATCAGTAATACACAATAATAGCATATTTAAATTGTTCCTTATTTTAGGTGCATTCACATAAAATGTAAAAACTAACCTCTCATCATGTCTGTCTGTCTATAAAGAAATCTGAAGCAAAGCAGTTCAGAGAGAAATTATTTTGTCCAAATTTAGTACGCTTATTCACATCTTTAAAGGAATATATTTGGGAAAATTTAATTTTTGAGAGATTTCAAGAAGTGCATTGTAAAAAATTTAAAAAGATTGTTGATTTTTTTCAGAACCTTCCATCTTAAAACGTTAAAATTCTGTGCAACTTTTACTACTGATAAATTAATATTTCCAATTTACATTGACAGAGGGTTATTTCAACATTTATATTTATCCCTCTTGTTCATCTATTAATTGACCCAGATGGCAAAACAGATCCCAATACAACTACAGCAGAATTACGTGTACACTGTTGCATCAGTGGCAACCTTTGATACACAAACTAAATTTTTCTGACTCTTGAAGTAGTATCAGGTAACTTAAATTATCTTTGTATCTGTAAAAAAATAAAATGAAAGCAAGGAAAAGAACAAATCACATAAGTTATCTAGAAATGAATGGGAGAGTAATTGAGCTCCCTAAGCATTGGCTCTGTGAAGCTGTTATGCATACAATGAATACATATGTTCTTATTCTTTGTTACACTAAAGCGTACCTCACAGCTACATTATTAACAGATTGTAATGATTCAGTATTTTACTGACATTTTATTGTCAAAATGCTACAGCATCCATCGTGATCAGCACAATTGCAGCCAACTGTTTTAGCTTAAAAATTCAATGTGGATTTTGAAAATTGTGCTTTCAAAAAAGTTTAGAAATATCAGCCCGAAGTTGACCCTCTACAACCAACAACAAACAATACTGTTATGGTTATTTATGAATATTCTCACTTTGATGAAATGAACAAACAAGAATAAAAAATGCAGTGACTTGTAAAACAGTTAACAAAGTCCCTGAACACACCATCATTTTACATTACATGTACATTTTCTAACTTGTAGCAGTGCTCCTTACAACCTTTTAATGTAGCATATCCTCATGCCAGTGCAAAACAGAAGGCCGTATAGATTTGTCCACTTACCAGTCAACAGCATTATATCACCAACTAAGTGTTTGAATAAACTTTGAGAAGACACGTTCAGTTATGCGTAACTAAAATGTGCAGACTACTCATCAAGTATTGAAGCATCAAAAACAGCATTTATAGTTTTCAGCAGCCAGCAAGTGAGTGCAATAGAGGACACCCTTTTGTGCATGTCAATTTCTTGCCCTATCCTACTCATAGACAGTGGAATTCAGTGGAATAATCTCCAAGTAGATCATCCAGAGATGACTTTTTGGGAGGTGCTTGTTCCAGCTCAGCACCATGTTGTTCTACTCCCCTATCTCCTGTTCCTTCTGTTTTCTGGATCTACAAATAGCAGAGGTTACAAGTGTTTTTTTTTTTTTTTAATTTTATTTAAAAATGACTAGCTGCAATTCAAATTTTAATATCTATAAGTAAACTCTGACTAGTCACGTGCACAGAGTAAATAAATATCTGGCTATGATGTAACTGCTTTGCTTTGTGATGACATTGTACATATTTCAACATTTTTGTAGTGTTTACTGTAATGTATGTCAAAACTCCCTTGCAGTACTTGCAAATGGTCTTCATCGTATCAACTATTTTCTTGCTTTTTTCTCTAATGGGAAATCTAAAATGCTACCAGACAGCAGACTAAAAAGACGACGGGCATCCTCAATTTCTAGTTCATCTAACTCTATTATTTTTAGAGTACTCTTTGCTTAGCTACACACACTCAGACTTGTTATGTATGATGCTGACTGCATTCTCTGTTGTCAAAAGCATTTAGGAACATACATAACTTTATGTGAGTGTTTTGCGAAACAGATTCCAGGTCATTGCGATCAATATCTTCCTATCTATCTATCTATGAAAAATAATTTTGTCATATTTCTGAATCAAAAAATTTTGTGGCACTAAATATCGTTAGTCCTACTTAGTATATTCTACAATTAGTGAATTCCTGCAAGTTTCACTGTTGATTTGGTGGTGTCCATGATAAAATAAAAACAGGGATTCTGTTTTAATAAAGTGTGTATTCACTTATTTTTTAATAGATATTTTTTAATATTGCATTTGTGCGATGATGTTTTCACATATATTGACTGTTTCTTTCAGGTGTGTAATAGAAACCACAGCATAGAGAAAAATGCAATATTTGAAAACAAACAGCGTCCGATCAGCTGTAAAAGTATGGCATTTCTAAATGTTTGCTTTTTTTCAGTCTGATTCTCTCAGTCAGACTGTATATTTGTCTCTTATTCAGTGCACGCAAGAACATGCAGGTGGGCCAGATGCTGTGTGCTACAACATGCTGGCGGTGATCAACGCACTTTTTAAAAAAAGGAAAGAGACAAGTATATGTGACGTTTTGAAGAAATCATTTTATGACATGATTTACCGTTATTTATTTATTTACTTACTTCCTAAAGTCACAAGTAGTGTGCAGAGGGCATGCTCAAAAATGTGTGTAATGCCACGAAAAGTGCCTGCTGACACTTTAGTATGCAAGCAATGGCATGTGCATTCTTGCTCCGATGTAGAAGGGAGCTGAGTTTACCTCTGTTACAGCGCGTCTATGTGAAAACAGCAGTGTCAGATGCGGGGGTGGGGTGTGTTTGGGCTCGTGAATGCGGCCGAGATAATATAACTGACTAAAAAAAACCCCAAAGCTAACCTTTACAAGTATCATAAATTACACCGGCTGTTACAGACTGAAATCAAATGTATGTTTTTATTCTAAAATAGTAAGACTAAGAGCAGTTTACTTCTCAAAAAGGAGTGGTGCAGGATCGAACTCGCGACCTTCTGAATCCCAGTCAACAGCTGATTGTATTGCGCTACGGAGACAGTCATAATAAACAAGTGTCAATGTCGCATGTTAAGGCGGCTTTTTGTTTCTGCAGTTATATTTTTGAATAAAAGCGCAATTGTTTTGTTAGATTTGTACCTTCTGTGAAAATATTTCTTTGATATTTGGACTTCAGGCTTCATACATTATATAGTTTATGCCTACATTTTGTCATCTACTACTAGAATATAAAAAACGTTTCTGTTTTAACAATGTGTTTACACAGATTACTGTAGAAACGGAACAGACATGAAATGCGTGTGTTCCAAACAACGATCTATTATTTCCACTCTAAAACTCCACTTCACTCCAAGAAAATCAATCAAGGCATGAGCTGGGAGAAGTTTGTGCACATTCTAAGTCGGTGGGGGGATGGAATAGCCGGCTGCTTGCAGCTTTTCTTTTATCAGCACATTTAGATTAACAAAAGACGCTGGCGGAGAGGTGTGAAGGGATTTAAGAAGCGATTTAAGGTGGGACGGATTTACGAATTTTTTCGTGGCTCTGGTAATTCTAGTGTTAAACAAAGAAAATCAAGTTGCAACAAGTATTTAACTAGGTTAAAAAAACGTTTTGTTTACACTTATTTTGTTTTCCATTTTTAGAAAAAAATTGTGAAATTCAAAATGATGTCTGATGCAAGTGATATGTTGGCAGCTGCTTTGGAGCAAATGGACGGCATCATTGCAGGTAAGTTTGTCACAATTTTTTTTATTTCTTATGTTAAAGGCTATATGTTTATTAGACTTGTCAAGAACACTTTTTTTTTTCTTGTCCAGTGTCCCTTCTGCTAGAAATTAATTTGGTCTCAATCTTTAGCCTCCCTTCATATTTCTGTCTGCTGCTAGGCAGTTATGTGATGTAAAGGGAGGGACATTGGATATACAGCGCATCCAGAAAGTATTCACAGCGCATCACTTTTTCCACATTTTGTTATGTTACAGCCTTATTCCAAAATGTATTAAATTCATTTTTTTCCTCAGAATTCTACACACAACACCCCATAATGACAACCTGAAAAAAGTTTACTTGAGGTTTTTGCAAATTTATTAAAAATAAAAAAAAACTGAGAAATTACATGTACATAAGTATTCATAACCTTTGCTCAATACTTTGTCGATGCACCTTTGGCAGCAATTACAGCCTCAAGTCTTTTTGAATATGATGCCACAAGCTTGGCACACCTTTCCTTGGCCAGTTTCGCCCATTCCTCTTTGCTGCACCTCTCAAGCTCCATCAGGTTGGATGGGAAGCGTCGATGCACAGCCATTTTAAGATCTCTCCAGAGATGTTCAATCGGATTCAAGTCTGGGCTCTGGCTGGGTCACTCAAGGACATTCACAGAGTTGTCCTGAAGCCACTCCTTTGATATTTTGGCTGTGTGCTTAGGGTCGTTGTCCTGTTGAAAGATGAACCGTCGCCCCAGTCTGAGGTCAAGAGCGCTCTGGAGCAGGATTTCATCCAGGATGTCTCTGTACATTGCTGCAGTCGTCTTTCTCTTTATCCTGACTAGTCTCCCAGTTCCTGCCGCTGAAAAACATTCCCACAGCATGATGCTGCCACCACCATGCTTCACTGTAGGGATGGTATTGGCCTGGTGATGAATGGTGCTTGGTTTCCTCCAAATGTGACGCCTGGCATTCACACCAAAGAGTTCAGTCTTTGTCTCATCAGACCAGAGAATTTTGTTTCTCGTGGTCCGAGAGTCCTTCAGGTGCCTTTTGGCAAACACCAGGCGGGCTGCCATGTGCCTTTTACTAAGGAGTGGCTTCCGTCTGGCCACTCTACCAAACAGGCCTCATTGGTGGATTGCTGCAGAGATGGTTGTCCTTCTGGAAGGTTCTCCTCTCTCCACAGAGGACCTCTGGAGCTCTGACAGAGTGACCATCGGGTTCTTGGTCACCTCCCTGACTAAGGCCCTTCTCCTCCGATCGCTCCGTTTAGATGGTCAGCCAGCTCTAGGAAGAGTCCTGGTGGTTTCGAACTTCTTCCACTTACGGATGATGGAGGCCACTGTGCTCATTGTGACCGTCAAAGCAGCAGAAATTTTTCTGTAACCTTCCCCAGATTTGTGCCTCGAGACAATCCTGTCTCGGAGGTCTACAGACAATTCCTTTGACTTCATGCTTGGTTTGTGCTCTGACATGAACTGTCAACTGTGGGACCTTATATAGACATGTGTGTGCCTTTCCAAATCATGTCCAATCAACTGAATTTACCACAGGTGGACTCCAATTAAGCTGCAGAAACATCTCAAGGATGATCAGAGGAAACAGTATGCACCTGAGCTCAATTTTGAGCTTCAGGGCAAAGGCTGTGAATACTTATGTACATGTGAGTTCTCAGTTTTTTTATTTTTAATAATTTTGCAAAAACCTCAAGTGAACTTTTTTCATGTTGTCATTATGGGGTGTTGTGTGTAGAATTCTGAGGAAAAAAATGAAATGAATCCATTTTGGAATAAGGTGTAACATAACAAAATGTGGAAAAAAGTGATGCGCTGTGAATACTTTCCAGATGCACTGTATATGGATATAAAAGTGTCAGTCTTGTGTTTCTTTAATCAAGCATTGTGGTTCCTTTCCAAATGCAAAACCTTTTTGTCAACATTTTCCCTGCGTTTTGCACTTTAGTTTAATGTGTTTTCATACTTTCTGCCTGCCTATTGTTTTTGACCTTGCATCTGTTGTTGACTTTGTTTTTAATTGCTTAGTTAAATACACATTTTTAATTAATGAAATACATATTATTTTTGCCTGTGTGTCATGATTCCTGGTACAAGTTGGCTTGTTTGGGACTGAACCTCAACCTGCCTGGTACAATGCTTACTTTGCTATCGGTCTCAAAGGTCATCTTTTCTGGAAAGCCATGAAAGAAGCATGGTACTGATGGGGGTATCTGCCTCTAATGGCATACTTCAGTTGTGATGCCATTTAAGTTAAAACAACAACAGCATTTAATTTTAAACAGTGATTGAAGTTGTAATGGGAAAGGACATTAAAGGGATGTATCATAATTCTTGCATCACTACAATGAAAGAAAAAAACAACATAAAAGACTATACTATACTTTTTCAAATACTTGCAATCCCTCCAAGCCAAAAAATCCACTTCATTTTTTGTTGCAATCGGTTGAAAGCCCGCCAAAAATGCAGTTCAGGACCAGAATATTTTATTTTCTATTTGTATTTAAAAAAGCAAGTCAGAAAAAAATTTAAAATACTATATTATTTTCTTTTGATTAAAAAAATGGGTTTTGCATGTTTTTGTTTTGATGTTTTCATTTGTCTGGGCTTTTTTTTTTTTTTTTTTTTTGATCTTCTAGGCTCCAAGGCACTAGAATACTCCAATGGTATCTTTGATTGTCAGTCACCTACCTCTCCCTTCATGGGCAGTCTACGAGTGCTTCACCTTGTAGAAGATCTGCGTGGCTTGCTGGAGCTGATGGATAATGAAGAAAAAGAAAGCCTTCGCTGTCAGATCCCTGATTCCACTTCTGAAAGTTTGGTTGAATGGCTGCAAGGTCACATGGTATTTATATGCCTGCTGCTGCACATTACTTTAATCTGTAGTAGTCTTTTGTTCAATAGTTGCAAGTGTTTTTAAAAATAAAATTTGAATACAAATTATTTACTATCATTTAAAAAATATTTTATATATAAAATGTTTATCCTTTTAAAATGAAGTTTACATTTTTGGTTAAATAATAATAATTTGTGTTTTTATGTAAATAACAAAGCAGTCTAACTTTTAAAGTGTACAGTATGCCACTTGGGGACTTGCTTATGTAAAACAAGGCATGTAATGTTCATTATAGGATTGTTTCACTTAGTTAACCTTTGGTTTAGCATTCAGCAGCCTAATTGATTAGCTTTAAGTGATCTGCAGTATTGCATTTAAGATACTAAAGCTATATATACAAAATAATACATGGGCAATAAGGTGAAGCTTTGTCTCTGTTTATTAGCGCGAATGTGTGTATTTGTGTGCATTGTATAGCTGCAGATGGTCTTGTGACACAGCCAGGGTGGTTGGTGGTAGAGATGTCATTATACCAGAATTTTTATATTAGATACCAATACAAGTTACATTTTATGATACATAATACCTATTTGATATAACAGCAAAAACAGAAATCTAATTAAAAAACTTAAGTATCTCCATCATTCAAGTAAACAATATTGTACCTTTTTTGTCAAAGAACATCAAATACATTAATACTAACAGTAACTACAGCTTTATAAACTATACATATAATTCAGAGTTGTCTGACTGACTCACTCAGTCACTAATCAACAAAACCACTTTTTCCTATTTAGTTAAAAAGCTATGATTTAGCAGGGTGTATGTCTAGCACATTTGGCAAATGGTAAGAGAGCACATTTCACACAGAGAAATGGTGTGTGCAGTTCATGCATATGAACACCACAACCAGAAGTGTGCCACTGACAAAGCTACAACTTTAATCGCACAGAGAAATGGGGCAAATAACATGATGTAGACGAAGGAAAGTTACACAAAGCTCACTAACGGTGTGGTTAGCAAGTGGCCTCCTTGGGTACACACGGTACTACCTATGCTGTCGGCTTCTTCTTACTCCTCATAATGTGGTATTAAATTAAATATTTATTCAAGCCGAATTAGAGTGCTTATTTTCATATACTTCAAAGAATGGGGAGGGTGGGGGACCCTTGCTGGTAAAGGTTATAATAGTGGAGAGAATTGGGTGTCCCCTTCTAGGTCAAGCTGTGATTTGCAGCTGTACTCCAGTTCACAAAGTTTCGGTACATTGTACCAGCCCACTTCGAGCCCTAAGTATAACACAACCCAGAAACATGTGGGATGCCATGGTCAATTTAAATGCTTACATGGCTTAGTAAAGGGATCCCCCATGAACAGGTGGGCGTTGTATGTAGTTCACAATATTTCTTTTCACCTGTTCTTTTCTGTAATGTACCTAAAACATTGAACTCAGTCCATGAGATACATAAATTTGCAGCCTGTAAATGTCAATGTATGTAATAAGTCAAAGTAAACCACGATTCAGTGTACTGTACATTGCTATGGATGTAAACGCTCAAAAACTTTGTAACGGTACAAGATTACAGACCAAAGTATTACATTCAAATGTGATTGAAGTTACCATTTTTACAGGATGTGCTAGAAGGTGAGGCTATATTAATACTTGGGGAATTTGTTCAGTTTAACAATAAATTGGGGGAGAAGTTTATCTTCTAATTTCAGTATATGGTTTATAAAGGATGATATCATCATCTACTATCTGAGTTTTCTTATGTTGGACTATCTGAGTTTTCTTACCATGTGCACATTCCAAATTTATTATTTAACATTTTCTTCCCAGTAGCTGAAAAATACTGCTTAAAATAATGCTAAAAAATACAAACATTATTATATCTATACTGCGGAATGAATCTATTCCAGGATAATTCAGGATACAGTAGAACCATGTTTTTGTGCTGCCTGATTTACCTAGGTTCCACATTATCTGAGGCGATTCTGTAAGTGCAATACACTACTTTTATTGTAATTTCTAAAAGCTTTGCCATGAATACTGTACTGAGCACTTAAATACTACAGTTTTAACCTTGACTATACCAAGTGTGCAGTTGAGCAGCTGGGGACTGGGAATGTGGGTATGACTCCTCAATTCCACCCATCGGCTGTTGTCATTGTGTCACCAGCATTGACCTTGTATATGTGATCTACTGTTACAGTCACTTGGGATTTTGTTGTTACATTTCAGGATTCTTTCCAATCGCAGCCTCTAATGTCATTACTGTTTTGAAATAAGTTAAAGTAAAACACAGTTCATTGTTAGTACTTTGTCTGCCTTTAACTATGGCAAAAGAATACAAGTTTGAACATACAACTGATGAAAAACACAAAAAGAAATACTTGAGTGAACAACGTAAAGAAGTAAAAATCATATAACATTTAATAATGATATATACTCTGATTTCACACTATTTTACAAATTATCCATTTCAGTTGAAAAGAATACACTTTACTATAAAATTTGTGTTTTGAAATTACCATCAACATAAGCTAAATATCATAGAAAAGTGGAAATTGACCTAATGCAGAAATGTTTTACTTGTGTATTTGTATATTATGTTCAAGAGTAAGCAGTTCCAGTGACCTAATAATATTTATTTGGCAGGTGTGCTTATCAAAGGCAACTTCCAATATTTGAGATACAGTTGGTTACAGTTGTACAGGCAGGTGAAGTGACATGCTCATGGTCGCACCGTGTTAACAGAATTTGAACCCACATCCTCAGAGTTTGAAGTCCTATGTCCAAAGTCCTAACTGCTACACCACAATGCCTACAAATAATATTACTCTTTGGTTTAAAAAACATACAAATATTTTATATATAAAAGCACTTAGTACTTCTGATACATCTGATTAACTGATGGTACTATAACTTATAAGCATTGTCTAATGAAACTTCCTGGGCGAAGCTGGGTAGTGCTTATATAAATGAAAGATTTCAGTTTTTGATTTGTAATAAATTTGCAAGCCTTTCTGAAATCATGTTTTCCCTTTGTCATTATGGGTTATTGAGTGTGGATTCATGGGCAAGGATGGCAAATTAATCCATTTAAAATTAAATCTACAACACACAGTCTGCACAAAGGGGACTGAATACTTTCTGAATCCACTGTATGTGCAAATGTCTAATATTAACAAAATGACAATTTCTGATGTTCTGTTGATGGTGCATTGTATGTGAAATATTGTGCTATTTTATGGAATTTTATGTTTATATTGGGTTTTCCTATGTTTTCTTAAGCAAATGTCACTGAACCTGTTCAGAGTCATTGCAGGCCATCTGAAACCTTCCTGTACTAACAAGGTTGCCAAGGGAGATGGAACACAGCATTGTAAATGGTTCTGCTACCAAGGAGATTGCTATATACGCTGTCACTGTGCTAATCACTCAAAATAGATGGCCTTTACATAATTATTAGCGCTGCATCAGAGGATGTATATCGTATACCTTACCTGGAACAAAGTCATGGGGAAGATTTAAAAGATAACATTTGTATAAAAATTAGAATCCTTTCAAAAGTCAAGGTAGATCTATACAAATTTCTCAGTAAAAATTTCTCTTTGTTTAAAAATATTCCATCATAAATCACCATTTTAAACTCTAATAAAGAAAATGGTGCTTATTTAATATGCATAGCTAAGCAAATTTACATGACGTTCATGAAGCTAAAAAGCTTAATGCTTTATCTGTTATGGCTGTCCTTTCCCATCATAATTTTTAGCATAAAACATAATGAGACCATCAGCCATTACCTGTGTGTTTGCATAGCCACACACATACTTTACTTTTCTCAGTCAGTTTCATGATGACAGTTGATCTGACCATGTATGTTTGAAGTGTAAGAGGGTATCCAAATAAATGCAAGGAGACTATGGAAACTCCTATTCAGAACCAAACTTTGCTGAAAGTATTTCAATGTATTTGTCATAGGAATAATCTCTGACCTTTCCTGGAAAAGCTTCCATGATTTTTTGTTCGATTTGTCACAAGCATGCCTCAGAAACACAGCTGGCACATTTTCTTAAAATGAAACCTTGGCGCTTCGAAGTGGACATATTCGGTTATTTTAAAGATTTTGGTTTTAACATTTGGAATACTGACCCTTGAGTTATATTTTAAATCACAAGATCAGGTTAGGTATTTTTGTATCCTCCATAGCATTATGTTTTCCCCAGAAAAACAAGCCATAAAGTTGAATTTTTTTTTTTTCATCGACAAAAAAAAGGTAACCGAAACATGTAAATACCAAAACATTAACATAAATACCATACGAATGGTATGTCTAATGTCCATTGTTTTATTGAAGCAAATTTAGTATAGCTTAGTGATATGTTTTTTTGAAAGAGTCACCAATGTATAGCCCAAAGTTGCACTCAGAACAGTGTGTTTCTTTGCACAATTATTTTTCCTATTGCTTGTGCATTAAAGGGTATAATGTCCGTGATGAGCCAGAATTTCAATGTGCCTCTTGTGTGATTGTAGACTACCACATTTTCCCTGACATGAATGTTGACAGTTGCTGCATTGTGAACATAGTTTGGGGAGCGAACATCCGTCTTGTCGTTCTGCTTCATTGCAATCATTTAGTCTTTTTGCCACAAGCCTGCTTGCACTATAGTGAACCTACAAGTGACTGAATTCACTAAGCATATCACAGTGGTTCACTATGGGGTAATATGCATAAGTTTTACTATTCATATCAACATCTGATGACCAACTCACATTTTTCATCACTATCACTTGATTCAGTTCATTCTAAAAATGATTTTACAACTTTTTATTTATACCCCATTGTTTTTTGTTTTTTTTTTTATGAAGGCTCCATCCCACTAATGAGTACTGATGAGTTACCGTAGTAAGGTAAAACATATAGAAAGATTATTTCATCCACAAGATGAAACCAGAATACTCTCCCCAAGAGTTATCCAGTCCCAACACTTCATATCTCGTCAAAACAGATTATCCTGAGTAGGACTCAGGAATAACCGTATTTATATAGAATTCCTAGCCTGAGAGTCATTTTCGTCGGGTTAATGCCAAGGTGGGTAACTTATTTAAAAAAATGTAATTTTAGAGGAAAATTTTCATGTGGTTAATTAATATATAGCATGATTGTGTAGAAATAATGTTGGCTTGAAAAAATACATAGTTTATCCATCAGTTTACCTAAATTGGGTAAACAGCACAGAACATAATTCCTGACTAGCAAACAGCTAATGCATACTCTGTATCATGACAGAAATTAGTTATTTTTTTGTGTTGCTTTGTTACTGAGACAAGTTGCATCTATAGGCGATACTGAAAAAGTTCATTGTTTTTCATGAATTTGTTTAAAAAAGAAGCATTGTCTCAACCCCCACAAAATACTTCTTTTACATATTAAGTAGCTATTTGTATAAACAGTAATATGATCCGTTAAAATGATATATTAATATTGCATAAATCAGAAAGTAAAAAAGGGCAATGCTAGTATTGGATATTGTATGTCTAGCCAAATGCATATTTTCCGTGGATCATGCTAACTTTTAGTGTGACTGGCTAATCAACCCTTAAGGGCGGAGTGGTGGCTCTGAGGCTAAGGATCTGCGCTGGTATCCCGAAGGTTGCCGGTTTGAATCCCCGTCACTGCCAAAAGAGATCCTACTCTGCTGGGCCCTTGAGCAAGGCCCTTAATCTTCAGTTGCTCCAGGGGCACTGTATAATGGCTGACCCTGCACTCTGACCCCAAGGGGTATGCAGAAACTAACAAATTCCTAATACAAGAAATTGTATAAGGCAAAATAAAGAACTGTATTTCCTGACAACAGGTGCATTGTACATAAGACAATTTAAGGTTAAAAGTGGTTTTCAGTTTACTCCTTTTAGCACGGAGTTAAGGGAAAACAGGGCTTCTGTACCATTTTTTCCCCCTTAATAAACTTCAGCAACATCAGCTAGTGAGAGTTTCAGTACATATGAATAAGAACTCCTCAGTCAAACTCTAGTTGCTGCTTATACTTGTACTTAAGTAATGTTTGGGCTTTTGTAGTTAATCAGGTACTGGCACAGTTCTGCCTTAATGTATAACCACTACATTTCAAAGCAGATGTGCAAATTCAACATTCAAAAATATAAGGAGATACAATATGATAGTGTAACCAATGTCCACTTTTGCTTGAGCTCATTTAATGGAGAAATAGCACCTTGCTATGACAGAAAGAGTTAAGGTAGTAAAGTTGAAGCCTTACCAAATTATTTGATTAAATACTGGCATTGCTGAAGGCAAAACAGATAAATAACCAATTTCAATCTCTCCATATTCCTGTATTGCTTATTGTCCAGAATGAAACCATCCACTATGATGTGTTTTGAAGAACATTTTGTGTTTCAAAATTTACTATGTTTAACATTTCTGCAGTACTTTAGGATGTTGTTCATTGTTAGTGTTTTTATATGGTGCCCACTCACAGCCCTGGGGCAAGTACCAATATTCTCCACAATACTTCACTGTCAACTTTTGATTATCATTTGTCCTGTACCAGACTTCTAGCCTCATGCTGAGGTTGACACTTCTATATGGTTAAATTAATGAACTTAAGTCAGACAATGCATTAACCTGATTTAAAGTACTTTAAAGTAACTATAAGTAGAAGCTACAACCTCAGAATCCACCATGTTCTGCTTTTTCTCTGTCATTTCTCTGATAGCTTTCCTCATACCTCATGTGATACTCATACCTACTAGTGATGATTTATGAGGAAAGATTAAAAGAGCTGAGCCTTTTCGGTCAAAGCAAAAGGAGTTTAACTGGAGACTGGATTGAAATGATTAAAATTTTGAAGAGAGTTGATGCTGTGAATCAACTTTAAAGTGAGTTCATTGAGAACAAGGGGACACAGTTGGAAACTTGTTAAGGGTCACGTTTTCTTCAAACAGAGTACCAAAGACACGTAATAACCTACCAAGTAGTATGCCATATGGTAAAAATTTAGGGACCTTCACAACTAGATTTGGTTTTATTTTGGAAGAATTAAGTGGATTGAACTGTTAAGCTTTGTTGGGCTAAATAGCCTACTCTCATGTAGATTGTTGTAATGGTATAATTACTACTTTATATCTCCCTTTTAATTGGCATTTGCATTTTATCATCTTTTAAAATAGGATTTGGGTGCCATAGCCTTTTCAAATATAACTTTTTATGGCCTCTTAGCAGCTTACAGTCATGCACATGGAGATTTTTGTGATTTTAAAATTTAGCACAGAAAACCCAAATATCCGTGTGTGGATATTGCAGTTCCAAAGAATACTGTATATTACTGTGTTTCCTTTGCCAAGCACTTTCACATTTTAGCCCAGAAAACCTTATGTAATCAGTTCATTCACGTTTATTTAGATTTTTTTATCTTGAGAATTAAGCTACTGTATGTATAAATATATCATCTTGGTCAGCAGTGTCAATAAAAATGATCCAGCTAAGGGAAAGTGGTTTGTTGTGAACCCTAATGTTCAGTTTAATTGTAATTTGTTGAAGAATTTTAAGCAATTATTTTTATGTCATGGTTCATGACTGCTGGTTATTGCTGTTGACATTTTTGCATTGTAAGGTGTAACACTGGAAAAAAGTTAAATGTCCACATTCTGTGTTTTATACTGGATGTGTAGTCAGAAGCATCTGTAATTTTTTTTTACAGTTTTGAACAGTTTCTCATGGGAGAGCAGTTGGTGAATTATGATTTTTGCCTAAAAGCGGAAGCAGTGTTTTTTTCTTGATTGTTAAATAAAACCCACTTAATATACCATGCATTTTGCAAGCTGGCTTTGGTAGAGTTGTATGATAAACGGAAATATCATCTCTAAAAATGCCATATTTCTTTTGTGTTTTATTTAATTACTTAAAAGGATTTGAATAGAAATAAAATAAATACTTCCTTTTGTAGTAGTAAAACACTGAGAATTTGTGACTATCCATGCTCATCCTATCGTAAACTCATTCACTTTGGATCACAGAATTCAAAAGATTAATAACAATGCCCCCACATTACTAAATTTGTATTCTTTTCTTTTGCATGGTTACACAAATGTACATTTGATTGTATGAGCAGTAAGTTATAGTTTATACAATTTGTTCACCTACATTAACAATTCATGGAAGGCAGGTATTGACCTTGGGTGGGATACAAACATAGACTGTGCTGACATGATCGTGTAGATGATTTTTACATTACAAGCTTAACTGTCTCATAGCACATACCACCAGAGGTGAGTTGCAGCTTACTGAAACTAGGAATCAAAGCAATGACATAGCAAAGTGGAATGCAAAATGATTCATTACATGAATAATCATCAGGGAATAAAGAACTCCGAAGACCCCCATAAAAATGAACAAAATAGTTCTTTATCTAGGAGTAGATTATTAAGTAGTGCTAAATTGAACATTAGAGAGGCCAATAACTGTCACTTAAGTGAATTGCTACAGTATTTAAAAATCCTTAACACCTCTTTAGGATATAACTGATGTTTTGTACATTACTAGCTGACGTTTTCTTTCCCTCTCGCACTCTATAATGAAATTTGATTTAATGTAGTAACTGTAATACCCTTCAACAATCTCTTAAAATCTATCTTATTAATCTCAGTAAAATGGATTACAATATTTGTTGCCTGAACTGTGCTTGCTTGTTACTTTTCATTTAAAGCAACACTCAGCCACATCGATAGTTATATATAGAAAAAGTCATGTAATTCACTTTGAATGCTTCTTCACTTAAATTTTGCTTAGGATAGCACTAATTTAATAGCCATGTGATAGAGGGTCAAGTGATATGCAGCTAATTCAAGACATTTACCTTCTGCCTTTGTTCTTCCAGCTCCTTGAACCTTTTAGTAATTAACATATATAAATATGCTTAACACAGGCTTTTGCATGACTACTTATTACAAGCTCATCTTAATTACTGAAGTTATAGTAAGTTTTTTTTATTCATTTATTGCTTCTAATTTACTAACTAAAACATTCAGATTACAAACTATACAAGACCATTTAAAGCATTTTATGTGTAAAAGACTTGAATGATTTTATATAGAAGTCCTGACCCCTTTGAGATGTACTATTAACCCTTTTACTGTAGTATTGAATGAATCACTGTTTTTTTTCTGCCGTAGGTATATACTGAATTATTATTCCAAGTTAGTCTCATGATTAACATATTTATACAAACTAAATCTGAAGGATTAAGTAGACTCACTGTACATGACTAATATTGGTAACATAATATGTAAATTTTTTTTTTTTTTAAGTTTAGAATCACTTCTCTGAAATTTTTCTTTGTCTTGTAGGTGCAACATACCGTATTATTTTAAAAGTTGCTTTATTGTATAATTTCTGTAGCCCACTGGTTTTAAATCATGTTAGTACCTAAAATATTTACTATCTTTGAAATGGATGAAACTGTTTTTCATTGACAGAAATGTCTATCAGTGAGAATGTGCCTGAATTAATTCCCTGTTTATTAGTTTTACTTTAACTGTGGTTTTTTTTTCTCCATCCTAGACTAATGGACACATTTCTCTTGGCAATGATGTGTATCAAGAAAGGTTAAATCGGCTGGAGAGTGATAAAGAATCGCTTGTTTTACAAGTAGGAGACAATTTTTTGCTTAGAAATATTTTTAGTACAATGAGGCCTGATGGCAGGATCTCTTATTTTCTAGAATAATGTGGCATTTGTTTATTTAATTATTTATTTTTTTAAGATTTTGGACTTCATGAAAAGTTCTTTGTTTTTCTTTTTAATTGGTCAACTTTTCTGTAGAATGGGGTATGTGCATATGACAAGGAATGAGGTCAGAAGTGTTTCACTGTGTTTAAACTGCAGGGTCTATATTGTACCTTTTACTGTGTGCCATGGAAAGTAATCAGTCAAAATTCGATAACAGAAAAAGTAGTACATATGTGCAGTCTTGATTTTCAAATCAATTTCTTGATTTCTGCTATTGTAATAACATAGCAACCTAATGCTAACCTTTATTGGTTTGCTTATTTCTAATTTTATAAAACAGCAGAGTAAAGAAAGGAAAAAAGCACTTGGGTGGTACATATGTTATATTCACATGGTAATATTGCAGTTTCTATGTTTTCAATCTGTCAACTATCTATTTGTCTATCTCTGTCTTCCTCATCTATCCTATCTAATCTGTTTACCTGTCTCGCTCCACTGTTGCCTTATGCACATCTGGAGTTCTGGGAGGCATGGAGTCACCAATATGTTGATAACATACCTTAGAGTAATGGTTATGAAAACTTGGGTAGCGAACTAGTGAAAGTGGATTTTTCAAATGAACACATGTCAGTGATGGAGCACATGTGCACATTGGCACCTGATATAAATCTTTGTTAGAGGGAATGATACACAGGTTTAATATGAAATAAATTTTATTTATTTAGCTATTTTAAAAGACAAAAACATTTAATTGACATCAATATAATGATGAAAGAAGTATGCTGAGGAAGTGATTCCCCAAAGTTTCTTTAGAAAATGCTACAAGATAACTGTCTCGCAGTGCCATACCACCCATTGGTTGGGTGTGTCGAATGAATCATACAGTGTTATACAATCTACCTTTTCCATCTTGTTTTAGTTCTGTCTATCAATTCATCTCTCATGAAATAAGAGGTAACTTTCACTTAGTGAACTTTAAACCCAACCCCCCCAGGGTTTTGTTTTATGCTGTAAATACCATGAGGATCTGTTTTGATATTATTTAGGCTTCAAGTGTCAGTTTTTTTCCCTTGTTTTTTTTATTTTTCTTGGGATGTGAGTTGGGGGAAATTTCAATATATTTTTTATATATTAAGTGGGATGGCACTATTTTTTTTTTTTTTTTTTTTTTTTAAGTTACTACTTAAAACTACTACTTTACACTTTAGTAAATGCTAATTCGATAGCATTATGCAGTTTCTGCAGAATTTCTCAAATTATTCATACATGTTTTCTGGTATATATTTATATTTCCCTTTTCCATGTTTAATTGTGTTGTTTTTTTTTTTTTGCCATAGTATGTTTGTTTTTTTCTGGCTTTTTCTTGGCTGTCTCTTTGCAACTGTTTATATGACTAACATTGATTTTAAGTCATTTTTGTATATGGTTATTCTTTATATAATTTCCCATCTTTTTTAAGTATAATTTTCTCGATTATATCTTAATTACAGTGCATCCGGAAAGTATTCACAGTGCATCAATTTTGTTATGTTACAGCCTTATTCCAAAATGGATTAAATTCATTTGTTTCCTCAGAATTCTACACACAACACCCCATAATGACAACGTGGAAAAAAGTTTACTTGAGGTTTTTGCAAATTTATTAAAAATAAAATAACTGAGAAATCACATGTACATAAGTATTCACAGCCTTTGCTCAATACTTTGTTGATGCACCTTTGGCAGCAATTACAGCCTCAAGTCTTTTTGAATATGTTACCACAAGCTTGGCACACCTATCCTTGGACAGTTTTGCCCATTCCTCTTTGCAGCACCTCTCAAGCTCCATCAGGTTGGATGCACAGCCATTTTAAGATCTCTCCAGAGATGTTCAATCGGATTCAAGTCTGAGCTCTGGCTGGGCCACCTAAGGACATTCACAGAGTTGTCCTGAAGCCACTCCTTTGATATCTTGGCTGTGTGCTTAGGGTCGTTGTCCTGTTGAAAGATGAACCGTCGCCCCAGTCTGAGGTCAAGTGCGCTCTGGAGCAGGTTTTCATCCAGGATGTCTCTGTACATTGCTACAATCATCTTTCCCTTTATCCTGACTAGTCTCCCAGTTCCTGCCACTGAAAAACCATCCTCACAGCATGATGCTGCCACCACCATGCTTCACTGTAGGGATGGTATTGGCCTGGTGATGAGCGATGCCTGGTTTCCTCCAAACGTGACGCCTGGCATTCACACCAAAGAGTTCAATCTTTGTCTCATCAGACCAGAGAATTTTGTTTCTCATGGTCTGAGAGTTCTTAAGGTGCCTTTTGGCAAACTTCAGGCGGGCTGCCATGTGCCTTTTACTAAGGAGTGGCTTTTGTCTGGCCACTCTACCATACAGGCCTGATTGGTGGATTGCTGCAGAGATGGTTGTCTTTCTGGAAGATTCTCCTCTCTCCACAGAGGACCTCTGAAGCTCTGACAGAGTGACCATCGGGTTCTTGGTCACCTCTCTGTCTAAGGCCCTTCTCCCCTGATCGCTCAGTTTAGATGGCCAGCCAGCTCTAGGAAGAGTCCTGGTGGTTTCGAACTTCTTCCACTTACGGATGATGGAGGCCACTGTGCTCATTGGGACCGTCAAAGCAGCAGAAATATTTCTGTAACCTTCCCCAGATTTGTGCCTCAAGACAATCCTGTCTCAGAGGTCTACAGACAATTCCTTTGACTTCATGCTTGGTTTGTGCTCTGACATGAACTATCAACTGTGGAACCTTATATAGACAGGTGTGTGCCTTTCCAAATCGTGTCCAATCAACTGAATTTACCACAGGTGGACTCCAATTAAGCTGCAGAAACATCTCAAGGATGATCAGGGGAAACAGGATGCACCTGAGCTCAATTTTGAGCTTCAGGGCAAAGGCTGTGAATACTTATGTACATGTGCTTTCTCAATTTTTTTATTTTTAATATATTTGCAAAAATCTCAAGTAAACTTTTTCACGTTGTCATTATGGGGTGTTGTGTGTAGAATTCTGAGGAAAAAAATGAATTTAATCCATTTTGGAATAAGGCTATAACATAACAAAATGTGGAAAAATTGATGCACTGTGAATACTTTCCGGATGCACTGTATATTCTTGATTAACTGAATAATTAGTGACAGTTATTGGCCTATTACTACATGCAGGCAGCATCCATTTGGGGTGAATCATAAATGGATGCACATGATCCACAAAATTCTTAGCTATGCTGTGGCATTCAAATTATGCTTTGTTGTTAATAAAGTGAAATATTATATGTCATTACACAGCATCCAGCAGCATATACCGTTAACATGGATTCATGCTGTTTATGCCTAATTGGGACCCTATCTCTGAATGTTAAAGCAGAATTAGTGATGTAGTAATTCATCAGACCAGGTTACTTTTTTCCAGTTTTTAGTTGTCCAGTTTTGGTGCTAATTTTCCACCTGCTTAACTCACTGGAGTAGAACCTAGGTAAGATATCTTTTGTTATAGCTCATTTGCTTCAGGGTATGACATTCTGTGATGGTTTTTGCATACCACTATAGTAAGATCTGTTATTTGAGTATATGTGGCATTTTTGACCTTAAAAACACTTGGCCATTCACTTCTGACCACAGTCATTGACAGGTTGTTTTTGACTTCTGAATTACCACTCACTGATTATTTTGTTTATCATACCATTCTCTGTAAACTCTAGAGACTGTCATGCACAGACAGGATAGCTGTTTGTGAAAACATCATGTCCAGCACCAGCAATCATACCACAGTAAGAGTTGCTTAGATTTTTTTTTTTATTATTTTTTTTAAGGTTAGTGTTTTAACTGATCAAGTGGAAGCACAAGGAGAGAAGATTAGGGATCTGGATTTTTGCCTGGAGGAACATAAGGAGAAGCTGAATGCAACAGAAGAAATGTTACAACAGGTAATTGTCAGTAGTCTGTAATTAATATCTGTGTTTCATACAGATACTATATAAACTTTGCGAGTGTCCTTTGTGCAATAAATCAAAAGCACAAATACTACTTTTGTTTTGTGTATTATTACATATGAATTAAACTGCAGTAAAAATAGTAATGATTAAAACTGAAATAAGACCTGCAGAGGTGTATTTTAATATTTCAATATAGATAGACAAATAGAGCTTTATTTGTCCACAAGGGAAATTTGGCTTTTTACAGAAGGTCTTCAAATAAATAACATTTCAGAAAAAAAAGTGAGAAATACATAGCTTCTGTAAAAAGCCTGCTGCTTTCACAGTGACCGGAAGTATAAAGTGATCATCTACAAAGAATAATATACTCAAGTTGATAAATGAAAGAAAATTTGTTAGATGTATTCAAGCTGGCGGAAAGGGACATATTTTGGAATGTCGAATTAAAGTTGCTTTAGTTGTACATCTTTGGACTACCAAAGAAAAATGTTCTGGTTACAAGCTTCATTTGAGGTTGATAAAGCAAAATTTTGCACAAGTTTTTAATATAACAAAGCTTGTTTTTATTTTGACTCTCAGTGGTAAAGTAATGCAATCTGTTATACTAATATAATATACTTAAATCTAAAATTTGATTTTCAAAACTGAAATCTATTGTTTATAATTTAGTTTGTTAACTTTTTTGCCTGTTTTTGAGTGATGTTGAATGTTTTGCATTTGCATGACAATTTATACATTAAAGAATATTGTAGCAGGGCTTAGAATAGCTTTTGGCAATAATACTTCAAGCACCAAATTTTGGTAGCACTGATAACAGTATTGGAGTACCTTTTTAACACTAGAATTACCAGAGCCGACGAAAAAACTCGTAAATCCGTCCCACCTTAAATCGCTTCTTAAAAT
>JANRMT010062792.1:16272147-16286771 GCA_026402145.1 Polypterus bichir lapradei
GTCAGTTTTATTATTTCGGCCGCATTCACGAGCCCAAACACACCCCATCCCTACATCTGACATTGCTTTTTTCCTAAAGCCTAAAGTCACAAGTAATGTGCAGAGGGCATGCTCAAAAATGTGTGTAATGCCACGAAAAGTGCCTGCTGACACTTTAGTATGCAAGCAATGGTATGTGCATTCTTGCTCCGATGTAGAAGGGAGCTGAGTTTACCTCTGTTACAGCGCATCTGTGTGAAAACAGCAGTGTCAGATGTGGGGATGGGGTGTGTTTGGGCTCATGAACGCAGCTGAGATAATAAAACTGACTAAAAAAAAAGAAAAACCAAAGCTAACATTTACAAGTATCATAAATTACACCGGCTGTTACAGACTGAAATCAAATGTATGTTTTTATTCTAAAATAGTAAGACTAAGAGCAGCTTACTTCTCAAAATAGAGAGGCGCAGGATCGAACTCGCGACCTTTTGATTCCCAGTCAGCAGCTGATTCTATTACGCCACGGAGGCAGTCATAATGAACGGCTGTCAATGTCGCATGTTAAGGCAGCTTTTTGTTTCTGCAGTTATATTTTTGAATAAAAGCGCAATTGTTGTGTTAGATTTGTACCTTTTGTGAGAGTGTTTCTTTTATATTTGGACATCAGGCTTCATACATTATATAGTTTATACCTACATTTTGTCATCTACTACTAGAATATAAAAAACGTTTCTGTTTTAACAATGTGTTTACACAGATTACTGTCGAAATGGAACAGACAAGAAATGCGTGTGTTCCAAACAACGATCTATTATTTCCACTCTAAAACTCCACTTCACTCCCAGAAAAATCAATCAAGGCATGAGCTGGGAGAAGTTTGTGCACGTTCTAAGTCGGTGGGGGGATGGAATAGCCGGCTGCTTGCAGCCTGATTTTATCAGCGCATTTAGATGACAAAGGACGCTGGTGGAGAGCTGTGAACGATTTTAAGAAGCGATTTAAGGTGGGACGGATTTACGAGTTTTTTCGTAGGCTCTGGTAATTCTAGTGTTAAATAGTTGAGCACTATTATGAGAATATTTGAGAACATTTATATTTTAAAACAGAGGCATACAAATGTATGCAAAATTACAGCCTCCTAAGTATCATTTAAAAACAGTGTGGTTTTATTTAATTATGCTGCCTTTTCAAAAGTGTTTTAAAGTTAGGTCTGTAAAAGAGTAAATTGACAAAGTTACACCCTATCATTTGTAGAATACAGGCTTCATCTACAGTAGAAAGGTATTAATGCGTTACAAAAGACTAAAATGAAATGTTTCACAGGTGTCTATTCTGCCTGTGCTTATTCAGCTAATATTAACTGTTACATGCCAACTAAACACACCGATTTATTTTGTTATGAATAAAAATAGCTAAACTCTTGAAGTCATTAATTGTTTAATTTGATGACAGCTGGCAGGTTGTCACCATTGCAGAATTGTCTAATGAGAGTTTATTTCCTTAAATATGACAAACCTTTTGTTTTGTTAAATAGTAACTTTTTTAACATATGTCTGCTCTCTACTAATTCAAATCAACTGCATGTTTAGTGGGATGTGTTAGGTTCTGGAGCATTCTGTAATATTTCATTTGGCTGTGAAGAAGAAAGTTCCTAAATTTTCTCATTACAGCTTTTTCAGTAATTGCTGCTTTATGTAATACAACACTAGCTTCATGTTCAGCAGTTTTCCCTGGAGGACAATTATCAATTGCAGTTTTGGGCACTTAAGAAGTTATCTAAGACTAGTTCTACTGCATTTTGGAGTATATTTTCCATCCACAAGATAAAGTAGAAAGCTATAAGAAAAATCTTGTGCATTCAAATTTTAGATAATTCACTGTCTTTATACTAGCCGACTTTCTATTACTACTTTTGCTGCTAGCAATAAATGTAGAGTACGTATGCCAGTTCCTGTATACAGAGCATAGAATATTTTCTTCCAAATTACAGGCACAAGGTAGGTGCAGGCATTGGACAGGACATCAGCACATCTGAGGATATGCCCTATATAATGTAAAATGCTGAAAAGAAATTAAATATGGAAAGAGATCTTTGGTTTCCAATTTCAGTGCTATTTTTAAACCATTATGCAGCTAGTAAAATGATTAAGATTTGTCATGATCCTTTGTGCCCTGTGAAGGCCCCCCTCGTTCTGTTCATATTTAACAGTGTGTAGATATTTTAATTCATTATGTATGTACAGTATACTGGATATACAGTGTTGCACAGTCTGCCCCACTAATAGTGGGTTTTTTGTTTTTTGTTTTTTTTGTTTTTATTGTGGCATTTGTTGGACAAAATAATTCACTAATGAATAAAAACTTTTATTAAATAAATTTCTTGGTGTAACTTACGGAAGTGAGGGTGTAAATTAAGCAAAAGACATCTTACAGTTTACTTTACTACACAGCACTTGTGTAAAATATTTCTTTGGGAGATATATTTATTTAATACTACGTGATTTTCCTGTGCAGCAGCATACCAGATACTGTGTACTTCGTTCCAGGGGGTGGATTAGAACAAAAGAGTGCATCAAAGCAAACAATACATATACTTGAGGATGGCTATAGATCTTCTCTTGCTGTTTCTTTAAGGGCATGCCTATTTATGAAAATTATAGACTCTGGGCTGATTTCCATATACATTACTTGGCAAAGATTAAACACTTTTTTTCTTGAAGTAAACCAATCTGGTTAACACTTCTTAATTTTTTTTGCCCTGTGTTTTCCAATTGAAGGTCAATGAAGAAGGGACTTTTGCGAGATATGTTGATTGGCTATTTAGATATGTCCTTGTGTAAGATAATTGCATTCAACTGGTTCCCTATTGTAGACTGATAATGATAATGGTTGTTTTTTATGATTCTCTGATAGGCTGAACCAACCTGTATGTGATTCTAAATTTGATTAAATAAGTTTGATGGATGGATGGATATCAAAGCTAAAACCAACCCATGAATATGAAGAAATTTCCTGCAGAGCTTAGAGGCATTACTATACTAAGGGACAGATTTGGAGAAGGTTACAAAATATTCCTGCAGCATTGACGGTTCCCAAGAGCACACCTGCCTTTATAATCAAATAACCATGATTCTTCCTAGAGAGAGCCACTGAGCCAAACTGAGCAATCGTGAGAGAAGGGCCAAGGTTAGAGAGATGACTAAGAACCCTCAATGGTCACTCTGGCTAAGCTCCAGAGAACCTTTGTGGTGATGGGAGAAAGTTACACAGGGGCAGCCATCACTCCAACAATCTAGGTTGTGTGGTAGAGTGGCCAGATAAAAGCCTCTTCTCAGTAAAAGACAAACTGAGCCTGCTTGGAGTATGCAAAAACCATCCAAGGAACTCGAGTGTCTCAGAAACAAGATTCTTTGGTCTACAGAAACCAAGGTTAGAGTTCTGTCTGGAGGAAACAAGGCAACATTCATCACCTGTGATTTGCCATTTTAAAAGTGAAGCATGGTGATAGCAGCATCATGCTGTGGGGTTGTTTTTCAACAGCTGGGACTGGGAAACTATACAGGCTTGAGGGTAGGCTGAATGGAGTAAAGTACAGAGATATCCTTTATGAAAACCTGTTCCCAAAGCATTGTGGACTTCAGACTGGGCTGATGATGACCTTAAGCACAAAGCATAGACAAACACAGGAGTGGCTAAGGTACAACTCTAGCTGGGCCGCTCAAGGACATTCACAGGACATGGAATTAAACTCAACAGAGCATCTCTTTAGAGTCCTGAAAATAGCTGCCCACCAACATTCTCCATCCAACCTAAAAGAGCCTTACAGGATCTGCAGAGAATAATAGCAGAAAATCCAACAAATCCAGCTTTATGTCTCATCATACCTAAGAAGACTTCTGGCTCTAATTGCTGCCAAAGTACTGAGTAAAGGGCTGGAATTGTTGTGTCAATGTGATGTTTCAGGTTTTTGTTTTTGGTGTGGTTCTATGGTAAATGATTTTGTCGAAACAGTAACAAACAGAGAACAAACAGATTGATTCTTGTGGAATTGTCTGAACAACTTTCACTCATTAGTCTTAAGCACCAATTGGGGTTTGGGTGCATTCCAACTATTCAGCTTCTAGCTTTTAAAGTTTAAACTTGTTAAGGTCAATATCAGCAACTAAGTCACTGCACAGAAGTTCACAAATTTGGAATATGCAATTAGGACTTTAAAAGAAGACCTTTTGTGATATGTAATTAATTTATGTATATTATTTATTAATTTATTCTGTATGTAATTAAAAATACACCAAATAGACTTTGCAGATACTTTTGTATTAGTCATATAGATTACTTACATTTTTATAGTGGCAAAAGCAACAAAATAGTGAGTACGGTGCTATCTATGTGCTTTATTTAAATATAGTGTGTTCTCATTTTAATGCTAAACCTTGCTTCTACTAAGCCACAAAAATAATGTATATGCTTCATTGCTTGATAAAATCAAAATATTACTATGAATGAAACCAATATTAACAGAAGATCAGAATATGCAGAGTTCAGTACTGATTTCTTCTGCTTGTTCCCAGTCACCTTATGTTCTGTGGTCTTACTGTGAATTGATATTGTCTGTGTCACTCTGAGCTTTTCGTCAGATTAATATATTTGTTTATGTTTGTGTTAAAATAAAGTAGAAAAAACATTTCTTTAGTTTAGCAAATACTAAATTTTCACTTTGTGTTTATTGTCAGTTATCCTTAGAGTGTTACAACACAATATTTGAACACAGATTGGTGTGAAGGAATTATACTGTATCTGTGCAAATTGAGGATGTTTTTCTATGGAAAAATGGAGAAAGCAATGGTTACCTTTTGAATAATTGTGTATTAAATCTGTTTAATTTCATACCTTAAAACATTTGTGAGCACCATCTCTTGCATTGGTTTTCATATATGATGACATATGTTTAGTAAGGGAAATTCAGGACTTTTTAAAAAGGAATGTGAAAAAAAACAACTTGATCATTTTCATATTTCATTTACATAGGTTTCTTCAAAGAAAGTTGCGTGCAGTTATTTTAATCAAGCGTGTATTTATCTATCTTCTTTTTTTTATTATAGGAGCTTTTGAGCAGAACTGCCTTGGAGACACAAAAGTTGGATCTTATGGCTGAAGTTTCTAATTTAAAACTAAAACTAACTGCTATGGAGAAAGACCGACTAGACCTGGATGAGAGGTTCAAAGACAATGAGGTGTGATTCTAAAAAATTTTTTTTTGCTTATTTGTTTTAATAGAATTTTTACACTTAACATTTTATTGCGTAACATATTGGAATTCACTGTTCGTTACTGAAGGATATTTTAAACTTAAATCGGCTGATTTTATGATAATTGTTAATATTAAATCAGTCATTAAAATGTGTTTAAACAACTTTCAAGATGTTAAGTGATTTTTGTATATAATTAGACATTTATTCTAATTAATTTCTATGTCCTGTCTGATTCTAAGTATTTGCAGAGAAAATATGATACCGTACTGATTTATTTTGGCTTTCAGATATCAAATTTAGTTAGTTTATCAAAAAACAGTATAAGTATTTATGGTAGACAGCTTGATTGTAGTGAAAAACAGAGTATTTCATATATATAAGAAGTAATCAGCAAGTTTAAGAAAAAAAGAAAGAAAAAGACCCATATACTTGAATGTTGCTAGTAACTTTGATTAGAGCTGTTGCAGTAAGAGTATCTGAATTTGATGGCATAAAAATGCATTATGTATTAAGTAATACTGTTTTTGTCATTTTTTTTTTTTTTCAAATTTATGTGAGATGCACATCTTTTTGGAAACTATCAATAAGGCTAACAAAATACTAGGTTCTATAGCACAATGCGTGTAGAGTACAAGTCAAAAGACTGGAGTGCCTGGAGTATTGGAGTTCTGGTCTCCAGGCTACAGAAAAAGACATAGCAGCATTAGAAAAAGTGCAGAGGAGAGCAATTAAGTTTATTGCAGAGCTACAGAGAATGAGATATGAGGAAAGCTTAAAACAGTTGAGCCTTTTCAATTTAAGAAAAAGGAGATTAAGAGGAGACATGATTGAAGTGTTTAAAATTACGAAAGGAATTAGTACAGTGAATCGAGACTGTTACTTTAAAATGAGTTCCACAGACACACAGGGACCTGGTTGGAAACATGTTAAAGGTAAATTTCACTCTAACATTAGGAAGTTTTTCTTCACACAGAGAATCATAGAGACGTGGAATAATAAGTTATTAAATAGTGTGGATGGCAGTAGCACTTAAGGGGCCTTCATAGCTAGTCTTGATATTATTTTGGAGGAATAAAGTGGGTAGGATTGGCAAGCTATGTTGGGCTGAATGGCTTGACCTTATGAAATGTTTTGATGGTAAACCTTAATTTTAAAAATAGTGTTCTAAGAAATGGTTTAATTATAAACATTTTATTAAAAACTCTCTTAATTTGTGCTAATAGAAACTTTGTGCTATTGTTTTGGTCATGACCAATGAAATGATTATGATGAAAGGAGATGCTGGACCTCACAACAACTCATTGTGAAAATGGGTATCTTAGCACACTTCTGTACTTGGCGTTTAGTAGTTTTAATTTGTTAAAAGGCCTGCTCAAAAGTGAAATTGATGCCTCATAATGACGCCATGTACACATAAGGCTTGCAAAGCCTTGGAAGCGAGTCATGAGCAGTGTGCATCAACCTGACCTGCATATAGTACACAAATAATTATAGTTTTTATCAATCTATTTTTAACCTCCTTACTTCACATTTGTAAATGGCACTCTTTATACTGATATATGCAGTCAGATTGCTGCTGCCAATGAAATCCATTTGCTGATTAAATCACCACACATAATGTCATAGTCTTTAAAAAGTAAAGAAGCAAAACAAAGGCAAGCAACCCGCTAAAAACATACACATTTCCCATCTGCAGACTGTACCTATTTTTTCTTTCTTTAATTACCTTTTAGAAGATACTGCATGACAACTTAATATGCTTACACCAGCCAACTACAGCCTCATCTTGTTCAGAAGCACCTCACAAGGCCCAGATTTGCACCTGTGCCACAGGCTGTAGTTTGCCCATCCCTGATTATAATAGATGATTCTATCATCATTAGCATCAATAGTGTTTGATACTCTGACTTAACATTATCTGATTGTTTTTTATTCTCCTTGGCTGTTTTCTAATCATTAAGTTGTATATTGTAGTATATACCAGTCCGAAATTTTGATGCTCTAACACTGCAATCTTCTTTTCTTTGCTGTATTTTAAGTTTATTCTTCAGGCTTCAATTCCAATTTCAAGGTAATGTGACAGTAACATGGAATAGTTCATTGTAGTCTGAATTAAAGGGGCAGTCCTGCATTGACAGAATGCCACAGAAAACAGCAGCTATAAACAGCTATATCCGCAAGTTTGGTATGTTTGAAATTTTGGTGTAAGCACTGCTTTAAAAAAAGACACCCCTGCTGTAGCTTGATTTTTTTTTTGTGATTTGAATGCAGTATTTTGCTGCTATTATTATTTTCTGTCATCTTGAGCCTCCCTAGTTGAGAACTGCTGATGTAGAGTAACACTGAAAGAATAGGAACTTTCAGGTCAGTTTTGTATATTCAAACTGAAATATGCATTTGAATATATTGAAAGTTCAGGTATGAATTAACATGTTTCAGATGTAACATGGCAAACATGGTAATTTTCACTGTTGTGTCCACACATGTTTATAAATGCCAGAGGAGAGGAAAATTAATACATCAAAATTGTTTGAGGATATATAGAGTATGGTTAGCCACTGAAACAAATTTAATACAACTCAGTTAGCCCTTTTTGTTCTATTTTTTTGGATTGTGCTTTCATTTAATCTAAACATGACATGAAACTTGTTACCAAGGATGGGCACAAAGAATTCAGACATTCATGTCACATTTTTGTTCTTATTCTAGTCCCGTGTCAGTCATTGTCTGTGTGGGATTTGATTGGTTTTTTTTTCCATGTTTGAGTGGGCTGTCCTATGGTAGTCCATTTGCTTTCACCATTCTAAAGGTGTAGATTGGCCTTATGTTAATAAAAGCGAGTTTACCTGGTTGGTGCCTATGGTGACCTCATGTTCTTTCCAGTATGGGTTGGCTCCAAGTAGTTATGACTCACTTATAAATAGAGCTGATAAAAAAGCGAGCAGGATTATGTTCAGTTAATTGGAATATTAGCAGTAAGATAATTGTTTGGCATAGAAGAAAATAAAGCAACTTCTAATGACATACAGTAGGACTGCCAACTGCCTGTGGTGAAATTACATTGTCCTTCAACTAGCAATTATAGACACATGCTCTGTGATATAAAGAATTTGAACTACAATATGTAACCTAAGGCACATTTTATTTTCTGCCAAATTGTATGCTTTAATGTTATACTTTTAAGGTGCTGTGGTTTAAAGATAGCAACAGAATAAAAAGCAGCAAAGGCCATTATACCAGCAGTAGTATATTTAGTATATGTTAGTACAGGTATATCAGTCATTAGTAACTTTACAAAAACATACAGCAATTTAAAACACATTTTATATTTAACTGATATTTTCATCTTTATTCCTCTGAGTTTATACTTCCATACCATAATCAAAATTTGTGCTTTATGAAATTTGACAAACTCTGTTTATGCTGTGCTATATTAGCATTTACCCCATATTAGTGTCTTTTTCTGTTAACCACTTTTATTAACTTGCTATAGTGCAGTGTCATTAATGTCTTCAGTATTTTATTGAATTTAAACATTGATCACATTTTATAGCAATCATAATAACTGCTCTTTGCTTCCAGCATATTCAGTTTGCTGCTGCCTTTTCCTTGATAAAACTAGGTTAACACATTGGTAGACTTAGTATTTTTAGAGTTAAGTATATTTGCTTAATGTCTTACATAAAAGAGCACAAACATTTTTCTGCTTGTGGCCATGTATATGCTGCATCTGTTTATATACATAACAATTTCCTTTACTTTATTCATCTGTTTTGTTTCTGCGTTTTAAACATTTTTTTGTTGTTTTTTACTTACTTAACCTATTTAGTCACTGCATAACTTAATTTCTGACCTCCGAGACCAGATGGAGACATTGGAGGTGGAACTAGCCCTTTTCCAAGAAAAGAGGTTACATTATGGTGATCAAGAGGTGACTAACCAAAACGTTCTTCCAATTTTTAACTTAGTGAATCAATATTGCTTTGCATGGCCATAGTGTATGTATTCAGGAAAATAAAGTTAATTGACTTCTTTGCTGGATGTTTCATTCTGAAGCATGACATCTTGTATTATTTTGTTTTAACATTTACTCAAATTCTAATTGAAGCACACACGATTTTGAACTTGGATATATGTTTTATATTCTTTGTGGCTTTAATCTGGTTGTGATCTGTGCAACTGTTTAATTTTTTAATTAAAATTTACTTTGGTATTCTAGATCAGTACAGTCCTTACACAGATTTATTGAAAATGTTGTAAATGGTTACAGCAAAAAAAGGATATTCAAGATAAAACTGATTTAACAAACATTTCAAATCCAGAGTTATCAGTAAAGTGTACAGTTCTATCAAAATGGGCCTATCTTCAGTGGCAAAGTGTATTGTACTCACCTGCACTGGAATGAGATACAAAATTATGAAAAGCGACCACATATTTTTTTGCTAGAAATACACAGTAATAATTACAATATACATTCACAAAGTCTGCTATGTTGTTTGTTTAGATTTTGTTTTCAAAAATTGTTTTCATTAGCATAAACTCAGTATAAAACTTTTAATAGAAAAAATGAGTGTTGCAGTTTTGCATTTAAAATTAAAATTGATTGGTTAAATGCCAAAACCTCACCTGACCGAAAGATCCAGTGTCTTTGTCTGTGGCTTTTTACTGGATTTCAACATATTAAAACATTTTTATTTATAAACCAAATTCTAAGTAAGCAGCACTGAAATCAAGCGTAGCATGCACTGATGCAGTGTAGTGTAGCCATGCAACGGGTGACACTAGTTGTTTCAAACTAATTATTTTATACTTGTAGCAAACAAAGTCCTTCATCAACTGCAAAGTGCCTCATAAATGTATGGAAGCACATCAACATTTTTATTACTAGACATGCACTGTAGTAATTACAATGCGAAATCAATAAAGTGGTTATTATTTAGCTTATTAAAGTTGTTGTCAATTTTTATTTGTACTTATTACATTAATAGTGAAAATTGTACTAAGATATGTAAAAAATAACATCATGGCAATAGATACATGGTAAACAATTAAAAACATCTCCAGTTTATAATAACTACCTACTACATTATCTTTATATATAATACATTACCTTGGCTGTTCATTTGTCTGTCCAGGATTTTAAATTACCTGTAGCTCGCAAACAGTTTGACCTATTGACCTGACATTTGGTACACATATACTATATGACGTCTACTATCCGCTTTCGTGGTGATGATTGACCTCCAAGGTTATTCCTCTTTTTATTTTATTTTATTGTAGAATCAACTCTCAGCAGCGGCCAGTGTGGCAGCTGTGTGGCGCATGCGTATGGGCGCTGTTCTCATCCCTACCATCTTCTCTGTCACTTCCCTTACCTCTTCATATCTTAAATCATTCTTGAGGCAGATTGAAGACTTAAGTGCCAGCTTAAGTGAAAAATTAAGGAAAACGTACTAAGTAATTGCAACACAAACACTGACTTTATCAGTTTTAATGTGAAAAGATGCCGACGAAAGAAGAGAAGCGGGCCAATAGGGTGGAGAAACTGCTCAGGAAGCAGCAAGCCCATCAACCTCTGAGCAAACAAATGCTATATGTACAGAGAAAGCGTATGAAACCTGAATGCTCAAGTCAAATGTATTCACTGCATGTTATTGTACAGTGCACCATTACTGTTAAGTATAATTTGAGGCTGCAAAGAAGAGAAAGAAAAAGCTTAGTTTTTTTTTTTTTGTTTTGTGCCATAGTAGACGTAAGAAATAGAAATGGTACTGAGATCTACATGACAAAAGGTTTTTGAATCATGTTTAGGTTAGGCAAGTACAGTCTGCATAGCTCCAGTGTATAGAAGCAAATTTTAAAAACTAAAAACTACATTTAAAAGTAGAACACTGATGAACAAGCTACAGTAAAATTCTGTTATTGTGCGGCATTCCTTCAAATAAATGAGCATCTCCAGTTATATGGGGTTAAGTGGAAGTACTTACTACGTTCTGGCAATTGTTGATTAGTTGAAATGTGTGTTTAGAGGAATACAGCACTGTGTCAATTGCTGCTTGTGTGTCTCATCACTATAATATGATGGAATGTTTTATTTTTTCTAAGAGGACACAACTGTTGCTGGTACAACAGTTTATATGATCAGTTCTTTAGCATCACACAAATAAAGTGGGTGCCACGCATATACCATAGTAATTCTCACTTTTGTGCATTTTGCTGTAGCCTTACTCAATCTGTGAAGCCAAAAACCTCTTTAAAAGTAATGCTACATTATTCCTACTTATAATTTTGTATAACTGAGCACTTGTTCAATTTGAAGCAATAAGTAGTTAGTGCAAAATATTACAGTAGTATTTTTCAATATCCACAGCTGCACTACTTTATTTTTATAAATTTAAGGAAGAGTGTTTTATGCAGGTAACTTCACAGCCTTTGTGATAGTTTTTAATGAAGCTATTTTGTCTTGTGTCCTTGAGACTGAACAGCGCTTCCAAATGTGTCCAGGAATACATAGTACTGTTTCTTTTTTTAAAGAGTGTTGTTGCTACCACTACATCCAGAACTTTCTGCTGCATCTTTCATTACATATGCAGTAGAAACAAATTCACTTCAGAGTAGATTTAAGGTGGGAACTTCTACAATGCATACTTAGTTCATGGCCAATACATTTAAACACTACACTATGACATACTGAGATGTACCCCCTTACTGAGCCACAGAAATAACTGCATGGTCATTGTGTCATTTACTAAAATACTTCGCACTCCAAGATCGTGATCTATGACCCCAAAAATGTTTGCATTCATGTTTATTTTAAATTGCCACTGTAAACTCTTAATTATATACCAACAAAAAAAATTAAACAGCTAAACTTTGAGTTAAGACAATTTCAGGTTAAATTGTGGTAGTTTGTACACAAAAGGTAATGACAAATATTCTCAGTGCATGGGTGCTGAGAAGTATACCGCTTTAATTTATATGTGTGCATGCTCTAACAAAACTAAGCTATTTTAAGTTTTGTTCCCTTATAATGCGTTTCTTTTAGTATATGGCTTGAAAGAAATTGTGTAACTGTATAGACTCTTGTACTTAGCTGTAACTAATCCAGAGAAGACAGACTTAATGACTTTGTGTCCCAGGCAGGACATGACCCATAACTCTCTTGGAAGAGAAGTACATCTGCTTAAATAAGTCTGTAAAACATTCAAAATTGACTCTTAAAATGCTAATATTTAAAAGTAGAAATGACTTTTTGTGACACATTTTCATCATAGTCTATCACAAATGAAAATATAGCCTATCTATATGTCAAAGCAATGGCATTTGAGGATCTGTTAAAATAGGAACCATCACCCACCCCCACAGGATCACAGAAAGTGACAAGTAAATCCTGGTCAATGTTTGATTGCACTGTTAGTATTTCTTGTGTGTTAATTTGAAGAATCAGTTGTCTAAAAATAGAAATATTTTATGTTACATATAGTTTTGTTAATACACGTATTGGTCACAGCATTAAAAACACCTGCCTAATATTGTGTAGGTCCAGCTTGTGCCACCAAAACAGCTCTGAAGGTGTCCTGTGGTATCTGGAACCAAGACATTAGCAGCAGATCTTTTAAGTCCTGTAAGTTGTGAGGTGTGATCTTCTTTGATCGGACATGTTTATCCACCACATCACACAGATGCTTGATTGGATTAAGATCTGGGTAATTTGGAAGCCAACTCAACACCTTGAATTCCTTGTCACCTTTCACAATCCATTCCTGAGCAATTTTTGCAGTGTGGCAGGGCACATTATCCTCCTGAAAGAGGCCACTGTCATCGTTGAATACCATTGTCATGAATTGCTGTACATGATCTGCAACAATCTTTAGGTAGGTGGTACATATCAAAATAACATTCACATAAATACCAGGACCTAAGTTTTTGCAACAGGACATTCCCCAGAGCATCACACTGCCTCTGCTGGCTTGCCTTCTTCCCATAGTGCATCCTTCTGCCATCTCTACCCCAGGTAAACAACACACATACACCTGATCATCCACATAATCTTAAAGAAAACATAATTCTTCAGTGAGCCGTGGGTGCCCATGACCCTGTTAACAGTTCCCTGGTTGTCCTTCCTTGGGCTAATTTTGGTATAAACTAATCACTATATACCGGGAACCGGAGACAATGACTTGCCATTTTAGAGATGCTCTCACCCAGTCATGTAGCCATCACAATTTGGCCCTTGTCAAAGTCTTTCAGATCCTTATGCTTGCCTATTTTTCCTGCTCCCAGCACATAACTTTTAAAAATTGACTGTTCACTTGTTACCTAACATATCCCAAACATTGAAAGATGCCAATGTAGCAATTTAAACTATGTTGTTCACTTCACCCGTCAGTTGTTTTAATGTTGTGACTGACCAGTGCATATGATAATTAACACTTGTATGTGTTAATAACTGAATCAATACTTGATAGTTACTATTAAACGTAACTATTTAATATGCAAAACATGATAGTTTCTTTTTATTCATTTTTAAAACTTTCAATAAACCTTTTTTTTTACCAGCTAAAGAGTAGTCATCTATTTGTTTTATACATATTTAGAAATTACTGACGTAGTAATGTCAGAAAGAAAACCTTTCACTATACAGTATTAGTGACTTTATGTATGCCTTTCTGTCATAATAACAGCATTTTCCCTGAAGAGTTACCATGCATTTTTTGTGTTTTGTTGACTTGTGCTTTAAATCAGTTGTTCTATTTTATAATTAAAATATTTTGTTTCTTTGGATTCTTTCACGCATTTAACTGAAACTTGCTGCATTCTTTCTGTAGTAAAAAGGAGTAAAAGAATAACTATTGCAAGTAAACTTTGAAAAAACTTACTTGCTTATGCAAAGATTCATAGAGCAAAGCACCAGTAAGTTGGTCATTACCACAAAATCAAATGATAATTACTTGATGAAAATAGTAAAGCACACTAAATGTAAAATTCTAATGTGTTAATCTTTCTAGCCCACTGCAGATGTTGGTACAACAAGTGCTTGATAACCGTAAACATATTTAAGGTCTTGAATTGCTTAGGAATGTGAAGGTTTCCTGGGGCTGACCTGGGCATTGTGGAATTGTTAAATGTCTAAGTTGGTCTGGAAATTGCACAAGAGGAGTATAAGTCTTATACAGGAGACGGCGAATATGTTGCAACATTGACCAAAGAAACTGGCATTGAAACAATTGGGGGTAGTAATTAAGGTAGAGATAAAATTGAAGTATTTATATTTAATGTAAGACAAGACTTCCTTCTTCAGTGTACAAAATGGAAGTAATACATTTTATATATTTATATATATATATATATATATGTGTGTGTGTGTGTGTGTGTGTGTGTGTGTATATATGT
>JANRMT010062792.1:16287171-16328789 GCA_026402145.1 Polypterus bichir lapradei
ATATAAAATACTTTCTAATTTAACTTTTATTAGTTGAATATAATAATATTATCTTCTACTGATAGTGCCTGATCCAGGAGATAAATGAGCTGACTTACAGAATAACAGAAATGGAAAATGAAAGACTCCAATATGAAAAGAAATTAAAGTCAACAAAGGTGAGTTGAACAGCGAGGTTTTAAAACCAACTTTCTGTTTTGTTTATTTATTGTCTTGAGATGCTTATTTAACTTACAAAAGTATCACACAGTAATTTTTGTGTAACACATTTTGTTTTTAGGGCTTATACATAAAACAATGCCTACCAGAATATTATGTCTTACCAGATCACAGCAGAGGTTTTAGCATCTTACTTATCTGCCAAACCAAAATAATTGTTTTGTATTGTACAACTTAATAAAAGCCTTGATTGCAGGATAATCCTAAATTGTTTTTTAAATAAAATAATTCTGCTTTTCTAATGCCCTACATTCTATATTTCATATAAAAGCTTTAAAGAATGCAATGCCAGCCTGTCTTGCTGTAAAAGTAAATTATCAGTCATCATAATAATAATACTGCTGGTTTTCTTTTGATGTGTAGTTAAGACATGTGACTTGCAGTAATGTACTAAACTACACCGAACCATATTAATACTGTACTTTTTCACCTTTAATTTACTGAGTTTTACTTTTTTTTTAGGTACTTTTCGTACTTTTCTTTGCATATTTTTCTTTTTGTGTTTAGTATTTACTACAAAATGTTGCTTTAAGAATGCAATTTTACCTGAAAATGAAAACCACTTTGCCAAGATAATATTAATGATGCCTAATGATACCTGCTTTATTCTTTTACAGAAGCTATAGTTTTAGTACTTTGACAAATTATACTAAGAGCTTAATGCTATGGCTCACTTTTGATTCCCTTCTTCTGTCAATTACTTTCTTTTCCACTGTTTCTATCACTAGTCACTTATGGCCAAAGTCTCTAGTCTGAAAATCAAGGTGGGTCAGATGCAGTACGAAAAGCAGAGGATGGAACACAAAAACCAAGCATTGAAGGTTTGGTGTTCTCTGGGTATTTTCTGCATCGTGTTGTATTGTCAGTTATGTGTCAGTCACTTTTTCTGTTTCCACAATTTGTTTGTAGACTGTAATCCTGTAAGAGGATATTACTAACGTTTTCTCAAAGCCTTTGACTTGGCTGTTCTTTAATAATGGCTGTAAATATAAAATCTGATTTTATATTGTTACCTTACTTGTGCAGCGATCTCCATTTTTTGATTAGATATACCATAGCAGCATAGACATTTAGTTTATAATTATGAATACCTTTCTTACCAGAGACACATTAGAATGTCTCTGTTAGATGAAAAATTACTGTTCAATCAGAACACACCATTTTTCAGTAATTTTTCCTTAGCAAGTTTCACTCCAGTTTTGCTCACCTCCATTTTTTTGTTGAAAGAATAGTCAGATTCAGTATAATCTTGAGAGACTTAATGATACAGTACCTGAGAATGAACTGCTCATGAAGCAAGAAATTTAGTGATAGGATGCACTGTGCTACACAATATGTACTTTGACATGAATGCTTTGCTTTAGAGCTCTTGCAGATTTAATTCACAAAACCGTCATTATGTGGAATCATTACACATTTTACATAAGCATTTAACCTGTTTATTTACAGCTATTAAATAGCTAAGTCTTTTTGGTTTATTAAAAGCTATTGAAACTTTAGTGAAACTTTGGTCATATATGTATCATTATAATCTTTAGCAAACCATTTATGTTAAGTCCAACTTGTTGGAGTAAAACCTACTGAGTGTTTTTATTTATTTATTTATTTTTTTTAAATTATGTTTTCCTATTATTTACCATATTCCCTAAGGTTCTTAAACCATTTTTGCCTATTGCATGTCTTTACAATCCTTAAAATCTACAGAAGAACAGAATATCATTGTCCCTTCCCCATGAACAATGACCTGGAGGTGAAGGGACTGTCGTCCTTGGAGAATCGCCACCAACTTTTATCTAGGGCTTTCCCCCTTGGAGATTCGCAAACATTGTCCAGGGGATTTGTTTCAGCCTTTAAGTAGCAACCTTTCGCAAAGGCTTTCTGCACACCGCCTGTGACCCTTCTCATTCAGTTCAATTGTAATTCATGACTCCACTCAACTCAATTAGATATATCTTGCAACCCAATGCACCAAACACTGCACTAAGGCCATTCTGTTCAAACACACCCTGATAGCTGTGCAATTTAGGTGATTTGGTTGTTTGAATATTCTCAGCTGCACTCAGAATATCTATTTGCTCTTATGACCAGTAGTTTGTTTCTGCTAATGCAATGCCAAGTATGACAAAATGAAAGGAGCTTGATAGACAGTGTACAATATTCTGGTCATGTGCTAATAACCATATATAGTGTAATGTATGATATACCAAAATATGTCTACATTAGTGCTTAAAGACAGAAAATTAATTTTAACTCAAGGCAAGTAATTAATTGTTACTTAGAAGATCAAAAGAAACTATCCAGAATGTGAATATAGTTAATGCTATAAAAATGTACACATTACCGTCTGACTTATGCTTTTTGAAAAGGAAGGGAAATCAGACTTGCTTTAAATATACAGCAAATACAACTGTTACTTTAGGCTTCAGCTGTTAAGATCATAACGATCTGAGGTGAAGCCATTTTAGCCCATCATAACTTTATCAGTTCTTATATATCTAATAGTTCTTATATATCTAACTGCTGCCTCGCAGTTAGGAGACCTGGGGTTGCTTCCAAGGTCCTCCCTGCGTGGAGTTTGCATGTTCTCCCTGTGTCTGTGTGGGTTTCCTCCCACAGTCCAAAGACATGCAGGTTAGGTGCATTGGCGATCCTAAATTGTCCCAAGTGTGTGCTTGGGGTGTGTATGTGCGCGCCCTGTGGTGGGCTGGCGCCGTGCCCGGGGTTTGTTTCCTGCCTTGAGCCCTGTGTTGGCTGGGATTGGTTCAAGCAGACCCCGTGACCCTGTACTTAGGATATAGCGGGTTGGATAATGGATGGATATATCTAATATTTCAGTAGTAAAGCTGAGTAATGCTTTCAAGGTGTTTCTTTGAACATCATTGCCAATTATGTGGCATTATGTATCTGTAGGACTTGGCATAACCTGCTGTTTTCTAGTGTTGATATTATATGCAGCTTTCCCCATCTACCATTGAAATACCTATATCTTCAGTAAAAAAAAAATTCTGGTTATCACCCTTATATATTCCTGTCGTATATCTTAGTCCTTTTGCATAGGACAGTAGGCATTTATGTACCTTGTACGTCATAGTAATATGAAAACTATTGTTTAAAGGAAATGAGTTATTTTTACTCCTTAGTTATTTATCTCTAAAAAACGTGTTTGTTTTTTGTCAGTGTGTGACAATTAAGGGTTCTTATTAGTACTCCATCATTGGCTGAACACTGAAATCTTACCATGAAGTGTACAGTTAGCAGTGTGGAATGTTGTCACTTATGATTTTCATTTTGTAACTAGATTAATTATATGATAATCTACCAAAAAAAGGCAGTGTTGCTTTTAACCAGTATCTCACTGAATTGCTACATTTCATGAGACATATGCACTTGTATGTAGGAAAGCCAAGTCACTTGCCATAGCTGATTCCAGCTTCAACAACAGAGAAACTTTTAAGTTGAGATTTTATGGTTGGGACATTTTCCTTGTTCTGGTTGGTCATAAATTGTGGAATTTATTGTTGGAAAAAAAAATCAAAGAATTTTTTTTTTTATGAACCGTCAGTAGATAAAATGCCTATATTATTATGCACATTAAGGTAATTGCATGCTGTGAACCAGTTTGCTACAGTACTCTGCCACAGAGTACCACTACAGCTCTAATTACTTAGGAACTCTGATAGCAGAAGTCTTCCATTTCAAGGGTTAAACAGACCAAACTAAAGGAAACACCCTAACGATGACCCCCTGAATTTGCATTTGAGAATATCGTCTCACAAACCCAGTAATGGTCACTGAGTGATTTATAAACCCTCTCGTAATTTTTTGGGTCCACATGGTTAGTTAGGAGCTCCTGGATCTCTTGGGACTCCCAGTATTTTCTACCATGGTTTATGTAAATTTAATACAAAGACTGTTTCTTTGCACAAGTATATAGAACCTTTGCTGACTGTAAATGCCAGCATTTTTCATCATTCAGCCACTTCTAACGTAGTTTGATCCAAAAGATTTTAGACTGGAGCCTGCATTTTTCATGTTGTTCTGTCCACACGCCTGTGTGTGTGATTGGTTTGCCAGTGGCTTTCAATTTCTCATTTGTACAAGATGTGGAAAGTGCTTTTTTGAATTAAAAAAAAAAAAAAAAAAGAAAAAGAAACATAACCATCTGACCTTTTAGGCTGACTCTTTTTAAGAAAACTGGTCTGATTGCTTCTATCCCCTCTTAATTACATATACTTAATAACAAAGAGTTCAGTGTGTTAAAATGCTATGCCCAGTCTTTTGTCAGGTGCAGTTTAAGCAAAGTTTTTATGAATACAAATTTTTCATAACACACTCAAAATATCATTATTAAAAATGTGACTAGTGTTTGAATATATAGTTTTAGAGAAGGATTCCCTGTATTTCTTTTGTAACAAATATTTAATCATAACTAAATATAAGAAAATTCTTCCTCAATATTTATACCAGTGGAGGAGTAATGAATTGGTACTAAAATTTTGAGCAATCTATTGGACCTTACTACTGGTACTGAAATAGATAACAGATCTCCCCATCATTCCCCACCACATGTCGCATACTCGCCTATTGAGTAAAAAAGCCCACATGTGCACCACACAAACGTGTTAAACGTTTGCGCCTCATTAGTGCCTGCCTTCCTATTTTGTTGCAAGCTACAGTTTTGCTTTCAGTTGTCTGGTGCTTAGAAGTCAGTTGCCCCCAAACCCACTGCAGAATCGACAGTGTGTGAAAGAGAAAATGGGGAGTGTGTGTTTAGGGGGGTTATACTTTAGTGAATGTACATCTCTCTTGACTGCCTTACTACAAGCAGTGGTTCCCCTCTGAATTCTCTAATGCAGTTTTTAAACTTTTTAAATCTGAAGACCCAAATAAAATCAGTATTCTGCTGGGATCCAAGAAGAGAATTGTTATCATAATGACAAGAAATTCATGAAGAGACAAATAAGAATGGCCATATAATTAAGTAAGCGTTTTTGTTTCCTTTCAAGTACATACCTACATAAATATAACTAAAAGAGAAAAGTGGGAAACAAAACATATTCTTAAAACAATGTTCCATCCATCCAAACCTGCTTATCCTGGTGCCTAACCCAGAAAGCATAGGATGTGAGGTAAGGACAATCCCCGAATAGGGTGCCAATCTGATGCAGGGTGAACACATCCACAATCATGCATGCAAACAAACACACACACACACACACACACACACACACCCACCCCCGGGGCTAATTTAGCATTGCCAGTCCAACTAACCTGCATGTCTGACAAACATGTCCACAATACCAGTTGATAGACATTTACAGTGTGACGAGAAGGAATTTTCCTTGCTGAGGCATGGTAAACTTAAAATGAAATGTTCTTTGCTACAGATTTGCATTCAGTTTTTGTCATAAGTGACCATGCAATTAACCACAGAGAAGTTGTTCATTTCCATTGAAAGTGCATTTTTAGTACAACTCTGGCACAGTATTATATATACTCCCAGTCAATTCACTCACCATTCATAACACCCTGAAAATGGTTACATCCTTGTCCCGTACCTGTTAATTTCATTATGACATTTAATCTTGTGCCACAGTCTCCTCACCTCACAAGCTTATCTGTCAGTTCTCTGTCTCTTTCTTATGCACATCTTTGCTCCCAGACTGACTGTTTAATAGGTTGAGAGATGGGTGATGAGGAGAACTTATTTTCGTGTCACAGTAAACAAAGAACTGAATAGAATTCGATAGATTTATTTTTACATACAGCTGCAATAAAAAGTAAGATAAAAAGCGGCAGGCATATCACTTGGTACAGAATTCACAATCGGATGAACATTTGTTTTACTAAACAATCACATGGCAACCCTTCACAAACATTCATGGCACATAGTTTAAGAAACACTGCTCTCGTGCATTGAATGGGGCATGGGAGGGTTTTTCCTTTCCCCAGCGGATTCTACAGCATGTTGGAGAGTGTAAAAATGAAGAGCTGACCACAAAGTCTGTCAAAAGTACGGTTTACTTCCAATACCAAAATTCCTGAAATGCTGGTACTCTGCACCTTTTTAAAAATAGTTTTTTTAGTACCATTATCGCACTTAACCCAATACATAACTCAGAAAGTGGAGCATCAAAATAATTGTATTCAGTAGTACAGGTTTGGCATTCTGTCTAGCACTAGTTCCACTCAAATAGGCACAGAATTTAGTACTTGAAGAAACATTTTCACAACCAATAACTTCTCGATATGAAGCACTTGCCATGTGGCAATGCTGTGTCTCCCAACAGCCGTTTGCCAGAGGATGCAGGTTAAATAAAACAAAAAAAAGTTAATGTAGAATAAGGAACATTTTTGGAGTGATTCATGGTTATGCAGTAGTTACTGCTGCTGTCTGGTGGAGTCTGTGCTTTCTCTTTCTGCCTACTTAGGTTTTTCTCTATGAAGTCTGATTTTCCTTCAGTATCCCAAAGATGACTATGTTAGGTTAATTGATAGCTCTAAATTGGTCTTGTATTTTTGAGTATGGGTGTGGCGCCCCAGCTGGACTTTGTTCCTGCCTTGCACCTGATGCTGCTGGGATATGCCACAGGCCCCCTGACTCTGAACTGAACTATTTGGTTACAGTAATGGATGATGAGATAGACAACTGAGTTTTTACACTATATATTGAACAATATATTTTAACACAATGCCATAAACCCACAAGTCAATCAAAAGCAGTGATAGTATTTTAACATAACCAAAGGTGTCTTTTTTTCAAATGAATCATAAGTTTCCATGTTTTCTCTCTCTTTCATTATTAAAATATGTGATTTGCAAATGTATACAACAAGGCAAGCAGCACATCAGAGGTGAGTTAGTCTGTGTTTTTTTTAAATATACCTCTTACGTCATATCCAGTGCAGGGCTCATTACCACTGGATCACTAAGTTTCACAGCATTCTAATGATATATAGGTCTCTTGATTGGTTATTTGTACTACATATCACAGCTGTGACTAAACAACAACAAATATAATGCCTCTGTAGCCTCTCATCTTTATAAACTGTTATGCATTGTTACACACAAAGCGTAAGAGTTAAATTCTGAAGAAAGTTATGACTTTATTGAGAATGGTATGTCTGATGGACTCGAGGCTATGCTTGATTTCTGTGTACTGTGCATAGTATCACTTTGAAGCATTGCAGCGTGCAGGTTTACAGTTCTACCATCATGGGTTCAATTATCATACTTATAGACTATCTGCTGCATGTTCTTCCTGCTAGTTTTCTGAGCAGATTTCTTTCAATTTCAAATACTCTTTAGTCATTTGCAGCTCCTTTACTACAAAAATAGGCATTTATTTTTGGTATGTAATTTAGGTCTAATATTGACAAATCCACTTGGTGCATAAGGAGTTAATAAGAGTTTTTTTTTTTTTTTTTTTTTTTTGACACTGTAATAACCAATTTTCTTGTGAAGGAAGAAATCATAGCTGATGTTCACATGCAGTTTTAACTTTTATATGGGGACTTCTGCCAGGGTGCTTTCAATGTCAGGCATTACAGTATGTTTAATTCTGTAAAGACAGTAGCATAGTCCTTGTTAATCACCTTTGTTATTGTCACTGTGAGTTGCCCCTGCAAAGAGAAAGAAACTAGAGAACCCTTCAGAATGGATCAACATGAGACAGTCAGGAATGAGTTGCTACTTATACATGTCATGAACAGAGTTTTACTACAGGGGTTTCTTCAAGCTTTTAGAATTGATTAAGCAGGTTTGAGAATGGTCTATTGTGTTATATATAAACTAAGGTATGTAAATGTGGTTTCTGTGTACAGGAGTGGAGAAATTGTAAATGCATATGATAGTCTGCTGGGCTACCAACTTTGCAAACCTGGTAGTCCAGATACACTTTCTGATAGTCCGGCTTTATCTACAGGGCAGTGAATTACTTGCAACTTATTACATCAATGTCTATTTATAATATTTTGCCATACACAAGTGCATAGCACTTTTTCCACAATATAAACGCAATCTTCATTTTGAAAGAGGCTATTTTAGTAAATGGATGATTTTTGAAGTATTACAGTGCATCCGGAAAGTATTCACAGCGCATCACTTTTTCCACGTTTTCTTATGTTACAGCCTTATTCCAAAATGGATTAAATTCATTTGTTTCCTCAGAATTCTACACACAACACCCCATAATGACAACGTGAAAAACGTTTACTTGAGTTTTTTGCAAATTTATTAAAAATAAAAAAAACTGAGAAATCACATGTACGTTAGTATTCACAGCCTTTGCTCAATACTTTGTCGATTCACCTTTGGCAGCAATTACAGCCTTTTTGAATATGATGCCACAAGCTTGACACACCTATCCATGGCCAGTTTTGCCCATTCCTCTTTGCAGCACCTATCAAGCTCCATCAGGCTGGATGGGAAGCGTCAGTGCACAGCCATTTTAAGATCTCTCCAGAGATGTTCAATTGGATTCAAGTCTGGGCTCTGCCCAGAGGGGACTGGGCGGTCTCATGGTCTGGAATCCCTACAGATTTTATTTTTTTTTTCTCCAGCCGTCTGGAGTTTTTATTTTGTTTTTTCTGTCCCCCCTGGCCATTGGACCTTACTCTTATTCGATGTTAATTAATGCTGATTTATTTTGTTTTCATATTGTGTTTATTTTTCTATTCTTTATTATGTAAAGCACTTTGAGCTACTGTTTGTATGAATATGTGCTATATAAATAAATGTTGTTGTTGTTGTTGTTGGCCCGGCCACACAAGGACATTCACAGAGTTGTCCTGAAGCCACTCCTTTGATATCTTGGCTGTGTGCTTAGGGTCGTTGTCCTGCTGAAAGATGAACCGTCGCCCCAGTCTAAGGTCACGAGCACTCTGGAGCAGGTTTTCATCCAGGATGCCTCTGTACATTGCTGCAGTCATCTTTCCCTTTATCCTGACTAGTCTCCCAGTTCCTGCCGCTGAAAAACATCCCCACAGCATGATGCTTCCACCACCATGCTTCACTGTAGGGATGGATGGTATTGGCCTGGTGATGAGAGGTGCCTGGTTTCCTCCAAACGTGACGCCTGGCATTCACACCAAAGAGTTCAGTCTTTGTCACATCAGACCAGAGAATTTTGTTTCTCATGGTCTCAGAGTCCTTCAGGTGCCTTTTGGCAAACTCCAGGCAGGCTGCCATGTGCCTTTTACTAAGGAGTGGCTTCCGTCTACCATACAGGCCTGATTGGTGGATTGCTGCAGAGATGGTTGTCCTTCTGGAAGGTTCTCCTCTCTCCACAGAGGACCTCTGGAGCTCTGACAGAGTGACCATCGGGTTCTTGGTCACCTCCCTGACTAAGGCCCTTCTCCCCCGTTCGCTCAGTTTAGATGGCCGGCCAGCTCTAGGAAGAGTCCTGGTGGTTTCGAACTTCTTCCACTTACAGATGATGGAGGTCACTGTGCTCATTGGGTCCTTCAAAGCAGCAGAAATTTTTCTGTAACCTTCCCCAGATTTGTGCCTTGAGACAATCCTGTCTCGGAGGTCTACAGACAATTCCTTTGACTTCATGCTTGGTTTGTGCTCTGACATGAACTGTCAACTGTGGGACCTTGTATAGACAGGTGTGTGCCTTTCTAAATCATGTCCAATCAACTGAATTTACCACAGGTGGACTCCAATTAAGCTGCAGAAACATCTCAAGGATGATCAGGGGAAACAGGATGCACCTGAGCTCAATTCTGAGCTTCATGGCAAAGACTGTGAATACTTATGTACTGTACATGTGCTTTCTCAATTTTTTTATTTTTAATAAATTTGCAAAAATCTCAAGTAAACGTTTTTCACGTTGTCATTATGGGGTGTTGTGTGTAGAATTCTGAGGGAAAAAAATGAATTGAATCCATTTTGGAATAAGGCTGTAACATAACAAAATGTGGAAAAAGTGATGTGCTGTGAATACTTTCTGGATGCACTGTATGTCATGCTGATGCATGGTCCTTTTTCCAATGTATCCAAAACTATTTATCAAAAATTAACTGAAGTATTGCATTAATACTGTATTCTCAAATTTTGTTCTCGGAGCTAATTTAGACTCCACCAATTAGTTTCTCTATCAAAATAATCATCAGTTTGGCTTTCAGGGTTATTTTGAGGTGCAGTATGTCCTTGTAAAGAGCTGCATAACAGTTGGTCATTCTAGGACTGTTAAGTAGAACCTCTTGTTAGTAAATTTGAAGCCTAGGCCTGAAAGAGTATTTTCACACTCTGCAGTGCTTGTTTTGTAGAATTCCTGTACAATTTTGCAATATTGCTCACTAAAGAGTGTGTGCATGTTAGACGGTGGTTACGGTAGTCTGGCAAGCTATAAGCAGCAGCTTTAAAAGTGACACCCAAGTTAAGAACATACTTGGAAAAAGTGTGTCTTTTGGTTTTATTATGTTGTTTTTTATTAGGAAAGTATTGCATGGAATACATATCTGAAACATCTGGTTGTCTCCTGGGCCTTTTCAGTCTCTAGTTTGTCTGGAATTAAAAATTGGTAGTCCTGGGTGTCTGAGCTACCAATTTCTCTGTCCCTGTGTACAGTACTTTCCTGTTCTTCTCTTTAGTGAATTGTAAAATTAAAATGCTTATTAATTTTTGCTATGACCTGTATAGATATTAAAGATTGTTTTTTAAGGATGTTTTTAATATGCCTGCACTTCTTAAATTAGACAGGAATTGGAGAGTTTCAGATAGGAGTAGATATATGCCCTGTAAGAGAAGGATCTTTATCATGTGTGTCTGTCAAACTATATACATACTGAATAAAAGAAAACAGGCATGGCTGATTGTTTGTAAGAACCAGAATAGGTATTATGGTTCTCAAACACTGCTTTAATTGAATAACCAGCAATTGCATGATACAGTATTTTGTTATTAATTCTTCTTTTCCTACAGTATCTTTTAAAAAATGTTTGAAAGTAGAACCTTAAAGGTTTCTCAAGGTGAAAACAGCATTAGTTTACATTTATTTTTGGTTATATGAAAAAGTAAATGTTGGGTGACACCAGAAACTTCGTGAAATTTTGTTATCCTGAGCTATGTGTGTAGAGAGATTTAAAAATATTTCTTTTGTAGACACATGGACTTGCTGCCTTCTGATTTTCTTGTATGATTTTTGTAAATATACTTTTCTGCTCCAGTTTCTTTTTCATTAATTCTCACTTGAATATACATGTTTGAGTAGTCTTTTTAGTTACATTAATGTGTGGTATTTTGTTGTGGAGGTGCTTGTTGAAATAAAGTGCGTTTCAAAACTAATATTGACTTTTATGTTTATTGTGAATGTCTTGTAAGTTTGTGTATCAGTATTGCCTTCTGATTAAAAACTAGTGAAATAGCTCCTTACTTATAAAGTGACATAGGCTGTGTTGTCTTTTTGTACTGTGATGCTTCTCAGTCTACTCTGTGTACATTAAATGTAATTTTAATTGACATATGTGTTGCAACCTTAGTGTGCATGTGCTACACTGTATCTATAACAACACAAACCTGCAAGTAAGGACACTATTATTATTATTTTTTATAAGCAGCTGGCATCCTCAATTTACAGAATCTATGTCTGAAAAGCTGCATTACTAAAATAATTGCTTTGGCTTTTCTGTGCTCTCTAACGCATGTCAGTGGAAAGCCAGTGTTCTAAGTTACAGTGACTACAAGCTTCTGATCTTTTTTTGGCACCAGGCTGAGTTGGAAATGTTGAAGGAGCAACTGGAACAGAAAGAAGTGGAAGTGAAAAGATTGCAAGAGGAATCTGCTTTAAAGAACAATGGATCTGATGGTGGAGAAAAAAATGAAAAGGGTAATGTGCACTCTATTCATTCCAGCCACATTTAATTGTCCTTCTGTAGTACTGATGCAAAGCAATGTTTCATAATGGCTGCCACAGGTATGTTGCACCTGTGTGTAGTATGAAAATATATTTTAATTACTGCACCACAAAAATTATAATGAATGAAACATTTTACATCAAAGTTATACATATTATGTCTAATATACAGTCATATGAAAAAGTTTGAGAACCCCTCTCAGCCTGCATAATAATTTACTTTCAACAAAAATGATAACAGTGGTATGTCTTTCATTTCCTAGGAACATCTGAGTACTGGGGTGTTTTCCAAACAAAGATTTTTAGGGAAGCAGTATTTAGTTGTATGAAATTTAATCAAATGTGAAAAACTGGCTGTGTAAAAATTTGGGTCCCCTTGTAATTTTGCTGATTTGAATGCATGTAACTGCTCAATACTTGCAACAAAAAATGGGGTGGATTAGCTTGTTAAGCCTTGAACTTCATAGACAGGTGTGTCCAATTATGAGAAAAGGTATTTAAGGTGGTCAATTGCAAGTTGTGCTTTCCTTTGACTCTCCTCTGAAGAGTGACAGCATGGGATCCTCACAAAAACACTCAAAATGTCTGAAAACAATGATTGTTCAGTATCATGGTTTAGGGGAAGGCTACAAAAAGCTGTCTCAGAGGTTTAAACTGTCAGTTTCAACTGTAAGGAATGTAATCAGGAAATGGAAGGCCACAGGCCCAGTTGCTGTTAAACCCAGGTCTGGCAGGCCAAGAAAAATACAGGAGCGGCATATGCGCAGGATTGTGAGAATGGTTACAGACAACCCACAGATCACCTCCAAAGACCTGCAAGAACATCTTGCTGCAGATGGTGTATCTGTACATCGTTCTACAATTCAGTGTGATTTGCACAAAGAACATCTGTATGGTAGGGTGATGAGAAAGAAGCCCTTTCTGCACTCATGCCACAAACCGAGTTGCTTGTTGTATGCAAATACTCATTTAAATAAGCCAGATTCAATTTGGAACAAAGTGCTTTGGACTGATGAAACAATAATTGAGTTATTTGGTCATAACTAAAAGCTCTTTGCATGACGGAAGAAGAACACCGCATTCCAAGAAAAACACCTGCTACCTACTGTCCAGTTTGGTGTAGGTTCCATTATGCTGTGGGGCTGTGTGGCTAGTTCAGGAACTGGGGCCCTTTTTAAAGTCGAGGGTCGGATGAATTCAACCCACTATCAACAGATTCTTCAGGATAATATTCAAGCTTCAGTCTCAAAGTTGAAATTACGCAGGGGTTGGATATTCCAACAAGACAATGACCCAAAACACAGTTCGAAATCCAGAATCAAGACACTCATCAAAGGCTATAGGAGGTGTCTAGAGGCTGTTATATTTGCAAAAGGAAGCTCAACTAAGTATTGATGTAATATCTCTGTTGGGGTGCCCAAATTTATGCACCTGGTGCCCAAATGTATGCACCTGTCTAATTTTGTTATGATGCACATTGCATATTTTCTGTTAATTCAATGAACTTAATGTCACTATTGAAATACTACTGTTTCCATAAGGCATGTCATATATTAAAAGGAAGTTGCTACTTCGAAAGCTCTGCCAATGATAAACAAAAATCCAAACAATTTAGAGGGGCTCCCAAACTTTTTCATATGAATGTAGCTATTAAAGATACCTGTTTTTAAAGTATTTTTATTAACTCATCAACTCATTATTTTATACAGATGAAAATGTAAAAAAGAAGCTGAAAGAGAAATGTAAGGTTTTTCTATTATGTGCACTAGTTTAAGTAGTTCCAGTTTGCTGCTTTTTCACTTTGCATGCAGTTTTGCAGTGTATTAAAATACTGCTTTGTTTCCTTTTATTTCAAATTAAAGAGTTTAGATTAAAATATATGCAGGATGTTAATGTTCAAAATAATAGAAGTAAAATTAGTCCTGGCGATTTCCATTTTAGTACAGCAAATGTTTATATTTCTGGCAGACAGTTAATATTTGGGTTAAAGTTGCTTTTACTAAATGTAAGTTGTGTTTTTCATTTCTAGGGTTTATTTTCATATAAAAGCAAGTTTATTTAATCATTTAAATATTTCTTCTACTCTGCCTTACCTATGAGGTTCAATTTGGCCAAAAGAATGCAGTTCTAGAATACATTTTGCACAGATAAACAAGACTTTACATGATAAGTCACTAAATGGTACATGCAGACATAACTTCATTCAGTAGCCAAGTGTTGGTGTAAAATGCAACAAAATGTACATCCCAAAATCAAAATATCAGAAAATAGTGTGTGGCTTCTACCTATCACTTGTGTAATATTAAATATATGAAATCCCTTGACAGTGCAAAACTGCATATTCTTTTGATTCAAAATGACATCCATCATTTAGGCCGAGTTTATACTGTGGCGAGGCAGAGCAAACCACAATTCCAAAAACCTTTTTCTTCTATATGTCTGACTGTTCAAGTGACTAAAATATGATGTGTGCAGTTTATGGACATAAAAGTGAATGCAACCCATATGCACAAAATTAATACATCATGAGACAGATGTGAACTAGTAGACCTCATGAGCCCCAACAACCTGATTGTTGGTGCTGAATTGTAAAATTATTTTTAGTGGTTACCATCTCTGAGCAATCTCTGAATTACTTAGCTCATGAGGGAGAGAAAAGATTGTACATTTTCATTGATAGTAGTCATAACTTCCACCTGTTAGTAGAAACATGTTGGCATGAAAGAGAAACCGGCACTAATGGAATAAATGCTTATTCTAAAATATTAATTAGATCGTGCCAGGTTTTAAAGTTTTTCACAGATCCTCTAAGTGAATATTAATTTTTTTCCAATTTCAAGTAGTATATAACATCAGTTACCCAATAACTGAAAAGAGGAGAGTAAGGATTCTTCCAGTTGAGCAAGATAAGTCTATGTGCCAATAGTGTAGTAAAGGCAATCACAGTTTGTTTGTCCTTCTCCACTTTAAGCCTATCTGAAGTTACACCAAACATCTGTTAGTTGATTAGGAGAGATTGTGACACCAAGGCTGTCCGAAAGGCATTTAAAGATTTTGGTCCAGAATGATGTTAATTTGGTGCAGGCCCAAAACATGTGACCCTGTGAGGCTGGAGCTTGATTGCAACGTTTGCAGGTTGGATCTTGCCCTTGAAGCATTTTGGACAATTTTAAATGAGACAGAGGTGCTCGATATATAATTTTGAGGTGAATAATTGTCTCTAAATAAAATACAAAACTTTAGATTATATGAAAGTGCTGAACCAAACCAGACAAGAAATGAAAATATGATCCCACTTTGAGTTATGGCTTTGTAGAATTGTACTAAGGTGGTCTGGGAAATATTTAATTTCATTAGTTGGAGTAAAAAGTAACATGTGCTGCTCAGCTTTCTTTGTGTTAGAGGTTATGTTCATGTCCCAACTGTGAGTGTTTATGGTAGTTATGCATAAAATTTGAAGGATTCCACCATCTTGACTATAAAGTCCTTCATTTCTAGAGGAAGGGGTTGTAACGCTGCTGTTTGCAAAAGTCATTCACCATTGTGGTATTGAGTACCAAGTTATTTGTAGTGCACCAAGATGCAAGATGGGTTATCTCCTTCCTATGTGCAGCTTTGTTGACTTTAGTAATTAGTACAAAGATGGTGGTGTCTTTGACAAAGTTAATGATACTTTACTGGGGCATCAGTAGACCTACAATTATTGGTGTACAAAGAATGCAGTAGGGGAGAAAGTGTATAGCCTTAAGGGGCACCTGTTATGATACAGAGTCAGTCTAAGAGGAGGAAGTCCACCTGAACATACTGCTTCCTGTTTGTCAAACAAAATCCATTTATAAGTGGAAGCATTCAGTTTGGTGTCTAGAGGTTTAGTTAAAGTTTAGTTGAAACAAAGTCTAAAAACAGAATCTGAATCATTAAGTGTAAACAAATCTTGTTCATGCTTTATGATCCAAAAGTGATACTTTCTACATCCCACCATTTTTGCTTGTCCTTTGATATCTGCCTTGGGAAATGTAGGTACCAAATGTTCCATATGGGCATGAATGACTGCATACAGATTTTTAGGTTCCACTCAGGTGTTTAATTTACAGTCATGTGAAAACATTAGGACACCCTTTGAAAGCATGTGGTTTTTTGTAACATTTTTAATAAATGGTTATTTCATCTCCGTTTCAACAATACAGAGAGATTAAAGTAATCCAACTAAACAAAGAAAACTGAAGGAAAGTCTTTTCAAGATCTTCTGTAAATGTCATTCTACAAAAATGCCTATTCTAACTGAGGAAAAAGATAGGACACCCTCACATGTATTCCCTCTTAAATTGGCTCAGATCTCACACAGGTATATCACACCAGGTGCACATAATTAGTAGATCGTTACTCTGCATGTTGAATGAGGCTTGCCCTATTTAAACCTCAGACATTTAGTTTGGTGTGCTCCTGACTGTTGAAGTGAGAGTGAGCACCATGGTGAGAACAAAAGAGCTGTCAGAGGACTTCAGAAAAAAGATTGTAGCAGCCTATGAGTCTGGGAAGGGATTTAAAAAGATCTCAAAAGATTTTGAAATCAGCCATTCCACTGTCCGGAAGATAGTCTACAAGTGGAGGGCTTTCAAAACAACTGCCAACATGCCCAGGACTGGTCGCCCCAGCAAGTTCACCCCAAGAGCAGACCGCAAGATGCTAAAAGAGGTCTCCAAAAACCCTAAAGTGTCATCTCGAGAACTACACAAGGCTCTGGCTACTGTTGATGTAGAAGTACATGCCTCTACAATCAGAAAGAGACTGTACAAGTTTAACTTGCATGGGAGGTGTGCAAGGAGGAAACCTTTGCTTTCCAAGAGAAACATCGAGGCCAGACTGACATTTGCCAGAGATAAAGTTGACAAAGACCAGGACTTCTGGAATAATGTTCTTTGGACAGATGAGTCCAAAATTGAATTATTTGGACACAACAGCAGAGGACATGTTTGGCGTAAACCAAACACAGCATTCCAAGAAAAGAACCTCATACCAACTGTGAAGCATGGAGGTGGAAGTGTCATGGTTTGGGGCTGCTTTGCTGCAGCAGGACCTGGTCAGCTCACCATCATAGAATCCACGATGAATTCTACTGTGTATCAGAAGGTGCTTGAAGAACATGTGAGACCATCAGTTAGAAAATTAAAGCTGAAGCGGAACTGGACCATGCAACATGACAATGACCCAAAACATACTAGTAAATCAACCAAAGATTGGCTGAAAAAGAAGAAATGGAGAGTCCTGGAATGGCCAAGTCAAAGTCCAGATTTGAATCCCATTGAGATGCTGTGGGGTGACTTGAAAAGGGCTGTACGTGCAAGAAACCCCTCAAACATCTCACAGCTGAAAAAGTTCTGCATTGAGGAGTGGGGTAAAATTTCCTCAGACCGATGTCGAAGACTGGTAGATGGCTACAAGAACCGTCTCACTGCAGTTATTTCAGCCAAAGGAGGTAACACTCGCTATTAGGGGCAAGGGTGTCCTATCTTTTTCCTCAGTTAGAATAGGCATTTTTGTAGAATGACATTTACAGAAGATCTTGAAAAGACTTTTCTTCAGTTTTCTTTGTTTAGTTGGATTACTTTAATCTCTCTGTATTGTTGAAACGGAGATGAAATAACCATTTATTAAAAATGTTACAAAAAACCACATGCTTTCAAAGGGTGTCCTAATGTTTTCACATGACTGTATGCTCATTAAAATTAAACTTTGCTTTATAGACATGTTATATCTATATGCTGCCTTTCATGCTTGAAAGATTGCAGGTTTTAACTAAAAGCTCCTCCCTAATGACCTACAGCTCCCACCTTGATTTAAGACCAAAGTGATAAATAAGCCTTTCTAGTTAAGTGCAATATGCCATATGCAATGGGTGCTCTGTTCAGGTCTGGCTCCTGCCTTATGCCCAGTGCTGCCAGGATAGGCCATAGTCCCTGGACCCCTGGTTCGGTAATGGATGAATGGAGACTATAGACACTAATTTTGCAAACTGTATTCTGACAAGATTAAAATGTAACTTTTTTATTAGAATAAAGTTAAACAAAAATTAATAATAAAAACTGAAGTTAATTGAAACATGCAAGTGGTTTCATCAACAAATTCAATAACAAACATTGTTTTTGCCCCTCAATTATGTTTATTTAGTAGCCTACCAAGAAGAGGAATGACCCCCCTCCTCACCTTCTATGTTTTATTGAAATTGAAGCTCATAGCATGCCTATGTTAACGGATTCACTCTCTATTAAAAAACGCATTTTTTAAATCTAGTTTTCCCTATGCGGTGTTTCAGAGCATAAGAAGACTTCATAGGGACCTCCAAAATAACACGAAGAAAGGAAAAAAGAAATAGGGCAAAAACAGGAATTGGAGCTTAGTTGCTAATGCAAGGAAACTCAAGTATATATCCTAGAACCTATTGGTCCATCAGTCATACAAGGCTACTTTAGAATCACATGACCATGGATCTGGTAGGTAAAATGGAGTACCTTGTAAAAAAACAAAACATGAGCATGCAAATTCTACACAGACCATGACCAGGTACAGAGCTACTGTGCTATGAAGTGGTTAGTGATTTTTTTTTTTTGGTTGTAATAATAATAAATGTTGGTTCATCCTTCATCTATGTAAAGTTTGCTTATGCTCCCTGTGTTTGCATGAACTCCCTGGGTTCCCTAGGATCCCACATGCCAAACCAGTCTATAAGATTGTTTGGATGACTTAGGAGTCAGTGTCCGAGTTTGCGTGATGAACTGTTATCCTATCCAAGGTTTTTTCCTACCAGTAATGCAGCCAGGAAAGGCTCTGGTTCCTGAGATCCTGAACTGGATCAGCTTTATTCGAGGATGCATGGATGGATTTTATGTTTAATAAAGTGTTTCTGGACTTGCACACCAATTTTATTTTTTATTGTACCATGAGCACAAATCTCTGCCAAATTTTACACACAGAATACTTTACAGAGATGAGATTTACTGATAAAGTTGACCCTTCAAAGTTTTTATCTGGGATAAAAAAAATAAACATAAAGAAAGGTCATAAAACAGGTAAGCATGTTTTATGAAGTTACCACAAATGGTTTATCACATTTGCTCAGTAGAAATGGACAGCATATACTGGTGCTGTATATGTGATGCATGTATTGTGTGCTAGTAACTAATAGCGCCATTGTAAATCATCCATTGGCTCTCTTCAAAATGTGCCAAGTATTAATAGCATAGCTTGATAAATATCGTAACCTAAGAGATGCTGGACAAATATAAACATCGGTAAATTAAAACAGCAACAGCCAGTGCTTGTAGCATGCATATTGTTTTGCTGATCTACACTCCTTTTATAATTTTAATAGTCTGCTGTCAGTGGCTCAAATTGACTGATATGTTTGAAGGGTGCATCTGAAAAAAGCCTGGATGAAGTTATCCTGTTGTGTCTCTTGTCAATCCCAGTTGTATTGCTTGCCTCTTGGCAGCATTTTCCTGGCCACCACAGTTATTTTGCTGTCATTTGAGGCTCATGTCCTCCTGGATTTTTGCACTGTCCAAACAGACTCCTTTATAAGTGTCTTTTTCTAAAGAATAGCTCTGTTTTTTCTTTTTATTGTTAAACCATAGACTATGATTTTTTCCATATGTTTAGTGTTGCAGTTTTTGTTAGTTTGTGCCCAATTTTTTTCCTTCAGCACTTTATGAAAAATAAAATACCATGTCTTCACCAGGTTTTGGCTTTTTGTTATTGATTGATAAACATGTTGACCTTTATTTATGTGGGATTTTATCTGCATCCACCAGTGTACTATTTTCCATGTCGGCCTTCTCATTTCTGTTGTGTCAGCTTCCCTGGGATGCTAAAAGCTCTTAATAGGGGGTGGATCTCAAAAATAAAAGTAACCTGTGATTTCCTATCTTCCAGTGTCTCTAGTACAGTTAGTAGTAGGTAGTAGGTGTTTGGGAATGTATAGGAGAGAAACAGCAGTACAATGACAGAGGAGTGTCATGCACCACATGCATAAGCTCCACAGTGAAGAATTTCTGTCTAATAAGACTTAATACCATAACAAACTTCTGACTCTGGAGTTTTTGTTAATGTGCAGTATACTTAGTTTTTTTTAACTGAAACTGTTTTTTAATTCATAATCTTCATTGCTCTGTACGTAATATGAACTACTTGTTCATGTTCCCATGTTGTACTACTCACGCACACTTGCTGTGCTTTCTATAACTCTCACTCTTTCATGTCTTTGTGCTCTGCTATTGCACCGTGTATGTGGAGCTTTGGCCAAATGCGGCTTTGCTGATATCAGAGTGCTGTATTATTACTGCTTAATGCGTAGACATCCAGCTTAATATGTAGAATTAAAAGCAATAATAAAGATCCAGCAGAAAGTTTGTATCATGGTACAATTTAAAAGGCTAATGCAACAATTGTAAAAGCTAATAATCTCTTTGATTTATTTTGCAGACTTTGAGGTACAGAAGATGAAAAGGGCAGTTGAGTCATTAATGGCAGCAAATGAAGAAAAGGTGCGTGTTTATATTTTTTCCATATCTCTCTCTTTTAAACTTTTATGAGAAATTTTGGCATACTACAAAATATTTTAATGTTCTGTTAAAGATCTGTTCTGTTGTTTTTTTGCATTTACCAAATTTTTAATGGTAATTTAATGTGAAGAAATCCATTTTAACTGGCACCTCTACATTGTTCCTGAGTTAATAAATCTGACCTGAAATAGACTGGTGCCATGTTAATGGCTGATTCCTTCTCTTGATCCAGTTTCTTGCAACTGTGAACTGGTTGTTATTAAATATAAATAAATATCAAAGCATTAATAGAATTGGTTCAGCCATTCTATTATCCAAACCCAGATAATTTAGTTTATCTGTAATTAAATTAACATTTAAAAAGCCAGAGATTTTTAAACTATATGCTATACACTCTGGAAACTTCTTACAGCACTGATGTCTTCTTCAAGCACCCTTATGTCTTACACCTAATGCACTATGGGATGTAACACTAAAGACCTCTTTTTCTTTGGCATGGTGTGTTATACTTTGGCTGCATCACTCAGATATGAGATGCAGTATTTAAGTGCACTGTTAGCATCTAACCTCTGGCCCAGACAAAGTGAAGTTCCTTAGGAAACTAAAGGATGACACCCCTGTAGAGCTGATAGAATGGACTTCTAGCGCAGTATGCAACATCTGGGTCTCTCCATCTGATAAGGCAGTATCAATCACATTAATAAACCCCCAGGTGACTTGGTCAGTGAGAAGAATAACTGTAACTCACCATTGTCAACATTGATGACCAAATGTATGTACCCGTTATCAACTAAAATGTTAGGCTTACTGTATGTGCATCCAATAAACTAATGGCAAAATGCCTGCTTCTTCCTTTATGATCCAGAGTTGACACAAAGCTCTCAACATCACCTCAGCTTGTGTTCAGCTTCTGCTGCTAGTAGCAGATTCTGAAATGGCTTAGTTTGTGGCCTACAACAAAGGTTTGAGTACCACTCAATTCCACATGGAACTCTCATACTAGATCTTAGCCTTAGAAGAGTGCCTGTAATTGTGCTGGGCATGGCATTCATGATAAAAGAAAGTTGCACAAGACTGTTTATTAAAAAAAAACAAAAAAAAAAAAACTCAAAAGACTGTAAAGAGACCTGGGTAATGAGATACAGAATGTACTCTCCTTCTGTGTTTGCCAGTGAAAGCTGTCTGAACACCTTAGGTAGGACAAAGCATCACATTGAGATTACAGAAACCAGGCAAAGACTAAGTATCATTTTTTCATTGTACAGTGGGTTCTGAAGCCAATACATTTTGTAACTTTACAGCTACAGTAAAGCCATCAAATATATTAGCAAATGTTAAATAATAACCTATGTTTGCCTAAATCTTTGCTTTAGTAAACAGTTTTCTTTAAATTTTATTAGAAAGACCAAGTTTGTAAGAACTTGAAATCCTTCTAAGGACTTCAGCAACAAATAGCTCTAAACTATCCGACACCACGTGCACACACACTCCCTCAGTGATCAGCTCTGGTAGAAGAGGTATCTACGACATCCTAGTACACAGGCATTGAGAAATTTAGTAACCATTTATGACAAGAAATCTTGCAAAAGCATTTAAAAGCCAGTCATGAATGAACAGTTTGCTGTGAAATTCCGATAAGAATAAAAATGTGAAACATAATTTATACAACTCTGTCCGCTTTGTAGGAGAAAGGAACGAGTTCAGCTTAGATGTATGCTCTGTGTTGTTTTGTTGTTGTCCTGCTTGTGTGTGTGTGTATGTTGTGAAAGAAACAGCTGGACACACAACAAAGGTTTGGGGCAGCCACCCATATAGTTTCCCTAGCTGCAGAAGGCTTTAAAGTAGAGTACAGTATGTACTGGTTAGAGTCCAGAACAGAACTGTTTAAGAGTGGAGGATGAGGTGGTTTTATAGCTGGATCACAGGAAGTGACATCCTTGGTGTCGGGACAGGAATGATTTCTCGTGTTTGGTCTGCAGAGAGAAAAGAGAGTGGTTCAGTGCACCTCACCGCCCCCTGGCCTGGCGTGGAATTGTTGTTACCTGGTCCCCTTAGTTGACTTCCAAGCGCATGTGTGTGACAATGTTCATATCTTCTTGAATCCCGGTGCTCCAAATATATTTAAATTTTTTTATGTGGGCTCCTTGATGTTTGAGTCGTTTGTTGAACTGCAAGTCTATAACATGCTTAAATTAAATGAAAATGGGTTTGTGACTCTTTAGCCAATTTATAAACTTTGTTCATAATTCTAAATGAACCTCCATGCACTACAGTATACAGTATGTGCAGTGTACCCTAAGGTGGTCTCTGTTTGCCAGTATATTCAGTACTATGCAAAACTCTTAGGCACTTGAGAAAAAACAGTATAAAGCAGGAATGCTTTCAAAAATAATTCCTTGAACAATTTTTCTTAAATTAATAAACATCCTAGAAAGTACACTAAGCAGAGAAAAATAAATCAGTATTTGGTGTGACCACTGTTTGGCATAAAAGCAGTAGCATTTCTCTTAGGTACACTTGCAAGCCATTTCTGAAGGTCCTTGTGTGGTTGATGGTTCCAAGCATCTTGGAGAACATGCTACGGTTCCACTACAGACTTTGGCATTCTTACTATTCCTGTCTCTGCAAGACTGGCTTAATGATATTGAGATCATTGTTTGGTGGCAGTCCATACCATCTGTTGGAGGATTCACAGTTCCTCTCTTCACTGCATATTGTTTTTTTTATTTTTGCCCATTTGTTTGGTATCATCTTCAAGGTGCCTAATAAAGTTGGGATTGATCAGATGTCTCCCTGGTGGGTTTTGCATGATGGATAAAAAAATGTGTGTACTTAGCAACAGTGAGGAATCATCAGTTTTGACCAAATCATCAATTCCATTTCTAAAACTTGCAGAGAACCTCCACCATGCTTCACTGTAGCCTGCAAACATTCATCCATATCCTGTTCTCCAGCCCTTCAGTGGATAAAATGCCTTTGTTAGACCTAAAAAAAAAAATCCACATTTTTAACTCTTCAGTCCAGAGCATCTGCTGCCATTATTATGCACCCCAATCCTTGTGTTTTTGTGAATAGGTGAGTCATTTGAGTTTATTTCCACCTCAGGTGAATGGCTCCTTGGCCACAAATCTTTCGTGAAGGCTGCTTCCAATAAGATTTCTTTGGACTATAGATGATGTACCAGGATTCAAATGGCTTCTGCCAGTTCTGTGCTGATATCAGTCATGGCCATCTTCCAATTTTGAAGGAATGTAACCATTGTGTTTCTACTCCTCGTCCTTGTCTATTTATTTGTGTGTCTGCTGAAGTACACATCTGAAAAAGCTTGTCTGCCAAGAAATTTCTGCTTGATAGAGACCTTGATGCAGGATGACCACATTGTGTCTTGTCACAGTAGTCACTGTTGCCATGATGTAAGATTTGCAGGTTAAACCTCCACATCCACCTCAGTCTTGCCTTCTTGGTATGGCTGTCCCTTGCCCACTTTTATTCCCTATTTTTGTTAATCACTTTGGTGCAGTCTACATATTATATCCTTAATCATTAACATCTGTTTGTTATATTTACTTAATCAACAACTGAGCTGTATATCTGCAAGGATTTAGATTTTTTTTTTTTAAACTGGAAAGTGGCCCATTACTATGTTAATATCTTTCTTTAAGGACATTCAAATATCTTACTGCTTCACATTTTGCAAAATTAATGTTTGGGACTATAAAATGTGTTCTTTTCTATTGACACACTAATCTAGAAGACATAAAATAACCATTCAGGCAAAATATTTCAGTGAAGTAATTAAAAAAAACTTTTGCACAATATTGTATTTTGTGGCAAAATGGAAGATAGCAGATTGATGACAGACTATGTTGTTTTCAAATTAAGTACCAAAGCGATGCCCAACTTCCCACTTTCATTCCAACTACTTCACTGCCAACCAGCCCTGCAGCTGCACCTTTTTGCAGAACACAGCAAAATTGTGCACTTTTGTACTTGGTTTACTTAAAAGATCTAAGAAACACGCAGTAGGGAACTTGCTGTCCTGTATTTCAGACTAGCAATAATGGTTAGATGCACCCATTCATTTCTGTCTTGTGTTTATCATAGGTGCATAGATGGATATTTATGTGACTCATTTAATTTAATTGTAAGGGCAGGTTTATACTTCACGCGATGCGATGCATGCTCCAGAGGACGCTCCTGCTATGCAAGTGTTTTACTGTTTATACTTCCGCACGAACTTTACGTAAATCTGGAAGAATCCACCAGGTGGCAGTGTGAGATTTCAAGGTGAGAACAGGTTCGGGTTCGCTGTGCTGTGAATTGCCTAGAACACCCATTAAATTCCGATGACACCTTACCGCAATATCTTTAAAAAGGATGTTTAATGATTACATCCATCAATCCAGGGACGTGTCCATTCCAGCAAGCACTGGGTGTAAGGCAGAAACAATCCCTAGATGGTGTATCAGCTCATTGCAAGGTGAATGCAAGCACTCACATACACTAGCGTCATATTAGTGCCAATCTGCATATCTTTGGATGAAAACCGGAGCACACTGTGGAAACCCAGCAGGAGAACATGTAAACTCCTGGCAGGGAATACCAGCAACATGACACACTTGCGAGACAGCAGTGCTACCGCTCTGCCACCGTGTCAACCCCATGTGTGTAATTATTAACAGTATTCAGTATTTAAACGAAATTAACAATTTATCTGTAAAATGTAACATACATACTTTAATGCATTTCATCATGAAATTGATATCAAGTATAAATCTAAGGATTCTAAATGTGCAGAGAGTTGGAATATCATAAATGTAATGTGTTCTGTGTGATGATCTATTGCTGTTTTCCGCTGCTGTCAGGTCAGGAGGAAGCCCCAGAAAAAAAAAGACGGCATGTGAGACTTTTAAAATGTATCGTGTCATTATGATCGGGAATCCCGTAGGATCCGCATAGAGGCTTTCTGTTACATGTAGATAGTAAACAGAGACTTTGATTTGACATTCCAACTTTTATCACACTGTGCCCCCTGACTTTTTGCTGGTACTGCAACTTGCACACACGTCTCATTAATTTCTGAGGACCTGCTCAGAGGACGCGTTAAATGAACGCTGGGAATGCGTGGCAGCCATGATGCGTGCACGTACGCGTTGTGAGCGTCAAGTATAAACAAGCCCTAACACTTCCCTAAGTACGGGGTCTCTAAGCACTTGCACAAGATTCCAGCTGTAATGAAGGCAGTAACAGAAATAACTAAACCATCCACCATTTATGACAACGAAGAGAAAAATAAGGTTAAGCATGCTGCACCGCTTAGCTATTTCAATTTGAGAAGCATAAACAAATCATGACAATATAAGTCCATTAATGTTGTAATTGAGATATGGCCTGTTGACAACAGAGGAAAGGAAAACAAAAACTCCAGTCAATAGTATTCTTGGAGGAAATAAATCCCTGTGGGGGTCCACAGTTGGTTTTGAACAGACAAGTTGCAGTTCTGGTGACCAGCGCTAATATACCACCAAACCTTTTCTAGATGTTGTCCAATAATGTAAGCATTTGCTAGACAGATCCTTTCATCGTTGTATTCCAAGGCTCCCTCTAGCTCTAGTGATCCTTCTCATGGGCAGGAGTAGCAGTTTGGCACTTTGACAGTGGCACACAGTATTTATCTGCTGTATTTTTATTGCAGCAATGTGTGATGTTATCTGCTGATATTAATTGCACATGTGATTTGCTTCTACACCCAAGCACTTTTAAGTATGAATTTCCTCCCAGCTTCAAGGTTGCCTTTATAAAAGTCATATATATTAAAGCTTAAACAGGTGAATGTTTATCTCTATAGACCTGAAGGACACATTTTCTCATAGTTTACTCAGACCACCACTGTTTCCTTTTGTTAAGGATACAAAACAGGATCTGCAGTACACTTGTGTGTACTTCCTTTCCACCCACATATATCTCCTTTTTGTAACTGTAAATATTAAGAATGACTTTATCTACAAGTGTTTCTGCAGCAGGTTTGTGCTTTTCCTTAAATTAATTGTTGAACTTTCAGCCCATTTCCCAAAAGCCAGATATAAGTGAAATTGTCCATTACAGTAATCTTCAACTCTTAACATCTGAATTAATGATTTTTTTTATGTTCTAAGATTTTGTACAGTGTACATGTTTCCAATATCATGAGCTGATTACTGCAAAATCCATCTTTTGCAAAGGGTGTTTTGTCCGCTGGCCTCTTGGTTTTTGCTGGTTCTGGAACACATTACATTAACAGCTTCATCATTTTTGAATTTTCACCTTATCATGAATTTCATCCAAAATATCTTTCAGAGACACCTCTAAAACTTAAAATATCAATGCACTCAGCCTTGATGCCTAAAATGTATTTTAATAATGCCTTTTGTTGAACGTAAAAAAAAAAAACAAATGTGTAATGCTTAGCACACCTAATGGGCTTGAGAAAGTTTCAAGTTGAGCTCTGAAGGTGCATCATTGGTTAATTATGAGAAGAATTGTTTTGTAAAATTGTAAATTTACCTTTCACCAACTTCCTACTTTATCCCCATCTTCTCACTAAAGAATGCATTTTAAAATTGTATCTAGCATTTTTCTTCACCACTAATGACACCTTTGTTCGTTGCTAAAGATTCTCATTTCTTCTTAAAATAATTACAACTTCTCCTTCCCTATAGGACATTAACCAACATTTTGTGTTTATTACATTATCTTAAAATGTATAATTGGGACTTGATACGAAATATTTCTACTGTTTCATCTCACCTTTGTTCTACATTTCATACTTGTTTCTTTTGGAATCCTTTCAAAATAATATCTTATCAGAAAAAATTCACATACAAAAGTTTTTTTGGTTGCACTCAACATCAGAAAAAGTATGAAACCCATGTTGCTTTTTTTTTTTTTTAAGAAAGCATTACTTCATGTTGCATTCCCTACAGACTTCTTGGTTCCTTCTGTTATAATAATATTAATTTCCTACAGTCTCTCCATAATTGGGCCCTTCATAGGACAAAGGTCAAACTCTTACTGTAAAAAAGACAATTATATTTTGCAAAGGGCACATTATCCCTAAAAAATCTTTTACCTCATGGTCTGATGCCAGCTAAAAAAGAACCACCAGAAATCTGCAAACAGGGAGCAGAGAACAGCACTTTTCTTGACTTTTAGTTTGGATGTAACTTTTTTAAACAGTGTCTAGGCAGCACATTAAAGGATAAGTTTGGTATTCTTCAAGATGTCTCTTCACAATCTATATATTATTTTGCCAAGATGTGTTCTAAGGTAAATCATTTTTGATTAATTAAAAAAAAATATATGTAGCTTGCGCTTGCATTTTTGTAATGGAAGTGGAGGATACCAGAGTTCCCAATTTGAAAGCAAAATCATTACAATTTACCAAAAGGTCAAGCCAAATGTATTAGAGCATTGTTCCACATCTTGACATTGCACATTTGCAAAACAGCATATCCATATCATTTTATAAACATAAAAAAGCAAAAAGAAACCCTTTGTTATAAGACATTTTAAAAGGAAACTTGCTTTCTTTTAGTCTTCCTCTGTAGCATCTTTACAGCCTCAGGGGCCTGGTTTCCTCCAGTGTATACTTTTAGCTTGAAACCACCTCTCCAAACTCCATTACTGACTTTATTCAATACCCAGATGTGAATAGCTGCCTCTGTTCTGTAGACAAGTAGATAATAGTCACTGGAAAAGTCATACCGTCATTCACAGCATTTCACTATATGGAATCTTATTTTGTTATTTCACAAAGATATTGCCTGCTGCCACTTAGTCTCATCATACATGCTTTTGCTTCATTGAACAAACATGTAAAATTCAATCCAGTAGCAGGAACTGAAAAGACATTATAGGCATACATTGCATAGCAGTATCACAGAGATGTCATTTCTGCCTCACAGTGCTCATTTTTGCATGGAGTTTGTACATTTTTCTCACATATTTCTGGATTAATTGGTATCTCTGTGTTGTCAGTGGGTTCACTCACTCATAAACATTGTCCTTAGTTATTACTGTATCTCAGCAGGAATGACTCAGGATACCCTATAAAATTCAATAATTGGTTTGTGGAGCTTCAATCCATTTCATTGTGGTTTGTCTCTCTCACACTCTCTGCTTTTTCACTTTCTCAGTTGTTTTTTGTTTTTTTTTGTCATTCATGCACATAACACGCCACGGAAAGTGTCGATCGGCTCTGTAAACTTAATATTGATGTGCAGGTGGCCTGGCTGTTTCAAAAATCTAAGCATCACATGCTTGACTTTGAATTCAGTGCCATCTTTTAAACAGCATCTTCTGAATTTCTTGATGTGTCACATTGTTCTTACATTTAGACGGAAGAAAAATGGCCTGCTTGTTCTATCAGAACTATTTGCATTCCCATGACATTTTAAATTGTACACAACAGAAAAGATTACTTACTTCAAATGTCAGTAATTTAAAATTATTTTTGCAAAGTAAGATTGCTTTTGATGATGTGGGTTTCTGGAGAAAAGGAAATTGTTTGAGATTATTAAGGTAGGTAATGGGGAGTGTTGATGTAATGAAAGGCATCCAGCCATAAGAATCACTCCGAAATCTGTAAAAGATCAACCCCACATAGAAATGGAAAAAGATGAAGAGGAGAAAGAACACCCTTTTTTGTAAGCATTAAAAGATTGTACATATCCAGACCAACCCTAATAAGAATTATAATGATCTCAAATATAGAATTGTGGATTTGTTCCTTGGATTATGATTGCGTATAACATTGATTTTTCTCTGGTGATCTCCTTCAAGAGCTGCTAACACCAAAGCTCCTCTGTAAGCCCTCATGCAGGAAAATCTCTCCAATTTCTAGTCCTGAAGCATTGGCACACACATTTTTGTGTACACTGTTAGCAACACTTGGCATTGCATACACGCCAACAGAAATCAAGATGGTATAATTGCAATCAAGAGCCCTTATATCTGTTTAACACTTAGATACTATATTATGATTTTTGCAAACTTCTGCTGATCTACAAATTAACTAGCTCTAATATATTTCAGAATATTAGAAATTGTTCAATTAGATCAACGGCATATTTTGCACATCATTCAGTGTTTAAGAATACTTCCAAAATATAGCAACCAACGGAGGCAAAGGCACCCAGGATGGCTCAGCAGCCTAACCCTTTTTAGTGTCTCTGTCTCTGTGTACTGGATCTTGACATCTCACAGACTTGACACTGTAGGCAAGTCCTAGTGATGCTCTCAGAATCTCACTGGCAGCAAGTGTCTTTGCATTGGATGCTGCTAGCTACCCCTACTAAATAAACACTAAATAGCTGGATCATATTTGGTTACATGAATTATGTCACTTCAAGATTATACAAAACAAAAAGACCATTACTGCTTTCCATTGCACACTACACTGTTAGTCCAAAGTATTCTTTTAGTCCAAATTATTCTTTCTCTTGAAAATACTGTATACATATATAACATAATATAATCAATCTGTTTCTTTGTAAATTTACTAGACTTTCTGGCTGTCAGCATCTACATTGAAAATATTTTGAAATTCTGTATATGTATATCAACCAGAATTTTACAGTTTTATTCAGATTTGTATTCTGCTTGTTTCAGGACCGAAAAATTGAAGATCTTAGGCAATCACTGAACAGGTATAAGAAGGTTCAAGATATGGTAATGTCTGCTCAAGTAAAAAAAGGTAAAGTGTTTAGTATAGTTAGCACTTCAATTTATTTTACAATGTTTCCAGCATTTGTTTTACAAAATATACTGTCCATATTACTGCTGCTGACTTATAGCTACACTAGATGGGGATTGAATGCGAATTTGTTCCATGCAGGTGTGTACAGGTCACACATTCACTCTTGTTCTCTTTATGCTTGGATTTTCCTTCACTTCTCAAAGGTGCACATGTTAGGTTAGTTGGCATCTGTAAATTAGTGCTTCGTGAGCAAGGGAATTTCATGGCCTTTGTTTGGTAAGTGTGCCCTGTGATGGACTTGTGCTCCAACAAGCATTGGTTGTTACATCAATCCTAATGCTGTTGGCTCTGCCTCATTTTGACTAAAGTTGAATTAAGTGGCTGGAGAATTGGATGGAAGGATAGATGTTATTTAAGTAAGGGAGTAGAACAGCTAACAGTAGGTTAGCTAACCTGGCTACTCTGTAGCTCTGGGAGACTGGATTCAAATCCTTGCCTTCTCCCAGTCTTTGTAGATTTGCATGATTTGTTAATTGTCATTGTTGAACTGGTTCCAGGCCTCTAATGCAGCCTCACCCTGATCTTAAAATTTGATTAATCAGTGTCACAAAATTAAATGTAATAATTTTTAATTGAATATATTGTGAGTCATAGACAAAAAAAAGTGTGATTCGGGATAAGGACTTGTTTTTTTAGTCTTTGTTTTCATCTGCCTGTAGACTAGAAAACTCCACACTTTGGCTGAAAGAGTTGAAGGTAGACAGATGCTAAAGAGTAATATGTAAGAAACAGCCTTGTGTTCTTGAGCTTGATAGGTTTGCCACTGCTCAGAGAAACTTACTTTTAAAGATTACAAATAAACACCAAGCTGGATATAGAACCTATGATAATGATGATTATTGTGGTGACACAGGCTTCTTAAATATTTGCATTAGTTTTGGTGCACTGCACTTAAAAACCATCAGACACTGTTCTTTAGCATTAGTCTTAGCCCAAAAACATCAAGTCTGTTAGTATCAAAATTATATCTATAGAATAAAAGCTCTCTATTGGTTGAATTGACTACCTACAAATAAATTGATCATAGGATTAATGACCATTGTCAAAGTGTTTGTATGTTAATCTCTTACAGAGAAACTTAAAAGTGATAGTGAAGAAAGTCAAAGTGATAGTTCTACATCAGTTTCTACAGCCATTTCAGTTGCTGTAGAGTCAGAGAAATCTCCCTCACCAGTAAGAACAAATGAAGAAATGTACTTAACAACTGAAGAGGTATACTGATTTCTCTTTTTCAAGCATTTTGGTTTCAGTTTTACTTTAAATGTTTAGTATTATCATTGTTGAGTGTAGGTTAATTGCAGAAGTTCAGGGATGTCTATCCAAACTCTGTGTGTTTTTGTTGCAGATTTTCAGAATACTAAAGTTCTGTTCCATCATACTTTGGCATTCTAAGACATCACCAGACTAGTGGTAAAAGTGAACAGTGCACTGCAGCTGGCTGTGTGTGTTTTTCACAATTAAAATATAGTTGGGTTAAATTAAGCAACTGGCAGCTACATTTGAAATGGTGAATTCAAAGTAAACAACTTGCTATCTTACCCATTTAAAAAAGGGTGAAAAAGAATTCCTCTTAAGCAAGGTCTTTTTGCTGCTGATAAGGAGGAAATGCAAGAGATCCCTGTTTCTGTAGGTATGTAAATGTGACTAACTACACTGACACCATTCCAGCAGACCCACATACATAGTACAGTAGATAAGTAGAACTTTATTTGTCCCTGGGGGAAATTTGGCACAGATGACAATACTTCTCTAAGTACAACTTGCTGCTGCTATGACATGTAGTGATGGCAATTGTCAACAAAATGATGGCAAGATACAGCAGCTATTTTAGCTTTTTATTTTATCTCCCCGTCAAATCTTGTATTAAGTTTCTCTCTCTTTCTTCTTGTCATTCCATACCTGAACATATTTATTTTACCTATTTGTCTAATGCATGAGGAGAAGAAGGACACTGTAACCCGAATATTTAAAGTTCATGGAGTGGAGCAACTAAGGGGGCCAAACTTTAGGGGGGGGGGGACACCCTGTTGGTGTAGCCTTCTCAGCGGTAGACTGGAGTGGTAGCTCTGATGCTAAGGATCTCTGGTGTCTGGAAGGTTGCCGGTTCGAATCCTGTTCTTGCCAGAAGGGATCCTACTCTGTTGGGCCCTTGAGCCAAGACCCTTAACCTGAAAATTCCTCCAGGGGTGCTATACAATGGCAGACCTTGCACTTTGTCCCTCCCAAAGGTTATGTGACAAGACAGTTTCCCCTCAGGGATTAACAAAGTATATCAAAGTATATCTTTAGGTCTCTAAAATACACAAGCAGCTTTTGTATCATACTTTTAGCATTGATTGTCATTATCAATATTTCTGGGTATCAGATTTTTGTTAGTGGTTATTACCTGAAGTATCCAGTAAACCTGTTTTCAGTGATGTTCAGTATGATTTACTGAGAATCATCATGGGAGTTACAATTTAGATCATTATTTTTCTGGAACTTTTTGGGCTTAGTATTAAAGAATACACAGTCACATGTTAGTAGCCAAGACAAACCAGGCCAAACATGGTTGTATTTCTTTACTTTCTGTATCTGGTTCATGTACTCATTAATTAATTTAGTCTGTTTTTGACATCTGTTTTTATTTTGGGTTTGTCTGTTCACTTTGTCATAAAGGTTATAAAATTAATTTAGACACTCATCAGTAAAATGGGAAAATAGCCTGTTCACAGACAGAAACAAATATGGAATATATGTGATATGTACTAATTTATTTTTGACCATCTAGGAAGGGTACCCTAAAATGATATACTACCTTTGCAGGGTAATATCTAGATTCACACATCTAGCATTTTTTTCATTTGTTCTTCATTCATGTTGCATTTGGCTAGTTACACAGCTTGACTGGGTTGACATCATTTTTTTTTTGTGTGTGCTTGTCATAAGGTGCCTCTTCAGATTCACAGAAGTGTCCTGCAGGTTTCGATCCCAGCTTTATCATCCACACCCAAGGCTTCCATTGAAGATGAATTGAATCAGTCTACAAATAAAGAGCACGAGTTTAGGTATCATCATTAGCTAACTTTTAAGGTCCTTCTGTCATTCAAATGTTATAGCCATCACATTGCACTATTGTGCACTAATTTTTACATTCTTTTGTATGCAGTGAAATAACATCCCCAGATATCATTTCCATAATTCAAGAAACTCGTTTGTGTGATAGTCCTGTGTAAGTATTAAACAGTAATGTTCCTCATTGTTTCCTGTACTTAATAACAACTTGCAGCAAACTCTGTCTAATTGTGTGTTTTTTGTTTTTGAACTTGGGGAGCCTTGTATTTAAAGGCAGGTGCTGCATGTAATGGAGCTAAACATTGCATTGCATTTATACCACTAGCTTTTGATGGCAACAATAAGATAGATATAAAAATGTGTAGATATATATGTGTGTGTGTGTGAGAATTTTTGTGCATGTGACAATACAGCGATACCTCAGTTGATGTACACTACAGCCATTATTAAAAGGAACTTCGTTATTGGAGATAGATGTATCAGTCATAATACAGATGAATATTGTAACAACCTTGAGTGTGGGGTTTGGGTGTTGAAGTTGGTTATTGTTTGTTCTACTGCTGAAACAGTCATATTCTTGCTGCTCTCAAACGCTGCTGCTCTGATACTGTGTGGCTATATTCACGCTGTCGGCTCCACCTCACTTGGGGTCAGTGGCAACACCATCTGCCTCGTTTTTTTCAACTCTGTGAGCAGAACTAAACCAGGATCCTTAAGTAAAATCGCCAGTGTCTTAAAAAAAACACCAAGGCCAATAAATTTTAGCAGAGGAGGAGCAGCTCCAAAATGCTTGCATGCAAGTGCTGTCTATCCACACAACCTCTTCCATGCTTTGCACCAGCGCCTTTAATGGCCGGCTGCTAACCCCAATAATTCATCTGCATGGCATTTCTTTTATCCAGTGCCTACCCTTCTTTGTAATCGGCATTTTCGCTTTTAAAGTTAATGCTTTACATTTTTGTTACATACTGGGCAGATTCTATTTATTATTTCATACAAATATTAACTACAGTACATGTGAAATAAATATTCATTCACATAAAATATCTTTGGGTTCTATGGAATGCGTGATGTCAACGACAGAGAGCGACTGTCCTGCTTAGGGAGGTACTAAATGACTGCCACAGCACTCTGCATTTTTTTTTTTTTGCAAATTGGGTTCACTTTTATATTACTTCTCTTGTTCATTTTTTAAATCATGCAAGTTTTTCATACTTTTTATGAAGTGCTTTCAGTAATGGCATTCTCTTTCAGCGTACTAGTTCTCGTTTAGGTTACCTGCATGCACAATTTATAAAAATATTCAGATCATCGGCGTCACAGTTAATTGTGGTAGCTCCTTCTAAACACTCAGCCCTCAAACACTTCAATAAGAATTGTTCAGGTTAATGGAACAGAAACTACAGTGTCCTTTTTCCTAAAGTTAGCTTATTTTTTAACAGTGAGATGGCTAGCTAAATGGTCACTGTCACTGTTTATTTTGATCAGTAAGCGTTTAAAGAAATATTTAATGTTTTGGAGTAACCGCATTTTAAATTAAGGCTTTCATGATTATTATGGTGGACACAGACCAATGCATAATATACAGCTTCATAAGCAGCTGCTCATGAAGTGTAGTCATTGTAACCAGTCACCAAAGATAAGGTGCCATTTTAAAATTCATTAGACACTGAAAAAAATAAAACCAAAATTAGCAGCAGGTCAAATTTTCTTTTGCAGTTTAGATGAAACTAAACTTACAGCTTTATCTTTAGTCATCAGTTTTACTGTTAGCAAAAAGTGAGCTAAACATTTTACATTCTCCATTGAATCACTGCACTATATAACTGTTGCATTCCATTACAAAAGGAAAAAGTGCAAAATGTTTTCAGACTGTTCACTTTGGTAATACTACTTGAATATAGTATAGGACATTTTTAATCACAACAAAAAAAATGTACTGTAAACTGGCAGACGAGCAAGCATATCAGGCCTTCTACATTTAATTGGAATCATAAGCATTGAAAAATGTATCACTCATGCCTCCATAGCTTTTACCATAGTTGGCAGTGCATCCAAATGTCTGGTATGTTAGACTGTAAACCAAAAAGGTTTCATTCCTGCGCTTGCTCCAGTGTGTGATTCTGAGCTTACAATGAAATAGCCATCATAAAACTCCCATTTTTCAAACGTCAAAAATGTAGAGATTATGCAACTATAAGTCAGGATTGTCACAAGACATTGCAATTAACATTAAACCTAAGGCAAGAAATACAGCTTTGAATTATATTCATTCTAAGCTGTTTATTCCTAAAGATTTTGACCATATTAGCCATGTAATAATGGGCTTTCTTATGAATTGTAGCAAGAGCCTGCACTTTAGCAATTAAAAAAATTTCATAGTGCATTCATGTCATGTCTAGTTAATTGAGCAGAAACTCAAATATGAAACATACGCACATTTACAGTATTTTTAGGCAACAAGCAGCCCAATCAGAGACCTTCTGTAAGGATGCCCAAAGATGAGGATTCTTCTTCTGAGGATAAAGCCACATTCACACTTCCCAGTACAGACCAACAGAAGTCTGTGCTCAGTCTTCAACCCAGAGGCCGAGAATCCCTCGGAGAGTTGACTGTGTTTTTCTGCGACCAGAGAGTCTTTTACGACTAAAAGTGAAAGTTGACAAGCTATTTACTTATGTATTGTGCCAAACTTAAGCCTGGTTAACCCACCTTTTTATTTTATGCATATTTAATATCAATTCTCAGGGAGCTCCATATCAAGACAAATTACAAAGTTGATAATAGTACAAATAAATGATAAAAACTGAACGAAGGATAAATCAGTAAGGGTGGAGTTAATTAAAACTGTAAACAAAGTCTTCAGTATGTCTTCACTTCAAATTCCAAAAAAGAAAGTGTATCCTTGGGAGTCTGTATGATGGCTATAACAGTCAGATAATGACGAGAGCAAGCAAGCATTGCCACCTCCCACTATGTGATATATTTCAATTCATAAAAAAGCACAGCTAGAATTACATGTTGTTATTTATAATGTACCGTCCTTAAGTAAAAGGTAAGATCTATGTTGATTTTTATTCATTTTACTTTCATAATGACAATTGTACTGGACCAGATTTTAAAAGCACCTCTTTATACTAATTTACAAAAGTTTAAACTATTTTAAATATAAAAACACTTGTTTGCTTTAAAGAGTGATTTCTCTCTTATACTGGTTGCTACTGGGTTAGACTCAGGCTCTGCATGACTTTGAACTGCTAATTATTTCCTTGTATTATTTGTACACTATGAGTAAGTATAGGTGGGCTTCAGTGTGTCCTGGTAGGATTGGTTCCTGCCATGCACCTCATGTGCCCATAGAGGCCCTGGCACATACATTTATCCAAAGCACCTTACATCATTTAAGATACAATTGATTACATTCCTTGTGTTTTTCCAATTGGAGCAGGTAGAGTGACTTGCTTGCATCATACACTGTCAGTAGCAAGATTTGAACCCACAATCTCAAGGCCCAAAGTCCAAAGACTTAACCATTAAAGCACACTGCCTTTCTACTCCAGGCTACTACTACAGCCCCCCAGTGCCTGGACTATATTGTTTGCTGTTTGGGGTTGCCACTTTCTCTTGCCATACTTTATCTCACTAGTTTTCCCATTTGAGTCATAATTTTACCCCCAAAGGTCATGCAAAAAGACAGTTTCCCCTCGGCGATTAACAAAGTATATCAAAATTACTGTGCAGTGCAACCGTATCATAACATGGGTCAGCTGAAGTTATTATGCCAGAATTATTGTAGGTACACATGACTCTCTGACATATAACTTGTCCCAGTTAGAATGTACAGCACAGTTTTAAATTATACTTGTACAATTTTACAATTGTATATTCTTTGAAGTTGTGTTAAATAATCTGGCTACAGTCACACATTGAGCAAAAATTTAAAAGAAAAAAGCAGTGCCAGCCAAATACTAGCATTCATTTTAGACTAGTGTCACACCACATTTTCTAGCAACGTTTCAGCTGTAGCTTTCATTTAAATAATCATACCAAGTGCTGGAAAGTTGCAGTGCATGCCCATGACCATCAGTCATGCAGTATTACATTTTAGGGTCTCAGTTACAGTGCTAAGTGATAAGTCTATTCAAAAATCAAATAGGTTTGATTTTACTTTGTAGGAATGGACTCTTGTATGTGTAGGAGCTGATAACTCATGAAAGGTCTGCTGGAAGTACAGTGCAGCCACAAGAAAGAAAGAAAGCAAGCAGGCATTTTGAACCACGCAAACAGAAGAGAAACCTTTCTCGCATTTCTTATGTTTGTCATACCATTTTCAGGATGGAAAAGGAAAAGAACGGGCTGAGACTAGTGACTGAAATTGCCATACCTGTAAAACATTTGTCAGTCACCAGTGAACTCGGGAGGTATGGTAATTGGCTGTCTAAACGGGGCAAGCTCACAATGCTTTCACAATCTGAAACTGTACTAAAACTTTTGAGATGGAATTACATAATCTGTCATCCCCTGTAAACCCTAATTAAGTAATAAAGTCAGCAGCAAGATCCAGCAAATGTAATGACTAATTGTAACACATACTGCAACTCAAAGTCATGTAGTGTGACACCAGCCTTTTCTTACATTGTATTTTTAAAACATCCGTTGTAATGTTTATTGTTGAGTCTTGGTTTGAACATGGCACAGTTTCACCACTTTCATGAAGCAAGTAAACCTGCTTTCATACAGTACATGGTGAAAAATAACCTGCTTAGCTTGTTCTCTGAAAAAAGGCAAGTTATACTAGTCCATGCTATGGTGTAAGTAGGGGCTTTAAGACTTCTGTGCCATTTGATTAACTATTGCAGTTTGTTTTCGCATTGTAAAGATAATTTGCTAGGATCCCATGTCATTGTTGAATGTACACAGGCCTTTCAGTCCTGAGCTGGGAATGCCTGTCATGTTCAAGTTGAATCATGATAGACTGCTTCTGAATAGTTTGAAGACTTGATAGCAGGAATAACTATTTCTGCACCTTGATTTAATGTTTTCTCTAAACCTGATTGTTGTAAAACATTCTTTCTGTAAATGCATTAGATATTTTTATAATTTTAAGAAATTTCATTTTAAAGTTATAACATTTTCTTTACTTTAACAGCTCTCAAAATATCCTGAAATCAAGTAGTCTGGATAATCTGAAGAGCAATGATAATGAAAAGGTACCATTTTTAAATTAAAGTTAAAAAATCAGAGCTTAGAAATATAATTTATTTAATTTAATTATACATGTCCCATGTTTATTCAGACATCTGCACAAGGCCGTCAGAAGCCGATGGAGGTAATTATTCATGTTTTTCATGAATTTCGGGGAATGGAGTTAAATTAACCTACTGTGTAGGTTCACTTAATGTTGTTGAAGTTTTATTTTAAATTTCTTTGTGGTTTCTCCTTGTATGTTTCTTTTTATCCATGTCATGTCTTGTTAGATGGCTGAAAACTTACTCGTCTTCATTAAGGTCAGCATAGATCTGCATTAGGCACAGCCACCTTTGCATGGAACAAAGGCGCATGTGTTTGTATTTTTTTTATGTTTTTTTCCCTTTTCAATTTACTAATCATTTGGATAGGGTCAGCAGTAAAGGTGGAAGCAGTATATTGTCATACCACAAGGATGTCTTAATTTTCAAAGCTATGTATTACACTCAAAACTCTTTGCCACCTTTAAGACAAGTGAATATTGTAGGTCTGTTATTATTTAGCCGGCAACCCATCCACTTCAGATCGCATTTAAAAAATAAATAAATAAACATGTTCGCCTGTTGATATGTTTATTTGAGCAATGGCAGGACATATGTTTGAACTTGCAAAGAATATGCAGCACAAAAAGAAGTTTACACTAGAATTAGATTTGGGGCCCATGTGATCTAAAATGGAAAAAACTAATTCTACAAGGAGTGTAAACTAACCAGAATGCATAAAAATACATTTACAGTAAGCCATACATACAGTATATGCATGTACAGATACAAACAGATGTATGAATGGCAGTTAGATTAGACTCAGAATCCACAGTCACATGTTGATTTTTAATTAATAATTGCCAAAATGTCTGTGTGTGCGTGTTTGCATATACATGTTTGTGTGTGTGTGTGTATTTATTATAATACAACATTAAATCACAGTGGATTTAATTTTGATTTTTTGACATTTATCAACAGAAAAAGACCCTTTAATGTCGAACTGAAAACAGAACTATGAAAAGTGATCTAAATTAAACACAAATATAAAACACTAAATAATTGTTCTCATAAATATTAATACACTTTCAAGAGTCTTTTTTTCTGTTGATTGGTGTCAAAAAAGACAAATCCACTATGAATCAATGTACTATAATAATAAAATGTGAAAACTTCAAAAAGCGTAAATACACCGATCAGCCACAACATTAAAAGTACTGACAAATACAATACAATACAATTTATTTTTGTATAGCCCAAAATACATAGCAGAATTTAACAGTAGATGATATCACATAATATGATTTGGATTTGTTTAGAGTCCTGGAGACCTCATCCATCAAGCTGCCTCCCCCATTTGGCCATTCCACGGCTGAAACAGTGCTGGTCCAGCCAATCCGATGAAAGGACCCCTCTTTCCCACGATTCCTGCGATCCAAGTGAAGTGACTAACATTTATTATCTCATTACAATGGCACTTGTCAAGGGGTGGGGTATATTAGACGGCAAGAGAACAGTCATTTCTTGAAGGTGATGTGTTGCAAGAAGGAAAAAAGGGCAAGCTTAAGAATCTGAGCAACTTTGACAAGGGCCTGATTGTGATGGCTAGACAACTGGGTGAGAGCATCTCCAGTATGGCACATTTTATGAAGTGTTGCCAGTATACAGTGAGTGGTTAGCACTTATCAACAATGCTCCAAGGAAGGACAACTGGTGAACCAGTGACAGGGTCATGGGAGCTCAAGGCACATTGATGTGTGTGGGGAATGAAGGCTAGCCCGTCTGCTTCTATCCCACAGATGAGCCACTATTGCACAAATCCCTTAAAAACTTAATGCTGGCCATGAGAGAAAGGTATCGGAACACACAGTGCATCACAGCTTGCTGACTATAATTGGGGGGGGGGGGGCGCATAGCTGCAGATTGGTCAGAGTGCCAGTGCTAACCTCTGTCCACTGTAGAAAGTGCCTGCAATGGGTAAGCGAACTTCAGAACTGCACCATGAAGCAATGGAAGATGATGGCCTGGTCAGATGAATCACGTTCTCTTTTACATCATTCGAACAACTGAGTGCGTATGCGCCATTTACCTGGGAAAGAGATGGCAGCAGGATGCATTAAGGGAAGAAGGCAAGCCAACAGAAGCTGTATGATGCTCTGGGCAATCATTTGCTGGGAAGCCTTATGTCCTAGCATACATGTGGATGTTACTTTTAAGCGTTCCACCCACCTAAAGATTGTTGGAGACCACAGACACCTCTGACACACTTCATGGCAATGGTATTCCCTGACAGCAATTACCCCACTACAGGTCAATGCTACAGGACATTTTCATAGGTCTTGTGGAGTCCATGCCTTGATGGGTCAGAACTATGTTGATGGTATAAAGAGGACCTACAGAATATTAGGCAGGTGGTTTTAATGTTATGGCTTAATGATGTTATCTGCCATAGTTACTTTGTAGTGGAACTGCCAAAAAAAAGTGTGACGGTGTAGTATATGCTGTATTTTTCTGAATGGCCACTTTAAAGAAACAGGAAAAATTTAATGTTGGATGCTTCCTGTTGGCTGTACTGAATCAATACACTTGCAGATCAGATAAGAGTACAGTAAACTCTTTTATTTGTATGCAAACATATTGTACTACAAACCGGATTCCAAAAAAGTTGGGACACTATACAAATCGTGAATAAAAACTGAATGCAATGATGTGGAGGTGCCAACTTCTAATATTTTATTCAGAATAGAACATAAATCACGGAACAAAAGTTTAAACTGAGAAAATGTATCATTTTAAGGGAAAAATATGTTGATTCAGAATTTCATGGTGTCAACAAATCCCAAAAAAGTGGGGACGAGGCCATTTTCACCACTGTGTGGCATCTCCCCTTCTACTTACAACAC
>JANRMT010062792.1:16333789-16354343 GCA_026402145.1 Polypterus bichir lapradei
GATGTACCAGGAAATCATGCATTGACAAAAGTTCCCCTTTGCTTGGAATTGAAAGTGTGATTAAATGCGTTATTTTTTGTTATGGAGTACATGCATCGAAGCTTCTCAGCTGTGCTTGTGCTAAGAAAAGGAAAGATTTTAAAAATAAGGTAACATGATTCTGCGTTAACCGCATATTTTTTCATACGTCTCAAACCAAGGAGATGCGAGGTTAAAATGAACCGAGAAGCGCGCGTACATACTCAGTACATCCCCTCTCGGGAATCGAACCTCGGATGTAGGCGATCGAGGCGAAGCCTCTACAATTGCGCCACGGTGTGTGGCTTATCTATTTGAGAGTATGTAGATCGGGGTATATATATATATTCGCAGCGGAGACGTAGTGTGTTAAAGAAGCTATGAAAAAGAAAAGGGAACATTTTAAAAATAACGTAACATGATTGTCAATATACAGTAATTGTTTTGTGAGTGTTATTGAGTGTTGCTGTGATCAAGGATTCGATTATCATTATTTGTTTCAATCAGGGTCGTATTTGTACGATGTGTTGTGTTCAAGTTACATTCCGTGTTTGTCAATCGTTGTAAAGATGACAGGTTTCATTCATCGATTCGTTTCTTACTGCATCAATAAACAGCTCGTCGTCTTCTTTATCTGAGACCTGACACACTGCATGCACGGGTTTTTTTTTTTACACTGTCTTCCTTTAGCGGGACATTGACTTTTTCCACCGTGTGCTTTGTTTCCGTAGTAGCTGCACTTATGAATACGCTTGTATGTATCAGACGCTTCATATTTTTTTGCTGCCTTTTCAATTGTGTAATTCTGTTTTTGTTCAGCGCTCTTTGGAACTGTTGCTTTTTGTCTGTGCACTGCGTCAGTTCACGTGAGCCGCTCGGTGTACATGCATCGAAGTTTCCCAGCTGTGCTGGTGCCATGTCGTACTATGTCCATGGCTGTATCTAATGTTACCTAAGTCCCGGCACTTAAAACTTTCTCTCGCAGTTTCGCTGAGTTTGTGCCAAACACCACCCTGACCATCTCATCTTCCTCTGCATAAGCACAGTCCTTCACCCGTGAATATTTACCCGTGGCAGTGTTTCTATTGGATTGCCGCTGACGGACGGCCTTATATGGGCAGGCACTAAATTACAAACGCTAGCTGCAGCCTGTCTATGAACTTAATTTAAAGTTTAGGTTTACATTGTGCTTTGTTTCCGAAGTAGCAGAACTCATGAATATGATTGTATATGTCACTCGCTCGCTTCTTATTGTTTCGCTGCCTTCTGAATTATATAATGCATGTTTTCTTCAGCGCTTTTTGGGGCTCTTCCTGGTTTTCTACGTAGTGCGTGATTACGTGGGAGGCGTGATGATGTCACACGAAACTCCGCCCCCACGGCTTTCAAGCTCATCTCCATTACAGTAAATGGAGAAAAACAGCTTCCAGTTATGACCATTACGCGTAGAATTTCGAAATGAAACCTGCCCAACTTTTGTAAGGAAGCTGTAAGGAATGAACCTGCCAAATTTCAGCCTTCCACCCACACGGGAAGTTGGAGAATTAGTGATGAGTCAGTCAGTGAGTGAGTGAGTGAGTGAGTCAGTGAGGGCTTTGCCTTTTATTAGTATAGATCATTAAAACCTCCACCTCGGACTGCACCAGTGTAAACAAGGACATTTATCCTTTATAGCTGTTTTCAAAAATTGCATGTGTAAAAGCTAGCTGCTTTAATCATGCCGTGTACCGTGCTGTCCATTAGACTTGGAGCCATTATATTTCATGGTTTAGTCTTTATATAATGACAAATAATACAAAGTAACTTAACATTATTTCACCAAAAACAGAAGGCCCTGAACACATCAACATACCGAATAGAATAAAATATTTACACAATAATACAATAGTTCTCAAGTTCTATTCTGGAGTTCCACTGTGACTGCAGATTTTAGTTTTAACCAGTTTCCCAATTAGTCATTAACTGATCTTGGATACGTTTCACAAATGTTTTGTACCACCAGGTCCTACTTTTTTTCGTCCTTGTACATTTGGTTATTGGTGAGCATTTCTCAAAACCTTTCATAACTAAAGTAGTACTTAATCATGTATATTAACAAGGGAACCAACTCACTCGTTATTTTTAACGACTTTCTTTATTTGAACATTTGAGGTCACCCTTAGTAGATCAGAAAAAACACACACACTCTTAACTTGGACAACATAATAACAACAGCAACAGTAATAAAAATAACAACATAATAATATTTTGATGTTGCAATATAATTAGAAAATCACGATGTAGGCTATAAGTTAACACGAGCAGCTCTTTGTAAGTTTTAACACCTGCAGATAATTTGAGTAAATAATGAGTTAACTAAATCAAACTCACTATCAGTCACATCCTTTAAAGTCAGAAGGTGAATCATCCCTTATTGCCAGCAATGACAAAGGCATCTGTCCAGAGACGTTTGCAAAAGTGCTGTCCAAAAAGCCAACTTGCACATCTAAATGCTCTTTTGTAAGTGGACATGAACCCTTTTGGACCATCTCAGTAATCAACAACTAATAGAGAAATATAAGCTGCCCTGGGGTGAAATAATAACCCTCTTTGTTCCAGTGTAGTATGAATTGGAAAGAGGAACACACTGGAATTTTACCCTGAGATAAACTGTGCCACTTTTGACAGCTCCCTCTTTCTCTGCTACCTGTAGATTTCTGCAGACCAACAGTGATGCACATCGCTTCAGCAAGACTGCTGTGTGCAAATCTGTGTGTAAAGTGAGCAGATTACTATTGGGTGATTGCACACAACAACCCTCTGTGTGACCATGAGCAAGTCACTTCACCTGCATATGCTCCAATTGTGAAAACAAAATAAATGTAACCAATTGTATCTCAGATGTTGTAAGTAGCCATGAATAAAGATGTCAACCAAATAAGTAAATAACAATAGTAACGGAAAAAACTACAATACTTTGCATTACCCTACAGTGGTATTCATGCCGTTGCAGGTATACTTGGCATGCAGTGGATGGAACACTCATCCCTGTTCACACTCCCGGCCTCTGGAATACCATCCACATCTCCTAAAAAAGGTTTTCAGCTCTTAATGTCCAGGTGATATGCAATAGGTCATCATGGCCATTTTACAGACCAAGTGGCTTGGGAATACACATAATGATTATAGCTTGTCCAACTCTGAAGTATGTCAGATGGCAAGGGATGTTGTGTTTGCTAGTGGCTAGATGCTGGGAGACAGTGGCCATCCTCTTCGCAAATACCTGCTTACTCCATTGTTGAATCCACAAATTGTGTCTGATAAGAGGTAGACCAATGCACACCAAAGCAGACCCACTGTTGTGTCTTGATTTGGGCATGAAGAAAATGTGATTCAAGAGTCTGCAAAAGTCCATCGTTGGCTTCCACAAGCCCAGGAAAAGAACACTTCTTAATTTCTTGCTACCTCCTGTATAAGATGTTTTTAATTCCTTTTTATCTTTGGTAACAATTTGAGTCCAAATACAGGATTTTTGACAAACAGGTTAAATTAATTTTACCTTTTAGTTAAAATCTGAATTTCTTTATTCTGTGCTTTTTTTTTTACTTTCTCATATACGTCGTCTAGGGAAAGTATTGGAATCGTCTAAAGATTCCATTTCAAGATTTTGATGAATCTCGACATTTTAGACTTCCCTGACCTACTCATATACGAAGTATAGGGAAAGTATTGGAATCCTCCAAAAATTCCATTTTGAGATTTTGATGAATCTCTGTTTTAGACCTCCATGATTCCGAAAATACCATTTTTGGAATTTTGTTTGTGTGTATATGTAAACACGATAACTTGAGTACACGTACACTTAGGTGAACCAAATTTTTCATACTATTATTAGGTACAAAACGAAGATTTCTGTCAACTTTTGGGGTATTTCCGTTAACCGGAAGTAGTACTTTACCCTGTATACATGCAGTTGTAGAGCCCGGTTTATTCAACTTTACTTTTATAATAATTGTTCAATATATTAATAATTTGATTTGATTTGTTGTTGATGGTTCTTTAATGTGCATAATATAAAAATATAATCATTGTCTTGCGATTTACTCATCAAATATCCATCCTCATATCTTGAGTATACGAGAAAGTCTAGGGGAGACCAATCCAGATTTTTTCTTTGTGTCAGTTGACTTTTTTTTGTCATTTATTTTTCTTTCATTTGTACATGTCTGGTATGACAATATAACATGTTGAACAGCTGAAATATATGGGATCATCAAGTGTCTGCTTTTCTGATGTGGACGCTGGGGAGGAGCCCAACAAAGAAGTACTTCAATCTAATTTCAGTCTTTAAATTTTGAATAATGAAGGGCTTCAGAAAACACTTGTTCTTTACCACATAATTTGTTATGTTGTTCATTTTTCATTTTTTTCAGGAAGCGCACCTTTTTTTTTTTTTTTTTTTTTTTTTTTTTTTACTACTTCCTCTGCATTGAGAAAATGTCTGTAGCTTCAGATTTACATTTATAAGTAATTTAGAAATTATTGGTTTGCTGTGTGTGTATATAATCTCTGTGTGTGTATACGGTTACAGGCAAACGTTTGTGAACCCTCTGAAACTACCTTTTGGCATTACTCACTCATAAAAATGTCGTCTGATCTTAAGTCACAATAAAAGACCAGCACAATCTGCTTCAACTAATAACATAAAGAATTGTTTTACTACTGTACTTGTCATTACTGAATACATTGCTTTAACAATCCCAGTCCAGGCTGAAGTTGTATGTGAAAGCATGATAGATAGATAGATACTTTATTAATCCCAAGGGAAAACAGGTGGTGTTTGCAAACTTTAGATGTAAAAATGTGTTTTGTTTTGGGGAATAGATATTTCCTCCATAGTATCCTTCCATGAACACCATTTTTGTTCAGTGTATTTCTAAGGCTACATTTTCACTTCTTTGGCTCTCGGTTATTTCAGCATCTGTATACAATCAGTTACATTCTTCATTTCCTATTTATATCTTTGTAGAGTAGTGTAGTGACATGATACATATCTGTGCATCTACACGATGAAGAGGCCCATTGAAATTAATGTAGTTGTAAGTAAACTACATGATTGAGAGAACTAGCCCAATATTTTGGAATTATGGCAGAATGCGAGGTTCTGATTTAAAATAAATTTTGTCCCATTTTTGGACAAAATGGTTGGTACAGCCTTAAACAACTAGTTATTCATTCTACGCTCCTGCAAATGTACACAGTGTTTAAAATATATATTTCATTTCTCTTGATTTTTGATAACACTTCAGAATAAAGCTTATGAAGAAATCACAAAACTGGGTGGACTTCCTCCAAAGTCTCCAAATCAGACTGGATCTGTAGAAGATGACAGCTTTGGGAGCCGAAAAGCCCGGGCTTCTTTTGGGCGTGGATTCTTCAAGATCAAAGGGAACAAGCGGACAGCAAGTGCCCCTAATCTAGGTAAACTCCTTAAAGTGCTTAGTCTGCAGCTGTAACGGGGGGGCCTTGTTTCTAAATAAGAGACTGCTTTGCAAAGGTGCATTTTGTCCAGCTATATTTGGAAGTAAATTGTAACTAAGTAAAAACTTTTTGATGAAGGAAATATTCTTGTATTGTCTAAAGTAAAGTTTAGTTGTATATATTATTATCATTATTATGGATATAATATTTTCAACAGAAAACAGAAATACAATGTGTTGTTTCCGGGTATAAAATCTTTTAAAACCAGATAACAAGGTGTTAATTTATTTTAGTAAGCTAGGTTTTCGTATCATTTCAGATTAATTATACCAAAGAAATTGTAAAGGTATGTTTGTGTTATCAGATTGAAAGGATTTTAGCTGTTAATGTTTCAAATCTTGTTCAAGTTAGCAAGAAATAACTGCACACATAGTGAATGGTGATAAAGCCTTTTTTTTTTCCCCTCTGCAAAGGCGTCTCTGTCATCTTCCACCTGTGCTGTCTGGTAACACTTCTAAAACACCTTTGTTTAGCTGTGCTCCTTACAATATCAGCCTTTGCGCCTCCCCTATAATTCTAAAGTTATCTTGCTTTTGTGTAACTTCTGTGCTTTACCTTGTCATCCTGCATATTCTCATCTGTGGTTCTACGTGTGATCATATACATTTTGTGGATTTGTGAAGATCGCAGTCGAAGTGCCAGTGCACCTACATTAGGTACAGTATGTAATTTCATGAGAGGCAAGCAAAGATGCATTATGTCATGTCATGGTTAACATAAATACCAAGCATCACATCATGTCGTGGATAAAAAAGACAACTGGATGTTAATGAAGCGCTGTCCTGAATTTAGATGTAAAAGAGAATAGAATTTTCAGCTGGAATTTAGTATTCACTATCTTCCTGAATGATCTCTTTTAATATTTGTAACTTGAGCAGTTTGCATGCATAATTCAAACATCTACGTACAGGTTGAATTGTTTACTAACAGATGCAAATAATAAAGCTAATTTAGGTAACATTCAACAGTGCTAGAATATTCTTAGATGTGAAAAATCTAGAATGAATGTTAAGTAAAGGGATGTTGTAACCAGACAATTGGGAAAGAAAGTCACTTTCAAGGATTTTCAAAGTGTGATGATTTAATTTCCACCAGTCCCCCAGCTTACATTTATACGCATGACTTCAGCACGCACAAATAGTAAAAAGCTTCATACGAAGATCAGTGTCATAGTGTGTTCTCCCAAACTGCCTGTACTGAGAGAGCAAAAAGAGAATGTATATCGCTGTTAATACACAAGAGTTGTACTGCAAGGTGTTCCTAAAACTTGTAAAATGGATGCAAAAATGAATCGATAGTGATAGGAATTTGAGGAGAAATACAGGGTGGTCCAGATCTAATTGTGCAACTTTTAAAGCAATGCAGGAAAACAATACAAGACAAAGGAATTGTTCGAAATATCTTGTAATAAATGAAAATCTATCGTGCTGCCATCTATCAGCAACAAAAATAATTTTTTGTGAATTCTTTTATGTAATAAACTTAAGTTATAGCGTAATGAAAATTGCATAATTAGATCTGGACCACCCAATAGACAAAGGCTTTTAGATTAAGTTGTTTTGTAGTAATTTAATCGTCATCTTCCATGGCCATTCCTGTTTTTACATGGGATAGCTATTTTTTTGCCTAGATTTCTCCAATCTAGGTTGCACTATGATGTTTTTTCAGACGGATGCTTTTCCTGATGCTAACACTCCCCATTTACCCGGGCTTGGGACCAGTTCCAAAATGGAGGCTTGGTTAGAGACTTCCATGAGTAATACAATACTATTACTGCAGAAATAAAGGTTCTGAGGTATGATGTTGCTCTATAAGCAGCATGCAACTCATTATCTATAATTCATACCTTCTGTGAAATACAGGGACTGAGTAAAGCAAATTTACTGCTTTCTGTGTTGTCAGAAGCTCGCCATCTTGGGTGTATCATGCCATTTTTACATCAGTTGCTTGTATGAAAAGCTTAAGCTAATGCTCCCCTACAGACGCTTATTCATTAGGGTTAGAATTAATTTTCTTCCAAATTATTTTAGTAGTTTAACATTAAGTAATTGTTAATGGAAGGTTTGTAAAGTGACAAGCCTGCTAGACTGCTGTAGTAGTCATCTTTATTTCAAGTCTCAAAGGCCAAAAGTACAAAATACTGTATCATATAGTCTCATGCAAGTTTGAAATTAAACTTATAAAGTAGTTACAGTTTACTAGTGCTTCCGAGTAACAAGTATTTTTTGATTACATCATTGGCATTTAAGAAGTACTTTTTTGGAAATCCATCTCTTCATCTTTCTGTTTACTGAATCAGCATTTTAGGAGGTAAAGCTTACCCAAGGAGCATGTGGCACAGGGCACTTTTCAGTCTGAGCTGCACATCTTTAGGGCAGGAGGTGCAAAACATCAGTAGTGGGATTAACACACTAAAAAAACATGAGAATAAACATAAGCATTTTATAAAGAAAGTAAGTCAACTGACAGATATAGACATATAGTTTTGGGTTATCCACTAAGGATCTTTTCAATTAAAATAACATTACCAGTGCTTTCACAGAAAAACTAATTCCCTCATATTTTGCTGTAAATGGTACCTTTCAATTATATTCTCAAAATCCAAAGGAAATCAGGCCTTGATAACATGTATTCCTTTTTTGGACTGTGCCAGAAATGGGGTCATTTAATTCTAAATTGTACACTGTGTACATCTCTGTCCACCTTGTGCACCCACCTCCTTTGGTTTACTGTACCTTCCCAGACCACTGTTTTTGCCTCTTTATCAAGTGCAATTTGAGTTATCCCTTTCAGAGTAATGAATGCCACACCCATCAGACAAAGTGAGCAATTATGAAGGAGAATTCTGATGAAGGTAGCCTAGGTTTCAAAGAGAGTAGTGTCTTCTATGTGTAAATGATGCGTATTCTACAATGTGTATGGCTGGCAATGGTGACACAAAATATGATTTCTGTTACTTGTTAAGTTTAGGAATGGTAATAATGCAGGGGACCAAGCATCAACACCTACATGGCATAAAAATGGCATACTTTGCGTTTTGGCAAGACATTTAAAAGTATCACTCTTAACGAAAATAATAACCTAAGACTTAAAGCCTAGTCCATGTTTAAAAATGATTTCAGTAAAGTGTCTATGCATGCTCACCTTCCATGCCTTATTCTAGAAACTGACAGAAATCCAGTTGTTGTTGGTTATCCATTGTAAATAGTGACATTTACTATTATATTGCGTCCATTTAACAGCATTATCCCTAACTAACGTTCTGCTTTTTCTGTATGAACAGTAACTATCATTTTCACATGTTGTTGGGCATTTTATGTATTCCTTGTTACTTGTGTTCATTCTCTTAACCATAAAAATTTAACAGAATATATATTTAGTGTTTAATCATTACGGTAATTATGCCATGAACAGCATTCAGTGTCTAGAGTAATAGTAATCAAGAATATAAATTATTTCTAATGCTAGAATGCCATAGATATTCACATATGGGTTTGCTTCACACGTATGGTAGGTTGCACCATAGTTAAGTTATAAGTTTGCACTATAATGTATAATGTAAATTTGTATTCAAATTTCCCATTGATTTGAAATTACTGTACACACCCCAAAAAAAACTAAAGTAGAAAATCCTAAAATGTTCTTACTGTTTTTTGATAACATTTTAGACAGATTTGCCTTGTTACTGCTTAAATTCGGTGTTCTACGTCAGGCTAATAATACATACCAATATCAATACTTTCTTTCTCTGTAATGAAAAGTTAATATTTTCATACTATAAACTGATAAGTGGTATCATCAGAATATTAATGATGTGGAAGCATTTTTGCAATGGAACTCTCTTACCTTACAACAGGGCCCACCATTAGTGCATCTTGCATCAATAAAAATCTGTTTTGTTGCGGACATCTTTTATACAGTAATCCCTCCTTGATCGCAGGGGTTGTGTTCCAGAACCCCCCGTGAAAGGTGAAAATCCGCTTAGTAAAAACTATATATTTATATGGTTATTTTTATATATTTTAAGTCCTTATAAACTCTCCCACACTCTTATAAACATTTCCCGCACAGTTATACAGCATAAACCCTTTGTATTCTATTAGATAAGATTCGTTGAAATTATGTATGTAAATACACTGTTTATATAGAGTAAAACATAAATATTATTTTAAAGATATCGAGCGTCTCCGATATCACGTATGTTACAGCTATTACGATAGACAGGCCACCAGCAATAAATACGTACAATGCAAGAAAAATTGTATACAGTAAAATGTGTGTACAGTGACACTAAACGTAGAAAATGAATTACGGTTACTCACCACCACGACTTGTCCGATAACGATGAGTTTAATTTTACTGCACAACAAAGGAGAGCGTTACAGCTCTTCTAAAGGAGCCTCTTCAGGTGACTGTGTAGTACCATCGTTGTTCTTCTTCCGGCAGTCTTCAATCCATATCCCTAAAGCAGATTCCATCTGGACTACCGCCTTATTACGTCCGCTTACAACTCGTTTTGCACCCTGGTTAAAGGACACTGTGGTCATAGATCTTCTATTCTTTTCCTCCTTTTTAAATAAAAAGAATCGTGGACTCATTGATGCTGTAATGGTGTCCTACAGCGTTGTAGCTGTTCCCTTCCTTCAACATATCCAAAAATTTTACCTTTTCGGCAATCGTTAGCATCTTCCGTTGGCGCTTGGGCACAGCCTCTGAAGCAGTAGCAGGAGCAGATCGTTTTGGAGCCATAACGAAGGGCTCGACTATGCACAAAGATAAACACAAAAGAGCACAAAGGTTAACTCTTTACACAGCGAAACACGTTGATGCTGAATGAGCGAGACAAGACTTCCTGGTTAATGCAGCGGAATCAAATTCAGCGCTCCGTTGCTGAGCCAATCAGCACACAGGAACTTAACTCCGTGCTCTGATTGGGTAGCTTCTCAGCCATCCGCCAATAGCGTCCCTTGTATGAAATCAACTTAGCAAACCAACTGAGGAAGCATGTACCAGAAGTAAAAAGACCCATTGTCCGCAGAAATCTGCGAAGCCACGAAAAATCCGCATTATATATTTAGATATGCCTACATATAAAATCTGCAATAGATAGATAATCTCAGGCCTAATGGTGTTTTCTTTTTGAAATGTGTGTATATTCTTTAAACTGTAATTACACTCCCCCCATCCAAAAGGGTGGTGAGGTAATTATAATTGTACAGTGAACATATAACTTTTAATTACAAAAGAAAAAGATAATCAACAAAAAATCCACATTCATGAATTAAACAAGTCATTATTTATAGGAAAAAAGATCTGTCTTTAATTATTTTTTCAGTCTAATCCAAATAAGTATCGTGAAGCGTCTAAATCTTTAAACTTCTTTAGGACATTCAACATCACTGCTTCTCAGGAAGGAGTCAAAACTAAGAAGGTATTTCAGGTTAAGCAGGCTGAGTTTTATTCTGTAGTCCTCTTTCATGCAATGTAAAATGAAAACTATTCATTTTAAATAGTATACGTACATGAAGCACACTTTAAATTCAGTCGGTCATCAGCCATATAACACTGTGTGGTGGCATCAATGGGCTGCTTGCAGCTTCACATTCTTTAAATTGTCCTTTTTACCACATGAATGTGATTATCTATGGTGATTCTCTAGTTTAGAAGTTGTATACAAACATTTGAATGCTGTCGCTGAATGACACACCATGACAAAAATACCTGTTACTTAGTAACACGCAAAACTGTTCTAAATATTTGTAATAATTCTTTAATCTGACAATTTCCTGCAGCAGAGACAGACAAAGATGTCAGTGATCGTCTTGATCTGGCAGGACTTCCTCAAAGATCTGCAGAGACTGATAGCTCAAACTTTTCACCTTCATCTCCGGAGTCAAAGAAGAAGACCAGTGGAATCATGAGGTTTTTTGGAAAGTAAGTTTAATTTATGGCAAGATCTTTGGTGTTTTCCATTTGAGGATTATTTATGCACTTTCTTGGCAGCTGTAAACAAGTTTTCCAAAATGGCTATCAAAAAATTATATTTTGCAAAAAAAAAAAACACAAATACACAAAGGATTAAAAATGTTTGCATCACATTTTTGTTTATAATAAAGCCATTTCTGAAGCTTATTTTAATCTTTGTGGTCTCAGGTTTGGCTGTGTTTCATTAAAGGGGTCGAATGAGGAAGCTTCTGAACAAAGTTTATTATTTACCACTGGCTCTGGTATCTGCATTTTCTGCAGATATAGCAACAACAAACTTCTCAAAGCACATTGATTTATTAAAGAATGTATTTATTATATATTTAAAGCAATTTATAGGAATAATAAATGATGCTTCTATTTATCAGACCTAAATATGCATGGCAAGTAAAATGGCCTGGTCATTAATACTGCAGCCTTTCCAAAGTCTGTTGTAGGGTTTGCTCCATCTCCTTATGTCTCTGTGGATCTTTTGGTAGATGACCTGTTTACCTTCCACATCCCACAGATGTGTGTTAGGTTAACTGGCATCCCAACCAATGACAGGAACCACATTCAGGCTTAATTCTTACTTGTGCCTCAAGCCACCAACATGGGCTCCAGATGCCGGTGACCATGCAATTTGGACAGTGTCACCAGACAATTGATGAGTGAACAATAAACCAGATCTCATTAAAGTCTGTTGTTGAATTCTAATCGACATTACTATCTATGTTGTTCCAGCTTCAGTTGTGTGTTATTATTTTGTTTGCTACTACCCAAAATTTGAAAGACTGACATTCATCACATTATGTCTGCATATAAGCATTTTCCACCTTTGCACCTAAAACAAAAAATGTATTATATTGTTGTTTTAATTTCACCTTTCTTGTGCTAAATTAGTAGCACAATTACATTTTTATAAATAGTGCTCTCATCTGGTTCCTTAAATTTATCTGCATCTAAATAACAGCATCAATGCATTTTCTGTAATTGCTTTTAGACTTAAAAGGAGTCAGTCTACTACGTTTAACCCCGACGAGATGTCTGAAACTGAGTTTAAAAGAGGAGGTGTTAGAGCAACTGCTGGACCTAGACTGGGCTGGTCTCGTGATCTACAGAATGCTAACAAGTAAGTCATTCAGCATTTGTTTTGCCTGTTATCAGTCACTGCAGATCTGTTAACAGTAAAATTGTATTATTAGGCAGGCGCTTTACTGTTGTTGCTATGGCTGCTGGGTCAGTTCCTGCTTTGTCTTGTCTATGTGATCCTGAAAAAGGCAGCTAACTTGTGCCCTAATGGGAAAAAGATATCTGTAAATATACAAAATGTATTTGTGTATGAGAGGATATGACAATAAATATGAACTTGGGCTTGAATGCTGTACTATGGAACATTTCAAGCACACAGACAAAATAACCTATGAAACACAGCTGTTCTTCTTCTTCTTCTTTTGGCTGCTTCCATTAGGGGTTGCCACAGCGGATCATCAGTCTCCATATCTTCCTGTCCTCTGCATCTTGCTCTGTTACAACCATCACGTGCATGTCCTCTCTCACCACATCCATAAACCTTCTCTTAGGCCTTCCTCTTTTTCTCTTGCCTGGCAGCTCTATCCTTAGCATCCTTTTCCCAATATACCCAGCATCTCTCCTCTGCACATGTCCAAACCAACGCAATCTCGCTTCTCTGACTTTGTCTCCCAACCGTCCAACCTGAGCTGACCCTCTAATGTACTTATTTCTAATCCTATCTATCCTCGTCACACCCAGTGCAAATCTTAGCATCTTTAACTCTGCCACCTCCAGCTCTGTCTCCCCCTTTCTGGTCAGTGCCACTGTCTCCAACCCATATAACATAGCTGGTCTCACTACTGTCCTATAGACCTTCCCTTTCACTTACTTGCTGATACCCATCTATCACGGATTACTCCTGACACTCTTCTCCACCCATTCCACCCTGCCTGCACTCTCTTCTTCACCTCTCTTCCACAATCCCCATTACTCTGTACTGTTGATCCCAAGTATTTAAACTCATCCACCTTCACCAACTCTACAACTCTACTCCTTGCATCCTCACCATTCCATTGACCTTCCTCTTATTTACACACTTTTATGTCTTGTTCCTACTGACTTTCATTCCTCTTCTCTCTAGAGCAGATCTCCACCTCTCCAGGGTCTCCTTAACCTGCTCCCTACTATCGCAACAGATCACAATGTCATCAGCAAACATCATAGTCCACGGGGACTCCTGTCTAATCTTGTCTGACAACCTGTCCATCACTATTGCAAATAAGAAAGGGCTCAGAGCCGATCCCTGATGTAATCCCATCTCCACCTTGAATGCATCCGTCACTCCTACCGCAGACCTCACTACAGTCACACTTCCCTCGTACATATCCTGTACAGCTCTTACGTACTTCTCTGCCACTCCCAACTTCCTCATACAATACCACAGCTTCTCTCGAGGCACCCTGTCATATGTCATATCACAAAGACGCAATGCAACTTCTTCTGGCCTTCTCTTTACTTCTCCATCAAATACCGCATCTCTGGTGCTCTTTCTTGGCTTGAAACCATACTGCTGCTCACTAATCATTGCCTCACTTCTTACCCTAGCTTCCACTACTCTTTCCCATCACTTCATGCTGTGGCTCATCAATTTTATCCCCCTGTAGTTATTACAGCTCTGCACATCCCCCTTATTCTTAAATATCGGCACCAATACACTTCTTCTCCATTCCTCAGGCATCCTCTCGCTTTCCAAGATTCCATTAAACAATCTGGTTAAAAACTCCACTGTCATCTCTCCTAAACACCTCCATGCTTCCACAGATATGTCATCTGGACCAACGGCCTTTCCATTTTTCATCCTCTTCATAGCTGTCCTTACTTCCTCCTTGCTAATCAGTTGCACTTCCTGATTCACTAGCCCCACATCATCCAACCTCTTCTCTCTCTCGTTCTCTTCATTCATCAGCCTCTCAAAGTATTCTTTCAGTTTGCTCAACACACTCTCCTTGCTTATGAGTATGTTTCCATCTTTATCCTTTATCACCCTAACCTGCTGCACATCTGTCCCAGCTCGGTCCCTCTGTCTAGCCAATCGGTACAGGTCCTTTTCTCCCTCCTTAGTGTCCAACCTCTCATACAACTCATCATATGCCTTCTCTTTAGCCTTTGCCAACTCTGTCTTCACTTTGTGCCTTATCCCCTTGTACTCTTCCTCTGTATACTCTCCTGTAGTTCCTCATTCCACCACCAGGTTTTCTTTTCCTCCTTCCTCTGTTCAGATGTTACACCAAGCACCCTTCTTGCTGTCACCCTTACTACTTCTGCTGTTGTTGCCCAGCTGTCTGGTAATTCTTCACTACCACCCAGTGCCTGTCTCACCTTCTCCCTAAACTCAACCTTGCAGTCTTCCTTTTTCAAATTCCACCATTTGATTCTTGGCTGTGCCCTCACTCTCTTCCTCTTCTTGATCTCCAACATCATCCTACAGACTACCATCCTATGCTGCTTAACTATACTTTCCCCTATCACCACTTTGCAGTTTTCAATCTCCTTCAGATTGACTCTTCTGCATAGGATGTAATCTACCTGTGTGCATCTTCTTCCACTCTTGTATGTCACCGTATGTTCCTCCCTCTTCTTAAAATATGTATTCACCACAGCCATATATATCCTTTTGGCAAAATCCACTATCATCTGACCCTCTTCATTCCTCTCCTTAACACCATATTTACCCATCACCTCCTCGTCTCCTCTGTTCCCTTCACCAACATGTCCATTTAAATCTGCTCCACTCACCACTTTCTGTCCCTTGGGTATACTGTTCACCACTTCATCTAAAATCTTCTTTCTCATTCATCGCACACCCACCTTGTGGGGCATATGCAATAACAACATTCATCATCACACCTCCAATTTCCAGCTTCATAATCATTACTCTGTCTGACACTGTTTTCACCTCCAAAACACTCTTAACATACTGTTTCTTCAGAATAACTCCTACTCCATTTCTTCTTCCATCCACACCATGATAGAACAGTTTGAATCCACCTCAGATCCACCTGGCCTTTCTCCCCTTCCGTTTAGTCTCTTGCACACACAATATGTCATCCTTCCTTCTCTCCATCATATCTGCTAACTCTCTCCCCTTACCAGTCCTACTGCCAACATTCAAAATTCCTACCCTCAGTTCCACTCTCTTTACTTTCCTCCTCTCCTCCTGCCTCTGGACACGTCTCCCCTCTCTTCTTCTCCTTCTTCAGCCAACGGTAGCCCAATCTCCGCCAGCACTCTGTTGGCTAACAGTACTGGTGGCAGTCATTGTTAACCCAGGGCTCGATTGGTATGGAAATTTGTATTGTTGTCCGCATATTGATTTGGCAAAAATTTACACCGAATGCCCTTTCTGACGTAACCCTCCCCATTTATCCGGGCTTAGGACTGGGATGAAGAAACACACTGGTTTATGCATCCCCTGTGGCTGGGTTGAAACACATCTGTTGTTAAGTGGTATAAATAGTGACAATATATCTCAGCTGTGTCAGTCATTCAACTTTGTGTACACATTCTTAAACACAGATTCTGAAAAAGTACTACAGATAACTGTGTTATATGTGAATGTAGAATTATTTGAATTGTATTGATCTAATTTGAGAGTGTTTTCAGGGATTTTGAACCTCCTGAATTAGGTCTAGAGGGTCTGTTTATTGTGTTTCTTAAAGCAAAACAAATGTGTGTAATTCTGTCATCATCAGATGCTGCTGTTCAGACAAAAGACTTTTAGTTGTGCAACCTGTGCTTACAGCTCCATTCTAAACTCCTAAAATCTGTTATCCTGTGTCTCAAATATTATGTTAGACTTTATTAATCAAGGAGATTCATTTGTTTTACTGCATGTGAAACGCTGTGTGAAAAAGATTGTGTATGTAGTTTAATAATCTTAAACAAGTTAAAAGCAAATTCAGCACATCTAATTTAGTAGATTATTTAGCCACTGCTAATGGCTGCAATAATAACATTTCTATTAGCCAATAATTTTAAGGGAAACATTTAAATATAAACCTTTTTTTCCTTTTGTATTTCATAATAAGCTCCATACATGGCATTATTTACAGAACATGTCCAATACTATTTAAACAGGACTACAAATACAGCATAATTCCAGCTCTATAATTTGAAGAGTTTAATCATTAAAAGGCAGGAAGTTTCTAAAAGAATGGGACAACTTGAAAGCATTCTTAGCACGGTAAATACTGAAGAAATAAACCTTATTAAAAGACTTGTCTATATGCAAAAAAAAAAAGGCAATGAGATCCATCTACTTTACAGATCCATCACTGCTGTAGAATTTCCTGGTATGATGGACAAGATGAAAGAAAACAGGAACACATATATATATATATATATATATATATATATTTTACATAAACTGATCAGTGTCACATGGATTGCAGCCGGGACAGACGAGCTGGCCTTGTTTGGTCTCAGAGTAAATTATTGATATCCTATGATCATTTCCCAGGATAGAAAAAAAGTGTTCACTTCAAACAGTACACAGTGTTTTGTGAAACTTAGACCACAAAACAAATTATTAAAAAAAAAAAAAAAAGAAAAAAGTCATGTAAGAAAGATGCTAATGCTGGGAAGGTTTTCCCAGCATAAGAAACATGTATCTACAAGAGCTGATTACACTTTCACAGGACGTCCTATTATTTATTTATTTATTTGCTATTTTGCCAAATATGGAAGTAGGAGATTTGGGCTTTCTCTCTCTCTCTCTCTCTACCTCCTCACAGTTTGTATGCGTTTTATTTTCCATTGCATTCTCAAGTTTTCCTACCAGTTATTTTAATGTAGTTTTTCTATTCCTTTTAAACATGTATCATCTTAGACACTTGTAGGGATTTGTTTTTCTAGTTCAGGGCTACTCATCCATTTTTCCCACCTGGAAAAATGTTTCCACATCGTCAATCATTTGTCCTTTGTGTAAGCAATCTATGGGTCAAAGATGAAGAAATGCATTTTTATAATGTAGTGATTTCTACTCAGATTTGTGCAATATTTGTTTTTCCTAAAATAATCCATTCCTAAACTGTTCTTTTCTTTTCATTATTCACATTCAAAAGAGGGCTCTCCAAAAGTTCAAGCATTTTAATCCTGACCACATGGCTGTTGCCTCTCCAAATTGCTTATGACTTCTATTTAGTTTTTTGTAGTTCTCTACTCATATGGTTGTGAAGTTGAAACTTTATCCACTAACATTAACAGCCCTGTGTGTACATCTTCAGATTACCAATAAATCTATAAATGACAACTGCTTTGAATTCCAAATACTAAACTAAACTGAACATTTGGCTGTACATTGTGGCCTTGGACTTTGAACTCCCTGTCTACTTTTTGCTGTAAAATTTTGAGGGCACACAGCCCCAACATCTGTTCCTTTGCCGTTTCTTCTTGTGAAAAGCACATGATATTGTATACCTGCAAAATGTTGTAACAGAATACATCAGCAGCCATCAGTTTTACAGCAAGAGCTGAAGTTCAGTTTCTTGATTTTATTGCCTTTGGAATGTGCCAGAAAATGAGTTTTAAAAATTATAGTTGAAATCATTAGTAGGGATTTACAGTTACCTTTTAATTTTAGCTTTTAGGTGTTCAAGAATCAGAATTGTTAATAATTTGTCATTGTTTTGGGCGTGCTCTGTCTTTAGGTATGTCAGAGGACTGGGACTTGTGAAGTGGGGTCCAGCCTCACATGGGGAGGCAAAATGGGGGAGTGGGGGGATAAGGGGGAGTGAGAAAGAGAGCAAGCTATATCTAATCTATCCTTTTAATCCTTACAATTATAATTACCAACGTAACAATAGGCTGCATGGCAATAACTTGTGGGAAAATTAGAATTTTAAGGTTAAAGCTGTCTCACTTCCAGTTAAGACTACAAAATGACATCAAAAATTCAGAATCAATGTCTCCATGATGGGACAGTTAACTTTGAGCTGGAATGTTAAAGGCCTGAATCACAAATTAAAGAGAAAGAAAGTATTCTCTCACCTAACAGGTCTAAACGCTAAAATAGTATTTTTACAGGAGACCCACTTACTAAGCAAGGATCAGTTCCGGCTGCAAAAAGACTGGACTGGCCAAATATTCCATTCCAGCTTTACAAAGAAAACTAGAGGTGTGGGAATTCTCATACATAGAACAGTCTCATTTGTAGCATCAGATGTAGTATCTGATCCTGAAGGGAGATATGTGATTGTCATGGGCAACTTATTTAATTGGAAAGTGATTCTGATAAATGTTTATGCACCTGTGTCGATGTCGATGATAGGGAATTCATGCAATATGTATTTGCATCCATTCCCAATGTGAACACTCATAAAATTATAATGGCTGGGGACTTGAATTGTGTTTTAAATCCACTCTTAGATAGGTCTTCTGTCACAGGGGGGATGACATCTAACACTGCAAAGACAATTACACAGTTTTTAACTGACCACAACTTATCAGACCCCTGGAGGTTTCTAAACCCAAACTCAAGAACATATTCCTTCTACTCACCAGTGCATCATTGCTACTCAAGAATTGATTATTTCTTTATAGATAATAATTTCTCGCCTACAATTAAATCTTGCAAGTATGACGCTATTGTTATTTCCGACCATGCACCTCTGATCTTGGAGCTAAAATCATTATGCCCCACATACTAATCTCGCAGATGGCGTCTTAACCCACTTATGTTAGCAGACGAGAACTGTACAGAATTTATATCAAAACAAATCAGTTTCTTTCTAGAGACAAATACATCCTCAGAGGTCTCTGCAGGAATACTATGGGAAACTCTAAAGGCCTTCTTAAGAGGACAGATTATTTCATATCTTTCCCACAGAAATAAATTAGAAACCAAGAAGGTATCAGAGCTAACCAGCAAAATTACTAGAATAGATGAAGAGCATGCCAGGTGTCCAAGTGAGGCTCTTCATAGGAAAAGGCAGGCTCAGCATTCAGTGCTCAACCTCTTAACAACTAAAGAAACTGAACAACTCATTTTTAAATCAAGACATCATTACTATGAACATGGAGAGAAAGCTGATAAGCTCGTAGCTCAACAAATCCACAAGCAAGAAGTTTGCAGTGCAATCCCAGCATTCACCAAAACGAATGGAGATAAAATCATTGACCATAAAAATATAATAATATAAATTATCTATACTAATAAACGGCAAAGCCCTCACTCACTCACTCACTCACTCACTCACTGACTCATCACTAATTCTCCAACTTCCCGTGTAGGTAGAAGGCTGAAATTTGGCAGGCTTATTCCTTACAGCTTCCTTACAAAAGTTGGGCAGGTTTCATTTCGGAATTCTACGCATAATGGTCATAACTGGAAGCTGTTTTTCTCCATTTACTGTAATGGAGATGAGCTTGAAACCCGTGGGGGTGGAGTTTCGTGTGACATCATCACGCCTCCCCTTTTTACCCGTGCAAAATCACAAAGTGATTTCAAGTGAAGCTACTTTTATGGGAGACACAAATGCACCAGTGCAACTTTCCCCACTTTCCCTGTTGCCAAGTAATGTTGAACCAAGTCGACACTATGGTGTTCCCAAATACGCACTTTGTTCATAAACTGAATGATTTGATTTGTTATTGCTGAAAAGAACAAATTTTATTTATGTTTCCAGGTTTTGTTATGCACCATGTTCATATTTGAATTTGTATAATTTTGACAGGATATATTTTTATGGAGAGCAAAATCTTTTGGGATATTTAAAATTTAAGTTTATTTTTTATATAAAATTACATAAGAGTAAAAAAATTTGAATGTTTGTTCTTTTAACATTTACTTTAATTCTAACTTGTATAATTTAGACAGGATATATTTTTTATGGAGAGCAAAATATTATAAGTTATTTAAGGTTTGAGTTGATTTATTCCGGAATAATATTCTGTCGACTAAATAAAAATTCCTTCTATTTAAAATTTAAATAGAACTTCAACATATACGATAGTTGTGTGTGTGTGTGTGTGTGTGTGT
>JANRMT010062792.1:16364343-16409741 GCA_026402145.1 Polypterus bichir lapradei
AACCGGGTGGAATTGAAGAGTTGCATAGTGTGGGGGAGGAACGATCTCCTCAGTCTGTCAGTGGAGCAGGACAGTGACAGCAGTCTGTCGCTGAATCTGCTCCTCTGTCTGGAGATGATCCTGTTCAGTGGATGCATTGGATTTTCCATTATTGACAGGAGCCTGCTCAGCGCCCATCGCTCTGCCACGGATGTCAAACTGTCCAGCTCTGTGCCTACAATAGAGCCTGCCTTCCTCACCACAACCGTCTGATAGAACATCTGCAGCATCTTATTGCAGATGTTGAAGGACGCCAGCCTTCTAAGGAAGTATAGTCCGCTCTGTCCTTTCTTACACAGAGCATTAGTATTTGCAGTCCAGTCCAATTTATCATCCAGCTGCACTCCCAGGTATTTATAGGTCTGCACTGTCTGCACACAGTCACCTCTGATGATCACGGGGTCCATGATGGGCTTGGGCCTCCTAAAATCCACCACCAGCTCCTTGGTTTTGCTGGTGTTTTGAGTCGCACCATTTAACAAAGTCCTGGATTAGTTTCCTATACTCCTCCTCCTGCAGCCCACAATAGCATTGTCATCTGCAAACTTTTACATGTGGCAGGACTCAGAGTTGTATTTGAAGTTTGATGTATATAGGCTGAACAGGACCGGAGAAAGTACAGTCCCCTGCGGCGCTCCTGTGTTGCTGACCACAATATCAGACCTGCAGTTCCCGAGACGCACATACTGAGGTCTGTCTATAAGAGAGTCTATGATCCATGCTACCAGGTATGAATCTGAAGGTGCTAGAAAAGTCCAGAAACATAATTCTTACAGCACCACTACCTCTGTCCAAGTGGGAGAGAGATCGGTATAGCATATAGATGATGGCATCCTCCGCTCCCACCTTCTCCTGGTATGTGAACTGCAGAGGGTCGAAGGCGCGGCACACCTGTGGCCTCAGGTGGTGAAGCAACAGCCGCTCCATGGTCTTCATCACATGTGACGTCAGAGCGACAGGCCGGAAGTCGTTCAGCTCACTAGGACGTGATACCTTTGGGACTAGGGTGATGCAAGATGTTTTCCAAAGCCTCGGGACTCTCCCCTGTTCCAGGCTCAGGTTGAAAATGCGCTGTAGAGGACTCCCCAGCTCCAACGCACAGGCCTTCAGTAGTCGTGGCGATACTCCATCTGGACCTACTGCTTTGCTAGCACAAAGTCCTCAGCTCTCTGTTTACTTGGGCTGCTGTAATTGTGGGTTGGGAGAAACTCTCTCCTATGCTGGTATCAGCAGAAGGATGGGTGGAGGGTGCAGTACTCCGAGGTGAGAGTGGGTTAGGGTGGTTAAACCTGTTAAAGAAGTTGTTCATCTGGTTTGTTCTCTCCATGTCTCTCTCAATGGTGCCGCCCCGCTTCAAGCTGCAGCCAGTGATGATCTTCATCCCATCCCACACTTCCTTCATGCTGTTATTCTGTAATTTCTGCTCCAGCTTTCTCCTGTACTGCTCCTTCGCCGCCCTGAGCTGGACTCGGAGTTCCTTCTGCACACGCTTGAGCTCATGCTGATCACCGCCTTTAAAAGCCCTTTTCTTCTGGTTCAAAAGGCCCTTAATGTCACTTGTAATCCATGGCTTGTTGTTAGCAGACAGCTAAAGATGGAGATAGCGAGTGACGTCATCTATTCCGCAGTTGTTAAGTTACAAACGCAGTACCCTGAGGCGCTTGTGCTAATCGCTGGAGACCTTAACCATGTAACGCTGGATAAAACATTACTTGCCTTCTCCCAGTATGTGGACTGTAACACCCGGGGAAATAGAACTATTGACCTACTGTATGCAAACGTTAGAGACACATACAGCAAGAGTGAAGGCGCTACCTACAACCACACACTCATTCAGGAAGTGGTCCCCTGTATTGTTTTAATTGTGAAAAAGAAGAAAGAAGATCTCTGTCTTGTCATGGAGCACAGTTTAAACTTTTGACTAAAGGGTGTTATTTCATGTCTAGAGGGCTCTAATAATGTTAACAGTGTGGGAGAGTTTATAAGGGCTTAAAATATATAAAAATAACCATACAAACATATGGTTTCTACTTCGCGGATTTTCATCTATCGCGGGGGGTTCTGGAACGCAACCCCCGCGATCGAGGAGGGATTACTGTACAAGCGTTTCAGTTTAAACATAATGGATTTTGGGTTTTTTTTTTTCCTTCAGTGAACTGGATATGCCTTTTGCAAGATGGTCTAAAGATCAAGTGTGTAACTGGCTGCAGGAGCAGGGCTTGGGAATGCATGTAAATTTTTCCAAACAGTGGATCGTTTCAGGACAGACTCTTCTACAGGCTTCACAACAGGATCTTGAACGGGTAAGTGACAGAATGGTATCTTTCTTTATGTGATTGAGTAGTTGGAACTCCCTCCAATGGGCTCTCAAGGACCTTGTTAGACTTGTTTTACTAGAGTCCTAAATAATTTCCTTTGATTTACCTTCAAGACCTAAAGCAGGCAAGTCTTATACAAGTGGTTGATATGAAAACGGTAGGCTGTTGAGACACAATACTGCTGTTACACTGGATTAAGCAGTTATTTGATAATCTTCTTAACTATGTGAAAAATTATACAAGTAAAGACTAATTTAAAGGTAAGCCCATGGGGAATGGTTTACTTAAAGCACTCTTTACTAAAAATTGTTAAGGGTTTCTTTTTTTGTTGTTGTAAAAAAAGTGAGATATTCTCTGTATATTTTGGCTTTGTTATGACTGATGTGACAGTCTAATTGCAATTAGCAGATTAAATGGTTATGTATTCTGAAGCTTTTCTGAGGATCATAAAGCAAATTAAGGTATAAGGGCTCAAATTAGCAATATAAAAGCAGTCTTGCTTTGGAAGAGTGACTGGGTCCTTTTTCAGTAAGTATTCCTCCTACACACTTTGTACACATTGGCTGTCACACTGATGAAGATTAAGATTATAAAATGCAGCTTTTCTGTGAGTATATTTCTGTAGCGTAGATACTAGGAAAAGCAGATGGAAAGTGACATGGTAATTTTTCATGATTTGAAAGCATTATTTAAAATAGCTGATAGACTATTAAAACTGGGGGAGATTGTATGTTGATGGCAAGAAGCTGTTCTTTGATGCTGCACTTAGTGGGAGCTATGGCTTTAGTAGTCATGAGAATATACATCAGTCATTTAAAAAAGATAACAAATTACTGGCATGTGTTTGATTAAGATTGAAAATAGTTTGGGATCCCTTGTGACTAGAATTAACCCTTAATGCCTGGACCCTGATAAGTTACAGTCTGTAGCTGTAGCTCCCTTAGTTAGAATTAGCAAGGAATTGACATGTATTGTAATACACAAAGTGAGCTGTACTGTGGCATTGTCACCACATAGTAAGGTCACATAGCACATCTTGCTTCCCATATTATGTGGCAGGTTGTTGTTATTATTTTTTTTAATACATTGGGTTATCTATACCAGCTAATACCGCTGAATCAGAAACATTCCTTTAACACAAAACAAATACAGTTTTCAAGTTAAGTATAAAACATAGACGCCTCATAAGGAAAACCTTCTGCCTTTATTTGTACAGTTCCCCACCATGTCACTAAAAAGAATGATCAAAATGAACTTTTCAGCCAGTCTGTTTTCTCCCTGCAGTTTTTAGGGGCTTATTTCCAATTTCCAAAATGCATTAAACATTAGATTCGATTGAGCTTTACATAAAAGTATTTTTTTTATTATTTTCATTGTGATTGTTTGTGACAACTTCTGTGTGTTGAAGGGTGTTTCAATAATCACTGAGACACTCAAATTAGTGGAAAGTTGAAGATGAGAGTTTAATAATTTATTTGTAGTTTAATACAGTTTACTATTATATGTCAATTTTATCAATATTTTAAGCACTACTTTTATGACCATTGTTTAATCTGTATGTATAAATTTTTACCACACATAAGAGGACAGAACAGTGGATCCTCGGTTCATGACCATAATTCGTTCAAAAACTCTGGTCGTAAACCGATTTGGTCGTGAACCGAAGCAATTTCCCCCATAGGATTGTATGTAAATACAATTAATCCATTCCAGACCATACAAACTGTATGTAAATATATTTTTTTTTAAAGATTTTTAAGCACAAATATAGTTAATTACACCATAGAATGCACATCTTAATAGTAAACTAAATGTAAAAACATTGAATAAAACTGAGAAAACCTTGAACAACAGAGAAAACTAACATTGCAAGAGTTCGCACTATAGCCTTACGACCCGATCGCTGTAAACACTTTTTTTTAATGAGTTTTAAGCAAAGGGGAAAAAAATGAACATTTGAAAATCTGTAACTTAATAAACAACCAAGAAAAGTAACATTGCAACAATTCACGCTACGAACCGAAAAATGAACATTTAAAAAATCTGTAATACAAAAACTAACCATAAACCACCAAGAAAACTAACCTTGCATGAGTCGAGTTCTGGCATGAAGTAAGGAGGAACTGGGTGGAGAGGAGGTTACAGTGCTTAGAAGCCATAGATAACTGCAAAAGCACACGAAATACTGTAGAGCACAAAGAATTCACTGGTAAAGCACGCACTTCTGACTGAGAACAATGAACAGGGAAAGGCTGAACACATGCTTAAATACAGTAATCGGTGCGTATGAACCGGAAGGGAAATGAAATGGAGCACAAAGAGTTCACAGTGAAAGCACACACGCACGTGCAAGCACGCACATCTGACCAAGAACAATGCAACACGTGCGGAAATCATCGGCGTGCACAAACCGAAAGGGAAACTGACTTGTTCGTATACCGAGTGTGTGGTCGTGAACCGAGGCAAAAGTTTGGCAAACTCTGGTCGTAAACCGAATTGTACGTGTACTGAGACGTTCGTGAACCGAGGTTCCACTGTAGTTGTAAGGTGATTAGGGCTTTATGTGTTAACCCATCTGTGTTCACAGTCGCTTCACAGCTACATAACCACAGAGTTGGGCACACACACATCTGCTGTCGAGCATTGTGCCAGTCGCATTTTAATACCATACCAGTCCTTTTAAATTAAATTGTCATCAAACCATATATCATCAGCTATACTACCTCAGACCACTGAGGGCAGGCAGTCACTGTACATTCACGTTGAAAGCAGTTTCTTAAGCCTTTTGTCACATAATGTGACTTTTTGTCATTGAGTATGTCAGATTTACCAGACTGACCTCCTCACTGCACCATGTCAAATTACATGACTGAAAATCATAGCCTATGTCACATTTATCAACTGAGCACCGATCTTCCAGTACAGTCGTGCTTGCCCCTTTTTCTGACAGACAATAGTGTGCTCTCTTCTGTTTGCAAGGTTCACAGTCTCTATCCTGCCTAACAAAGCTGTGAGAAATGTCAATAGCTTTAAGTCATTCAGCTGCAGTCTCTGCCCTTTTTTTCATTTTTTACATTCTTTCCATAAAACAAGACATCAAAACAGACGTGCTTCTTTTCTATTTTAAAACACGCACATTCCTTATTCTTCCATAACTATATTCTATACATTGTATTGCCCAATGAACACTCATTGGTTCTGAACTCTCACACTCAAAAGGCCCTGCTTGATTTTATTGTAGCCAGTCACAGACTAGTTGTTCTCAGTCATTCAATATGTCAAAATAGACAGTCGGCTTCATATGAGAGCGCCACCGACTGCCTAAGATTTTGGAAATGAAGGCTATGACTGGAAATTGCTGACAGATCAGATTACTCTCTCCCAGGATCATTAATAATGTCCCATTTTTCTAAATTGGAGACGTTTTTCATGTCATTTAAACTAATGTGCTCCCCTTTTTGTTAAATGCTTCTATATCAGATCATGGAAGATGATCTTATTCTGTAGCTATAGTCATAAATGAGGAAGCTCAATACATTAAAGAAGTAGAAGAAAGTTATATTATTTAAAATTCTCAAGTAATGTTCTAATTTTGTAAAGGTCAAAGCAAAGCCCAGAATGAGTTTACCTGAGAATTGCCACTGTGATCTCAAATTGGCAAAACAAGAAGTTGAACTAAATACTGAATTCAAGAAGGCACATTTTGCAAGCAAAATTCTGTGGCCCACCACTAAATGAATATTTAGCAAAGCTCACTGTACTTCACATTTCTGCAGTATTAGGTGTTTTACTATCTTGGAGACCAATCGTTTGAAATGCAAATGCATCTTTTATTTCATCTGTTGAACTGAAATTCATGAATAGCCAACTTTGTGTTCTTTTGCTGTGAAGGTCACACATCCTGGTCTGGTTACTTTTTCCTTTCACATTGTTTATATTCCCTTACCTGCTCTCTTACAACAATAGTTGGCTATTACTTTGAAAAATGTAAATGCCTGATAAATATTAGATGTAGTGACAATGTGATTTTTTGATGTGCACAAGAGTGTCAGTTTAAAAAACTTGGTAAATAAAGCCAAATATATTAAGAATAAAAGTGAATGTGACAATACATGTTGTATTATGTACTCAATAACTTTAATTAAGCAAGCACTTAAAACATATTTAATGTTATAGATTCTTTCTTTACCCAATCCCACTTCTTGTGGAGTTTTTTTTTTTTCTTTCCAAGTATACTCCCATTTTGTTCACTGTTCCAAAACACTTACAGATTAAGTTGACTGGTGACCCTAAACTGGATGAGAGAAAGTGTGCCTATGATTGACTAGCACCTCGTTCATAGTTTATTCTTGCCTTGCATTTGATGCAGTCATGTAGGCTCTCTTTTAGCCTATATGATGACATAAGTTGGTTTGGAAAGTGAATGGAAGGATGCTTCACACCCACAAAGAGAAACTGTTAGAAATTACCACTAAAATCCCATAAGCAGTCGGTGTTAGTGCTGGGCCGTATGACCAAAATTCTATATCATGGTATTTTTCTAAATTATACCGGTCTCACGGTATTCAACAGTATTTTTTCCCATGCATGAGTGGATGTTAACCACATTTTCCACTGCAATTACTGCAGTAGACTGGCTAAGAATAACCTATTCCACTGTCATGAGAATTGTACATTGTACAAAAAAACATTTTAATGTGCACACAAGTATTAATACAGGTTTGCATGGCCCCATAAAGTGATAGTTTGCAAGGGGGTGGCACCAATGAAGAGAAGGAATCACATTGCATGATAGTTGCAGTCAATATAGAACCTTTTTATTGAACAAATTTTGCAAACAACTTAAACTAAAATTTTGACAACATATTTTCAACCATCCAAAGAGGCATTTAGACTTAGTAAATAAATATAAAGTAAATATAATGTAAAATAAATATCCAGAGGTGCGTGTCAAAAGTTGTATTGCACTGAACATGTCTTAGAAAAGGAATAAATAGTAAATATTTTTTGGAAACCAACTACACTTTCTGTTAATGTTAACAATCTCTGTCCACTGACACGTTAAAGTGACTTTTTAAACAACTTTACCATCATTAAACTGCATAATATTTAAAGTAATAAATAATAATAAAATTAATAATAGTGCAAATTCCAGTAATAATACTATTACTTTAAGACTTCAAGCCCAGGTTCATTACACAGTATTCACCAAATAAAAATAAAATAAAACAAGTGCAACTTGGTGATGACATCTTTACCAACTGAACCATCATTTAGGCAAATTGCGTTAATATGGACCTTGCTTTAAGCTAAGCTATATACATGAATAATAAAACTGCAACTTGCATTTATAATGCTATTTGTGGTATAGCCCTACAGAATCGTATTAGGGCCACAGTGAAGGAAAAAAAAAATACGGACACAGGGAAGAAGAAAAAACCTATATGGCAAGATTAAAGTCGACATTTCCACTTTATTCTCATAGTTTATTTTATAATTAAAGTAGAATGTCGTAAACCAAACTTCATCCTAAAATCAATGTTTAATTTACTAGATTTTCTCAAACTCCGTCATAAGTTAATGTAGCACATTAAATGCTTGGTGTTGTGTTCCCTGACCCAGTTTTTAATCGCTACATGCTTCTTAAACTGACTTTCTCCGCACTAAGAAAAGTGCCGGCAGAGATCACCGCACAGAATACATTCACTTCATGATATTCCTGCTCTCTGAAAAGTTAGAATGCTAAGGTATATGCTTGATATCATTTTCAGGATGAAATGCATTAAAGCAGTTATTAAACATGCACGGTAGTGAGGCGGTAGTGCTGGTCCCTCGCAGTAAGGGGTCCCCAGGTGTACGTTCAGTGTAAAGAACTTTATGGCAGGTGTGATGAGGCTTCAAAAAACTGGATGTATGAATCGGTACCGCACAGGTTTAACTTAAATATTGTGTAAATGTTGGGTTCGTGATCTGGTGGTCGGCGACACGAACACAGAATTCAATGGTTGTTCTTCTGAGTGGCCTTTCTTTATTGCGTCTCTATCTGACGTACCAAACCCTCGGCTCCTATCCTTCCTTTTTCTTTCTCCACATAACCAATTACCACACGATAAACGTCTTTGTGAAATTAAAACTAGTTATAAACTTAGACCATGGAGTGTTCAGAACTTTAAAAAAAATCTTTGTTATACATGTTTAATTATGCCATCCATTCAGGCTTGAGCCGATCCCAGCAAGCATTGTGTGCAAGGCAGGAGCAAATCCTGAACGGCAGCACATAGCATGGTCAATATAGCATAACAAAACCCGCCATCCTACATGACTTTGAAAGGAAACGGAAGCACGCCGAGTAAACCCACCAGAAAAACATGCAAATTCAAGGCAGGGTACACCTGAGACCCCCCTTGCTGCGAGGCAGCAGTGCAACCTCCACTCCACCGTGCCCCCACATGATTAATACATGCTTTAATGCATTTCATCATGAAAATTATATTAAGTATTTATCTTCGCATTCTAAATGTTCAGGGAGCAGGAATATCATGAAGTGAATGTATTCTGTGTGGCAATCGCTGCTGGCGCCGCCTCAGTACAAGAGGAAGTCAATTTAAGAAGCATGTACCGATTTATCGTGGCTCGGGGAACACTTAACACAAACCATTTAATTTGCTACATAACTTATGATGGGGTTTGAGAAAATCTAGTAAATTAAATATTCATTTTATGATGAAGTTTAGTTTACAATGTTCTACTTTAATGACAAATTACGAGAATAAAGTCAACATGTCAACTTTAATCTCGACATAAACGGAGAGAATAAAGTAGAAATGTCGGGAATAAAGTCAACATGTTGTCACACTATTACACAGTACCCAGGTACATTACACAGTATTGAAAAAAAATAAAACAAGTACAACTTGGCTTGCAGTATTATCCAGTAGTATAGAAACAGTATTCACAGATTTGGACATAATGGTCCACATCCAACTTTTTAAAACCAAAGTATCTCCAGGCAAGTATCATGATTCTGTGTCATCATGTTCAACTTTATCGTCGGCTACTGCTTCAGTTTCTCAATGTTCTTTGTCCATTTTCACTGCACAATACCTCCACTACCACGTGTACTCCATTGCGTATGTGTTTAACAGTGTAGCAGTGAAAATGGTCCCCCCTTAAATAGTTTCCTGCTGCGCCATGTTCCGAACATTGTTTAGGCAATTTAAACCGGTGTTGCGGTACAAGAATAATCCATATCGTAACAAAAATAAAAAATGGTTTTCGGTATGAAGCAGTATACCGCCCAGCACTAATCGGTGTACATCAATATTTGCCATTTTACATGGATGTTCATTAATACAGAGTCTACACAGAGATTGTTCATTAAATGCTGGTCAGCATGGGCTTGAAATATAATGCACTAACCTGTAGACCACAGAAAGTTCTGTCCTGTCAGAACAATAAATCAGCACCAAAGTCTTGAACACAATTTTGTCATATCCATCAAGTTATTTGGTGAAGTTGAAAGAGCAGGGCACCTTAGCTGGGTAAGTGTAGCTGTGCCCTCCTTCCATTGCTGACAAAAAACATGTTAGATAAATTACAGTTGTTAAAAATCATGTGTTTTTTATTTATATATGTATTTAATTTTGTCTGCCTAATTATTTGACAAAGATGGGCGGCTTACAAGTACTGTATCTAGGTTTTTGGAGGAAGAATATTCTAATTTTTAGATTATACCTGCCTAGGTGAGAAGAGATGGGCTGGCAAATGATTGTCGATGCTTGAATGACTTTATTTTTCTTTATCAATTAAAAGGACGTAAACTACTACTTGTTTTTGGTTTGACGTTTCTGTTCACCTTTCAAGCCAGCAGTACATTAGTTCACTTGTTCATACTATGAGGTCAAATAATGTAGTTGATGCAAATGCAATTTTTAGAAATGACTTAATATTGCACTGTCATGTTTATATTGTTTAAACATTTAGATAACCTCTGGTGTTGAAAGTTTTTGAAGTATGTGGTTAGGAATTCTGTACATTGTGTAGTGGTTGCTATCGTGTACTGAGGCTATAGTTTTATCCTAGTTGAGCTGTTTGAATTTGGTTTGAAACATGCACAATTCGGGAACATTATCAATTTTTTCATCAGTTATGTTTTTGAACCCAGTGTAGTAAATTCTACGGCATCCCTTTTTCTACAGGAGCTTGGACTTAAACATCCTTTACATCGGAAAAAATTACAGCTGGCTTTACAAGCACTTGGCTCAGAGGAGGACGACAACAAAGGAAAGCTCGATTACCACTGGGTGACTCGTAAGTGTGTACAGTTCTAGAGATTCAAAATCATAAAGTGAACAGGAAAATCATGTAACTAGAAGTCATGAGAAAGGAGGTACTTGGTAATTAAATGTGCTCATTTTTAGGATGGCTTGATGACATTGGACTTTCCCAGTACAAAACTCAGTTTGATGAAGCAAGGATAGATGGGAGAATGCTCCATTATATGACTGTTGTAAGTGTCTCTTTAAAATAACTGCTCATTTCACTGTTGAACAGTAAAATCCTCGTAAACATGGACTGTTCTGTAAACTTTTTAAAATATTTTTCAAGTCACAAAAAATGCTATATATTCCATACAAATGCTTTCTTTTTTCCTTTCCTGAAACAACTGCACTACACAAAATTATTTGGAACATTTCAGTGTTTGTTTTTTTGGGAATTTTTTGTGGAGAGTCATGAATATGTGGGGTTTACCAAATTTTGATTTTCAAAAATCAAGACTGGGAGTGGAAAGGGATAATTGACATGCCTCCAAAATGTTGATCTTTATTACTTTTTCGAATCTAAAACAAATTTATCAATGTAAACTTCTTGGTTTACATGTTTTAAGTGTTGGTTTAATACTGGTAGTTTTTGCTTAGAAGATGAAAACCAAACAGCCTGATTTGAAATTTAAAGGTTCAATATTTTGACAGCACCAAAGTTGCAATCAGTGGCAGTGTCACCATATTTTATATCTCAAGTGCTCTCAGAGCAGTTTCAACAGAAAGTGGTGCAATCACAGCATTAATTATTGCAAGCAAAGGTGCAAGTGAGCATCAGCTTCTAAATGGTGAGTGCTTTTATTTGCTACTAACACATACAAATAATACAGTAGGATTTACAGTTGTTACGTCCAGCTTATAATCACAGGTATTTCTAATTCTTCATTTGGCCATATTTTGTAATTACACTCTGGTGTTCAATTGTTAAAGAGCTATGCCAGGTCCACATATCTGTTAATGGAATTAAACTGCCACACGTTTGTTTCTTTAAACAACCCATATCACATGTGATACCAACATCTGGTATACTGTATGTGCAGCACCAAGTTATACTGTGTGCAGATTCAAAACATTGCAACAAACAAGAATATTGGCCTGTGTTTTATTCACACCCAAAGTAACAAGAAAAATGGGATCCCAGACAAGTTTAGGAATCCTGTAAATTTAGGCATCAAAACAGAGGATGTGTCAAGGAAAAAACAGGATCTCCCTGGTCACCCTATAAATAGGTTTTTGCCAAGATCTTTTTATATTTTTGAAAAATGCTCTTCAGAGCTAGTAGAATTAAAGACATTTTACATAGCTCTTTTAACATCTGCCACTGATCCAAAGTAAAGTGATAACACAGAGTGGTTGGCTAAATTTCATATTAGGAGGTTCACTTCTTGTTACTCATTAAAACACTTAATTTCTAGAGGTATGTTATTTCTTACTCAACAGAAAGTTGAGAAAGTTGTTAGATATAACAAAATATATTTATTCTGGATTTTTCCATCAAGGAAAGGAAGTGCATTTCTCTACTTCTGGACAATAACGCTGTTAGCTTAATCTAATGTATGCTGTAGCTTGTTCTGAATGTTTGGCCTTGAATCTAATTGTAATGTTCTGCATGTCACAGCCCTTCTTCATTTACTGGCCTGCTGTCCAGTCCACTCATAACTGGAGCACACGCCTGCTTAATGTTAGCATTCTGTAAAAAAAGGACCTTGTTCAGGGGTTGAGGTAGAGGAAGAGAGAAGACTAGAGTGGTTTTGAACAGGGCAAGATATGAAGAGTTACAATATTGTGTAAAAGCCATTTTATCTTTAGGTTGTAGTCAAGACATAGTAGTAGCCATACATTGACTTTCATGAGTACTTAAAATGTTATTAAAACACTAGATTAGATGTGTGCTTAAATGTGCCTTTATGTTTGGTCATTTGGTTTATTTAGAGGAGTTGGTGCACGGAAGACTTTGGTGCAACCGCTTCCTCCTACTTTCTGTTTGGGAGCTTTTTTGGTAAATTGTTAGTTGCACATAAAAGAATACATCTATGTGATCCCATCTGTACCATGTAACAATTACATTGTTTATATGTACAGTATATGACAATTTTGGACTTTCTGTCCTGAAATACAACTATATGCATAAGAGGAGCTCCTTATATACTATTCTGTTAAGTGATGATAAAGTATTTTGATAGCTAATTCACTCCATCAAGAGAGAGATAAAGTTGTGCAGTAATTGGCAGTTTAGTTTATATTTATACAAAATTTGAAATAACTTTTTTTGCACAATTGTTTCATTGAAAAATCTATGTATCCCAATTTTGTTAGAACATACATAATCTGTATTCTGTAGGTTTACAGTACACCTATTTAAACAGTACAGTATTATGAAAAGTGCATCTTTTTCACCTTGTTGGCCTTTTCGGGTTGAGTTGAAGAACTTTAAAAATCAGCATTTTCGTTGACCCATTATTTTTTTCTACAAATCTCCCTGAAGAATGTTCAGTTGCTGTAGACATTATTGTCTGTTGTAAAGCCCAGTTGACAAAAGATTAATTGACCCTGGTGGCACGTTGAGATTGTGGATTGGCTATTGAAGCAGTGTAGTATTTAGAAGAGCACACCCAATGTAAAGCTTGTTTTCCCCTGCTGTGGGTTTGTGGGCGGTGTGTTTATCATTACTGACACACCCTTGAGGCATATGGTTGTCCAAGTCAGAAAATAATTACAGCAGCACACCTAGCTAGAAAAACAGGTACTTATCAATAAAATGGAGCATTTCCTTAATCTTCTGTGTGACGATATTCAAACATTTGATAAGCATGACATGCTGTACACCACATTGTGCCACCATTACAGCAGTGCTTTTTAAGACCTGTGCATTAAAGAAATGTGATTAGGTGAAGGAGAATTTGTTATCTAAACACACAGTTCTCATCGGAATAGGTGCATGTTTTTATTAAGGACACTATCTGAGGTGTTAACATACAGTAGGTAGGGTGAGCAAGAATAGGTCAAGAGGAACCTTAAAGTCTGTTTGGAAAATATATTTCAAATAAACAGGTAAAAGAATTACTGCAAGATCCAAGTATTTTTCCACTGTTTTGTGTAAGTAGAAAGTTGTAAGTACAAACAGTACATAGTAGGAGTATATTTTCATTTGGCACGTGAACTATATATTAGAAATACTAGTTGTAACCTAGTTTCTAAAGCATTATTTTTTTAAACCATGAGCTGCTTCTCCTTCTGTTGCTCTTTTCATTTTTATATGGACTAAAAATTTAAGTAATTTAAACTACCTGTGCTCTATATCAGAAAATGTATATGAATAAAAGCTATTCTATACAACTAATTTATTTATTACTATTATTATTAGTTTGTACATGCAAAATATCTTACTCTATTCTGTTCATGCTAGGGCAACACTGGGATCTTCTTCATGCTTCTACTGTTTTGACATGACATACTTAAGCACTGAGAAACTCTTTTTAAAAAGCTTGCTGGTATAGACAGATCATGAAACAGGCATGAATCATAATGTCTTCATCCACTGAAAAATAGGCAGTTCCTGCTGGTATTTTGAGTTACTGTACAGCCATGTAAAAAGAATGTCTGACAAGGCAGCTTTCAATTCTATAGAACTGGAGTCATAACTTTTTTGTTTTGGTATAAATAACCATTTAAAGTCTCCACCTTACAGTACAGCACATTTAATGTGCAGAACCTGGTAAATTGCATAATATGTTACACTAGCAAAATACCCGCACATCGCAGCGGAGAAGTAGTGTGTTAAAGAAGTTATGAAAAAGAAAAGGAAACATTTTAAAAATAACGTAACATGATTGTCAATGTAATAGTTTTGTGACTGTTATGAGTGTTGCTGTCATCAAGGATTTGATTATCATTATTTCTTTCAATCAGGTTCGTATTTGGAGGATGTGTTGTGTTCAAGTTACATTCTGTCTTTGTCAACCGTTGTAAAGATAACAGGTTTCATTCATCGAAGTGTTCACTACCCAAATCGGTACTCATGAATCTAAGATGTTTAACAGGCATTCCCGGTATTAAGTTGTGGATTTGCCTGCGAATATTTAGCGGCAGCGTGTCTATGAACTTTATTTAAACTTAAGCTTTTCCTATTGATATGTCTACAAAGACTTTTTCAGCTTCAGAGGGTTGTTCCTTTCTTACTGCATCAATAAACAGCTCGTCTTCCTCTTTATCTGAGACATCACACACTGCTTGCACGGGTTTACCTTTCCTAGTCCTGCAAACTTTAGCGAAGTGGTTCAATTTACCACATTTTTTACACTTTCTTGCTTTAGCTGGACATTGACTTTTTCCACCGTGTGCTTTGTTTCCGCAGTAGCTGCACTTATGAATACTTATGAATATGCTTGTATGAGTCACTCGCTTCATATTCTTTTGCTGCCTTCTCAATTGTGTAATGTGTTTTTTGTTCAGCGCTCTTTGGAGCTCTTGCTTGTTGTCTGCGTACTGCATTCAGTCAGTTCACGTGAGCCGCTCGGAGTACATGCATCGAAGGTTCTTAGCCGTGCTTATGCTATCTCGTGCGATCTTGCGATGTCCACGGCTTTATTTAATGTTAGCTAAGACCCGGCACTTAAAAGTTTCTCTCGTACTTTTGCTGAGTTTGTGCCAAACACTAGTCTATCAATGACCATCTCATCTTCGCTTGCATAAGCACAGTCCTTCACCAGCAATTTTAACTCCGTTACAAAGTGATCATAAGTCTCGTTTATACCTTGTGTCTTCTCACTAAACTTGTATCTTGCAAATATCGCATTCATCTTAGGCATGACAAACGCCTCAAAACGGTCATAATAAGTTTTCAGTACCTTGGCTTCCTCCTGGGTGAGCGTCCATCTGTTAAAAATGTCTTTTCCTTTTTCCCCAGTTCACTGGAGCAGGTAGCTGCATTTCTTACTCTCGTATTTGCCTTTTAGCAGGCCAGAAAACATCAGCTCCACGTGCTGTCGGAACTTTTTCCATTCTCCCGGCAGGTTAAGAGAATCCCAGTCAATTCGTGGCGAGGGAACTCCAGAAAAAATCCATGACTGTCCTCTATTCTGACACCATGTCTTGTTTTCACAAATTGTGAAAAATTAAATGATGGCGAGACTTTCTTTTAAAGTATGCAGGGGAACTTTATTTATTACAGCTCTTACATTCACAGCATCTGTGCTCTAAATTAACTTCCATAATAGTAACCTTGAGGTCCCTTTTTTCCTGGTGCCTTCCTGATGACATAGGTGCCTAAACCATGCCTGATAATAATACATTTCAATGACATATAAATATTACAATGATCACCTCGATAGACATCTCACCACCCAAATCGCTACTCGTGAATCTAAGATGTTTAACAGGCATTCCCGGTATTAACTTTTTGATTTGCCTGCGAATATTTAGCTGCAGCGTGTCTATTGGATTGCTGCTGACGGATGGCCTTATATGGGCAGGCACTCAATTACGTGGGAGGCGTGGGTATGGGGGATGCAATATAGGCAGGCAGCCAACTACGTGGGAGGCGTGGTGATGTGAGATGCAACTCCGCCTCACACGGGGACCGAGCTGCAGGCTATGGCCATATATATGTACGTAAGTAGGATTCAGTTATGACCGTTACGCGTAGAATTTCGAAATGAAACCCACTTAACTTTTGTAAGTAAGCTGTAAGGAATGAGCCTGCCAAATTTCAGCCTTCTACCTACACGGGAAGTTGGAGAATTAGTGTTGAGTCTGTCAGTCAGTCAGTCAGTGAGGGCTTTGCCTTTTATTAGTATAGATAAAGTAGAAACAAAAATGTATTTCTTGCAGATTTCTGATTTTCCTCAGGACATCTTTTATAAGTCTTTTCATAGACAAGTAATCATTCTGTCAATTTGCCATGGTACGTTTGATTCAGCCATCATCTACATAACTGAGAATGCTACTTTAGGACAAATCACAATCTTCACACAAAATTATCGTAACAAGACTTTAAGACTACAGATATCTTACTATAGTTTTCGTTATTGTTGATTAAATGCTTCATAAAGAATACCTTCTATGAATTTGATTTGAACATCTGTTCAGATTTGTTCCATTATTTGGCTGAAATTTTCTAAAAGTTTACTTTTTTGCTATGAACCTATTTAATACATTCTGGATTTTGGGGAAGACAAAATATTTTTTTCCCCACAACATTCACCTTAGATACAATATTTGGAAAAAATGCTTTATTTTATTAATTCTTGGAAAATTTCTGATCCTTGCTATGTTGCTGGAGCAAAAACTCCACTCTGGGCACACCCCATTATACTGTATTTCAGAAGAGAAGAGGACAGGCCAGTGCCCCTTCTGGCTAAACCAGAGTAATGCAGTGAGATGTAAAGGTTTAAGAGTTGGTCGTCACCCACCAAGATGAACCTGTCTGGTCAGCCTTAGGAATAAAAAATGCAGAATGAAGGCAGATGCATTGATGACATTGTTTTACGTTGGATCTTCATGTTATGAAAATAAATATTCAAGTCATGTACAGTACATTAATCATTATTTATTTGTTTACATTTGTTTATCCTTCTGAACAGAGTTTATGTACAGTTGGATTTCATTCTGCTTTCTAATACACATTCACAGAATGTCGAGTGACTTAATATTTCATCAGAATCTGTGTGAGAGTGTACCCCCTGTTAGACTTGTACTCCATCCAGTGTTGATATCCATCTTGCACACAGTACTGCCAGGATGGACGCTAGCTTTCTGTGACCATGAACTTGATAAATGGGTGAGAAAACAGATTGGGAGAGCAAATGTGGGTCTTTCGCTGAATGGGAACTCAAGTTTTCCTGCTTTTTGCTGCTGGGACAATTTTTAGGTCACCTAGACTTTGAGCATCAGAAAGGATGGATGGATGTTTGACATTGGTCACGATGCAGGACATTATACTCTACTTTTAATATTGATAGTTATGATACACAATGTGCATCATATACCATAAATAAAATTCATTGGTCCCCGGTGTCTTCAACTTGCAAAGCTTTTTCTGACCTTGCACCAGAAGGGCTCAATAACATTCTGTATCATCACACTCCTGACTGCCAGATTTGATGCACTGACACTGAAGCCTTGGCAGTACTCTTATTTAATCTGTGTGTTCCATGAATGTTTGTATCCCCCTTAGACTTTAGAAAGGACACCTAAAAAAGTATTGAATCTGCGGACTGTGCAGCTTAGAAGCCGTCTGTACTTCAGGTCATTTAACTTACGATTGACTCCTTGGCCTCACTTTCATTATTACTATGACTGTGTCGTTGTTACCACAGTTCTCCTCATACAGTTACATAATGTATTTTCTCTTATGTTTTGTTTTCTTTTTCTTATTTTTGCTCTGACTTTACCTGTGTTATTATAAGCAATGTGTTATTGTAAGCAATCATTTTTTGACTTCTATTTCCATTATTCTCATCTGAAAATGTTTGTTCTTTGCATATGGGAAAGGCATTCTAAAAAGGCTTTCTAAAAGCAGGCATTATAGAAAGAAGGATAAATCCAATGTGTGTAGTTTGTGTGTGTGCATATGGCTTTTGTAAAGCTTACATCTCATTTCAGGATGATTTGCTCTCCTTAAAAGTTGGAAGTGTACTTCATCACTTGAGTATTAAGAGAGCAATTCAAGTTCTACGCCTTAATAACTACGAGCCCAACTGCTTGCGAAGGCGTCCATCAGATGAGGTAAAAGGAACATGTGGCTTTTGAAGTAACTTTGGGGGAATGTGTATTCATGTTGATATTTTTAGTGTGCTATTAGGAAAGCATAAAAAGACTGGTTGAAATCCAGATGTGCTTCTTAGAGACCAGAAATTGGCTTCCTTTCTGCTTATTGTTAAACAAAAACAAATCTGTTTGAATTGGTATTTACAACTTGTTGGCATGTTGTAGCAAATGTCAAATTTATAGTTTGTTGCTTAACCCCCGAGTGTTTTCCTCTTTAATTGCATATCTCGGCTTTTAAAATTTTATCAGGACAATTTAATTGTAGTGTGTCTGTTCTTTCATCCATTTTTTAATGATTTTTACAAAATTGTAAGGTCTGGTAGTTCTAGTCACGACTTCACTCTTAGCAGGACTGTATAGTGGTGTTTTAGTATATGAAGGCACAAGAAGTAAGCAGCCCATGACTCAATTTCCATTACTTCGGCACCTAGTCATTTGGGTGTCTTCATTTGTACATACATTGTGTCAGCGTTACAGTATACTGTATATTATTTATTGTTGGGCTTACACAATTTCTACCTTTTAAAATAAATCAGTGATGGTATAAACATCTTCCACATGCTTGGCAAGGTTGCTGTCTGCAAACGCAGATGCAGAATGCGATCACAAGCAGGTAACGCTATCATAAACTGCAAAGCAGGACCCACCAGAAAGGTGACCACCGTAATCATTTTACACTGCTTACATGCCATGAGCCATTAAAGCTTCAGGCTAAATTACCCATGTTTATGCAGTGCAATTGTGATGCATTTCTAATATTCATATTGTGATTTGTTTTGAAAAAAACCCCACCAGACTTTATTATCTCTTCTCTTTGTGAATTCCTTAGAACAATATCACTCCAGCAGAAATCTCACAGTGGACAAATCACCGTGTAATGGAGTGGTTGCGGTCAGTGGATTTGGCTGAATATGCCCCAAATTTAAGAGGAAGTGGAGTACATGGAGGATTAATGGTAAGGCCTGGTAGTGCATCATCTGTAGGCAAAGCTGGGAGAAAACTGACAATTATAACATTTATACATCATTCATTTATTTGTTTTTTTAAGGGTATTACCTCCTAAAGATTCACATTTCACCTGTTCTTTAGTGACAAGTCAAGTAAAATGACACTTTTTCTTGGTTAACTAAAAAAGATTAAAATATGCAAGCTTTTGAGGCAACTCAGGCCCCTTCAGGCAAGATATTGTAATCTTTTTAGTTTAGCCAATAAAAGGTGTCATTTTGCTTGACTTGTCACTACAATCATAATGGCTAGCATGGTACAACACCCTAGTACTACACCTGTTCTTTGTAATGGAGTATTCATACATGTCTTAATTTCTAAATGTAAATTACATGAATTCTCATAGTTATTAGTGACTGTTATAATAAAGAATTGCTTTACCCTTTTTATCTTGCGGTACCACCCACAAGGTAAACTTTTTATTACATTAAAACTTTGCAAATACATAACATCAATGGTATTGAATGTGTTGTGTAATCAGTGAGGCAGCATCTATAACATGTTCTTTACTTAAGGAAGGAGTGGTAAAATAGAAAAATCTTTTCAAGCAGTTTGCTTTTGAATTTGAAAATGTGTCAGAGTTGAAGAGTTTTTTTTGTACAAACAATTCAATAAGTTGTGCTTTTATTCCCTTTAGGTGCTGGAGCCTCGATTCAATGTTGAAACTTTGGCTCTGCTCTTAAACATTCCACCTACCAAAACTCTGCTTAGACGTCACCTGGCCACTCATTTCAATTTGCTTATTGGCTCTGAAGCCCAAAAACAGAAACAGGAGTGCATGGAGTCTCCTGATTACACTCTGCTCACAGCTACTGCAAAGGTTAAGGTAAGAACTACAGTCTTAAAAGTGGGACTTTTCACAAACCTTCAGTGCTGCACAATATGGCTTGTCATTTAAATTCCATGTATTTATTCCATACTTTTTTGGGCCAAGACTATTGCTATAATTAATTTGAATCTGAGCTCCTATTTGTTGTATCCCTTTGCTCTTGTCTGAAATCTAAATATGAGTTATTTGATACAGCAAATGTTTGTAATGTTGTCGGTAGCACTGGCTTTCCTGCCTCTATGCAAATGTACCCTAGGTGTATGGTAGGTCTTTTATGTGCCCCCACCCCAGTTTCCTCTCCATCCTTTTCTTAAATGGCTTAGGACTCCCCAAGAACAGGATTGCCAGGCTTCATAACAGCTCCTACTGCCAAACTGTAATATATCTGAACTTGACATCTTGACCTTAGTGTTTTTTGCAATGATTTAATAAATATGTCAGCGTTTTTTACCCATATGTTTTATATATGAATTGTGTTTTCATTTTTTATGGGCTTCATCAAATGCACCTGGTGTCATTACAACTAAAGTAATAATAGTTTAAAGACTTGAATATGCTTGTTGGAGGGCAAAGATAATAGTGTGCTTTGGGTGAAAATGTAGAAATGAGTCAAAAGTATGTGGCGTTATTCAAAGCAACCGGTTCCTAAATTTGTGTGAAAAGCTTTTGTTTTCCTTCTTTTAGCCCAGAAAGCTTGCATTTGGAACATTTGGGAGTCTCCGGAAAAAGAAGCAAGATGATGGTGAAGAGTATGTTTGCCCAATGGATTTGGCCTCACCTGTACAAAGTAGTTTTCATAAAGGATATAAGCGTGGCATGGAGCTTCGTTTATATGATGACGACCTAGACCGTCTGGAACAGGTAACAAAAAGACAAAGGTTTTCCATCCCATTTCAAATGTAGAAAATTAAAAAAAAATAAATAAAAGTGTTGATTTGGACTTACTACAAGTCAGGTCAGTGGAAAGAGTCCAAGCAAAGAATCATTTAAAGAAAACCCCAGTGGTAGAGTGATCATGGTCTTGTATGGCTATATCAAAACAGCTGAATGGGTGGGACCAATAAAGAGACCCAGACATCTTGGGACTCCTTGCGGCAAACAACTACAATTTTGTTTGTCACAGTTGTCATTGCTGAAAGTATGTAAAGTTCAGTTTACTTTTGGCTCATTTGTAACAGCAATAACATTAACAACTTGGTTAAAAATCACATTTTCTCATTTAGATGGAAGACTCTGAAGGTACAGTCAGACAAATTGGAGCATTTTCTGAAGGCATTAATAACTTGACAGTAAGTTTAGTTTTTTTTTTTTTTAATTGGATTTGGCAGCAAAAGCAAAACTGTATGACAGGCTGCAAGTACCTGTATATATATGACATTTCATTGCAATATGCTATATATTAGTATTTCTGCTTGTAGTGGTTAGATGACTGTTAATTAGTAGATCATACACATGCACATTTTTGACTCCTTCCTACTCATGTACTTCTAAGGACTCTTCCTTTTACAAATATACAGCTTATTCAGTAGGGCCTGTCTAGTAACAGGTTTTACTTTTTATAGTACTAGCAATGGCTCCATCTTGTCTGCCAAGCAGAATTTATAATGATGTTTGGCTTACTCAGAAAATGAAATGCTTATTTAGAGGTATCTTTCAGCATTAGAGTTGTTTAAAAAAAATAAATAAATAAAAATCAAGGTAGAGGTTAAGTGGAGAAATAAAATATGCTGAAATGGAAATAGCAAATTCTCTCAGTTTATATTTTCTGTCATTTTTAACCATAAAGAAGAAAAGTACTTACCCATATCAACAGGGAATCCAGATACTAAAGAAAGAAGTTAAATGAATTAAATCACTGGACCAGGATAATGTTTATTCAACTTTTATTAGAAGTGGATGGAAATACTATATAGAAAGTGCTTGGAGAAACAAATGTCTTAACTCCACATAAACCATGACCAAGATTCAAACCCAGGAATCTGGATCTATAAAGCTGTTGTATGCCACATTTTAACCTAAGATGAAAGCCTCTTAAATCCCCCTTACTGATCTGGAACATTCCTTTGATATTCTTCATTCCTACTTGTTGATTATCACACGCTACATTTGTTGTCTAGGTGCTGTATATAGTTAACTGGTTTCTGACATGTTCCTGTGATAATTTTTAGTATTAATGTATAATTTACAGTAAAAAAAATCAATGGGTTTATTTGAGCACAGAACGTTTTACATCATGGATTTATTCTTATTTTAGAGCATGCTGAAAGAAGACGAGTTTTTCAAAGAGCTTTCTACGTGTTCTCCAAGTTCCAGTGTAATGGATGAAGACTCAAATGTGTGACAAAGAAATTCAGTGAATTGCAATTACTAATAAAAAAACAAAAATGGCTGTGAATGAAAATTATTTAAATGTAATTAGTCATTATTATTATAGTGCCCCCTGTACAGACTGTAAAAACAGGCGTTGCATGTTACAAATACCGGTTTGTATTTAAAAGTGGAGCATCTAATGTCTTTATTCTCATTTGTAATATGGTTAAGATGTTTTTCCTGGTGGGGAAATATATATATGCAAGAAGGAATTTTGACCTGCTTAAATACTTATTTGCTGTATTGACTTGCTACAACGATAAAATGGGATATTGTTTTTTTAATAACACCACCATAAACCAACAAGTAAAATGGATGAATGCTTGGTATACAACAAAATCAAGATTTTAATACAGCAAGATCTGTTTATGTGCCAGCTGGTTTCTGGATATACAACTTTTTATACTTTTTTTTTTTTTTTTTATATATATATATATATACGACTATGAAGAAAACTACTTACTTAACCAGCTACTGACAGCCAATGTACCTGCACTTAAGTGTAACCGGAGCAACAATGGAATCATTTTGAACAGAAAAGTACATTTTAGATGCTGTGTATATCATAATTGAGGCTGTCATCCTTTTTTTTTTTCCTTCTGTTGTCATAATAAAGTATTCAAGTACATGATGTCTGTTTAGTTTGCAAAATGATCATTTCAGGGGTCAAATGCTGTGCAGAATGGAAGTTGTGTGCCAAATTTCAAGTATGACTATTTTTGATGAATATTTGGACTAATAAACATTGACATATAGACTTAAAGGAAAATTGATGCTTAGAATTTACTATACAGTGCAGTCTTTCAAAGTAAATTACTGCATTATATGTGATGATAGAATTGTCAATAAGCCACATCTTCTATAATGGTCTGCTTTGCATGTTACAGATTTTTATAAGAATTTTGTTGTGTTGAAGTAAAATTTCTTATTTTTGTCAACAAAGGCCCTTTCACCAGCAGAGCTTTAAACTTACTGCTGTATTTGTGCATGTATTTATTACTAAAAACATCAACACTTTTTTCAAATGCACCACCATGCGGATATAATTCATGTATGAGCAGACATATTTGTGTATTATTTTTTGCATGTTATTTATACTTTCTTATTACAGTGCCTGACTGTAGCTGTTCTGTAAAAACCTTAAGACACAGAACTCCTGTTGTTTATTCACTGTGATGTCTTAATAAAGCAAAATATTTACAAATTCTTATTTATAAAACTACTGACAGATTTGTACTTATTGCTTTTTTAACTACCTTATCAAAGAAAATATTGTTTATAATAAATTTTAAGAAATGAATACTTATGTTTTATAATGTTAGGTAAATTTCAAGTTTAAAGTAAAGTAGCTTATGTACTAAAATATTAAAACAACTCTTTTTTTACGTGAGGATTTTTATGTACTACCTTGTTACATTTTATTTATTTTGAAGTTGTTTTTTTTTTTTTTTTGTTTGTTTAATCACGCTTGCCTTTTCTGCCTCAAGCTGCATTATGGATGAATAGATTATGAATTTTCAACTATGGTTGACACATCTGAGTTAACAATCAGTGTTTGAAGACTTATAATGTGGTACCATTGTGCAAATATCAATAATCACTTGTGCAGTTCACATAATTTTAAAGTAGGATAGAGCAGTCATTCTCAAACTGTAGCTTCATGTTTTTGTACTAACCAGTTTTATGATCAGTCAAGCATTTTACCTTTGTTTAATCTAATTTAATTAGCATGTCTTTTTTCTCTTATTCTGCATTCATAAAAACATAGTGTGATATTTATATTTACAGAACATCTTTGTTTTAGTTTTGTTTTTTGTTTTTTTTGGCATAGTTTGCTCCCTTAATTGTATCCTAATAGTTGAAATTGAGCAGACATCAGAACAAATCACACTGAACACAGAAAGGCTACATCAAGATCAGGCCCACTAATGTACTCACTAGTAATTAATGGATTAAATAACCAGAACACCTGGAAAACAGAATAAACATCTTACAAAATAAAGTTAAAGAAACTATTCAATAACCCACATGTAAAATACATAAATGTTTGGCACTTTTTGATAATTTACCAAAACTTACCAAAACTTAGTTTTGAAATTTTACATCAGCCCCAAGTCACAGAAATGGGGCTCCAACTAGAAACAGAAGCTGGCTGGAACACAAACCTGCAGCCACATCCCAGGGCAGAGTTTGAGAAACACTGGTTGTAGTCAATGTAATATATCTACCATTTCACAGCCTGATTAAATATGTTGCATATTAGAGGGGGGTTCTATAACATTTTGTCTTGCTGTTATTTGTATTACTTGCCTTTTTTCTGTGTGTTCATTATATATTTGCTTCTAGCGTGCAGTTAAGTGACACATTTCAAGTAATACACTGGAGGAACAAAACTAGCACATGTGGAATTTATGGTTGGGTGCTGCAGCCACTAAGCTACACTGCCTAATATACATAAAAATAGTCCAAGCTTTATGTTGACTAAATACAGACACTTCATAAAAATTAGTCTGAACAAATATAAGCTGTTATCCACCATTTTTAGTATGCTAGAGTACAGGACTTTAAATTCATTTTATTTATTTTTTTTAACTATATGACTAATGAAAAGCTCGGAGCACTTCACATTTTACAATCTTTTAAAAGACAGTAACAATAAATAGTAAGTAAACAAGGAATACAAATTTTGTTTAAACTGTGTGATTCTGCATAGTAATTAATGCCCCATTGTGTTTGGGTTATTAAAAAATTGATGAGGAGACCTACGTATGTTTGGTAGCTGCTAATTATTTTGGATGGTATGACTCGGAGAGGACTGAGTGTTGGATTCACTTTACCAAGAGCTTCGGGGGGGAAGGACTGATAAACTTACTGATGTTTTGAATGGAACTGTTAAGTATTCTGAAAGTTTAAGGGAAAGGCATCATCATCCAGGGGTAACTGCTGTGTTAAAAAAAAAATACCAACTCCTTGAGCATGATGTACAGTACCTCAAGAAGCTCTGGATCACAACTGTCAATATAAAGTACAAACAGGAATTTTCAGAGTCCCTACTGCCTCCAGCTTAACAGAGTTGAATTATACAACCAGGAATTCTACACATGACCACCACTAATGTTTAGTCTTAGAAAAAAAGTCCCCTGTATATCCGTTAATCTTCCCATAAAATGTGAGTACTGCATGTGCACATGCAGGGCTTGTAATGGTGCAGTGGAGTGTAAAAAAAATTGAGCAATATCTAGCATATTGATTGATAAACATTTTGTGTATTTTAACTTTTAAAATTAGTGTTACACTTGTAAAATGTTTAAAGGGAAGAAAGCTGTGTAGCCAGTTATAGCTTAAGCACATTTATGACCCTACTAGATTAAATAACATTTTTGTTTAGCCATCTGTAGTGCAGATGGATGTGTTAACTAAAGTGGACTCTTTTTTTTTTTTTTTTATTTGTATGACCTTACAAGTCTATATTCCCAGGAAGAAAGCCGGGACTGGAGGACAGGTTTGTACCATGGGAATTGCCTTGTACCCATTGTTTCAAGTCCTGGTAAAAAGATGAACCAAGGGAGCTACCTTGCACTCATTATTTTTGGGCATATTCTCATATAATACAAAAAATGTATAACATAAATCCTGCTTGTTGTCCAACTCTATCTAATTATCTGATGTTATAGATAGGGAGCCTACCTGAGTACATGCTGAACTATGTACGGTACCAGTCGGTATGGTAAGAGTGTGGGATTTAAGACAGTCTGGTAAAGTCTACATATTAATGAGTATAAAATGGGGAAAATAGGGTCAGCCATGATTATTGAAAAAAAGAGAAATATGAGAGAATGACATTCCCAATGAATCCTCATCATCAGGTCCAAAAATCAATCAAACAGTCTAACTTAGTTGTAGTTTTGATTGTGGTATGTGGACGTACGAGGCATGAAATCAAACAATATTTATTTCTGTAGGTAATTTTCATAGTAAGGTTGTAGCTCAAAGTGCTTTACAACATGCCAAAGAAGTAGTTGCATGCAAAGACAGCATGCAACAAACTGCAAATCTGCACTGACCCATCCTTGAAAGCCATACCCCTAATTAAAAAAAAAGCCAAATGGTTAAGGAAGAGTATAAAACATGGGCACTCTTCCATGCTAGGAACACACTGGTATTGTCATCAGGCAATAATGTAAATGGACACTCAAGCTGAGGACCCAGATAATGACAAGAATGACTTGCAGCAAGTCTTGGAAGAAAAAAAACAGCCATGATAACATGAAACTATGCAGGGAATAAACTAACACAGACAGAGCGAATCAAAGGCAGTGAAGCTGTGAAATTAGTTGTTTGATCTAAATCAAAAAATCCATGATTCAAATCTCCAACATTTCAGTGCCCAATCCAAAAATCCTATTATGTAGACTGAGATAATACAAAATTCCTAAGTGTAAACTTTTTATCTGTCATTTTATGTAGTACTAGATAATGAGCCTTTTGATGAGTTGTCCCTACAGGTCATTGAGGGATCTTAATAATGAGCTCTAAAAGGAAGGAGTATCATCAAGCAATGCTCCAGATGAGTTATGTCTTCTTTTCCTTGTCTTATATACAAATATAGGGTGGGCCAGATCTAATTACGCAATTTTCATTACGCTGTAACTTATTAAGTTTATTACATAGAAAATCACCCGAAAAATTCTGGACCATCGAGAAGTGTGCAAACTGACGACATGAAGAATCATCTTCGCATAAATCAAAGTCATCCAGACGATCTGGACCACCCTGTAGATTAGTTTAGGCCAAAACTGAAGTCTTCCACAGTTCTTTCCCATGGACTTCCCATGAACACATCAAGTGTTCTAGATGTTTACTTGCTCCAACAATCATAGTTCAAACCTTAGTTTACCTGAATCTGATTTAGAGCAGGGAGAGGTTGCACGTGACTCTGGAACAAGGATAGCATTTCCCTGCACATGGATGACTCTGCTGTGAAATATTTTGGGTACAAATCAAGTAAACTATTTCCATCACCCACAGTTATTAGCTCAAGTAGAGAGCACAAAATCTGTAAGCACAAGGAAGTATGAGACATCAGTTTCTTCCCAGTATAAATGGCAATCAGAGCAAATACAAATTATTTCAAAAACATCATCTCTTTGAGGTAACAGTCTAAGCTTATAGTTACAAAAGATATTTGCTCCCCCACAAACACCCAATGTACACAGTAAAAAGTGCAGTGTAGACAAAACCTATAAGATGGTTGCTGCACGGTACATAAAGCAGAAAGTGCCTCAAGGGGAAGGTGGTTGTACTTTCTGAAATGACCCGAGGACAAACATTTTATACACGTTATGTGGTCAAAGAAAATAAATCAGGAGTGGATTATAGGAGAGAGAAAGGGATGAAGAAAAACAAAAATGGCACCTGTGTAAGGATTAATTTGAAATATGGGGAAATTTTGATTAATAAAGATAGATGAGAGAGACAGAGTATTAAACTGGAATGGGAGGCTGAGTGGGATGCAGGTTTCACTTCTGGTACATCTCTATAGGTGGATTTTGCAAAGGCTGCTGCTCCTTCTGGCTTGGTTGAGGATCTTATTCACAATATGAGAAGGGTATCATCTATTAATGAAGAGTATTGGAAGTGTGCTTCATCACTGCAGGGATGAAAGAGTATGAGGAATTGTGAAAAAGCAAAAGGGGTTATTTAGTGTTCCAAGTATGGAAGGAGCTGTACAGAAGATATTAAGTCCTGGAAAGCTGACAGAAAGACAGATACCAAGGAATGACAGAATTGTGGCCTATACGTTAACAGTGAACCTAAGTGAGGTACAGGCACTGGTAAAATGGCTAATAAATTCCAGAAGGTAGCTTCTGGAGCAGGAGGCAGCAACAACAGAATCAGAAAAAGTTAATCCACCAAACAATTTGTCAATAAGCGTTCGATACAAACCTAGTGGTAAAAAAGTAACTTTTGAAGTGGTAAGTCTTATTTTTTTATTAGACAGACTAGAAGAAATACACAAAAAAACTGACATGAACTGGCTATGCCAGCTAAAATGATGATAAGTCCTCCATTGATTAAATTCTCTATGCAGTGCAAATTAAGGCCAAAAGAAGGCAGTGTTATTTGGTATAATTAATTGTAGATAAGGGTGGTTTTGCATTAATTGTGCCACAAAACTAGAACCACTATTATTTTATACATGCCAAGTGTGAAACTAGTTATCTATTCAAAAGAGAGCATTCCAATTTTTGGGTGGCTACATACAAATACCTCTAGTGATGGTACTGCTAGTTCTGCCACATACCATGTACTTAATGTTGGGCTTTACTTTATTTACTGAGAATTGTTTAAATGTAAGTGTACCTTCACATTACTGAGGGTGATACTGCTATTGCTCACACTCTAAAATCTTCTTTTGCAAAGTACTGATCCAGCAACACTACCAGTTTGTGCCACAGGTAGTGTACTCAAAGTAAAAAAGGAACTGCAAATACTTCTACTAGCAGACAGATGTCTCATATGAGCTAAAGTCTTTGTTGGAGCAGAGAATTAGCAGATGTTTCATGAGCTTCACCGAAAACAGCAACATTCGAAACTTTGGGGTCACCCAGAAATTTTCATGTTTTTGATAGAATTGCATATCCTTAATTAGTTATGTGTTAATGCTAATTGGTTATAAAAGAAATATTTGTAATTGCATTAGCACCCCTGAAACCTGTTATTCTGTTAACTTGTGTTGCAAGGTCTTGACATTCCTAAAGTTCAATTCTGGGCTCAAAATGGACAAAATGGAACTGCTTTCTCAAGAAACATACAATACAATACAATACTGTTTATTTTTGTATAGCCCAAAATCACACAGGAAGTGCCACAATGGGCTTTAACAGGCCCTGCCTCTTGACAACCCCCCAGCCTTGACTCTCTAAGAAGACAAGGAAAAACTCCCAAAAAAACCTTGTAGGGAAAAATGGAAGAAACCTCGGGAAAGGCAGTTCAAAGAGAGACCCTTTCCAGGTAGGTTGGGCGTGCAGTGGGTGTCAAAAGAAGGGGTTCAATACAATACAATACACAGAACAGAACAAATCCTTAATAAAGCATAATAATAAAAATTTTTGAAGTACAGAGCAGAATTTAACAGTAGATGATATCATATAATAAGATTTTGATATTTTTAGAGTGCTGGAGACCTCATCCGTCAAGCTGCCTCCCCATTTGGCCATTCCACGGCTGAAACGTTGCTCGGCCAGCCAATCCGATGAAAGGGCCCCTCTTTCCCATGATTCCTGTGATCCTCCACCAGGGATGACTTTACCATAGGCAGGCAAACAACTTGGCAGGTGGGCCGTGGCACCAATTGCCACATTTGAGTACCGAGAACAGAAACAGAATAGGTGAGGGTTAGTATTCAATTATACTTATCATGTTACTTATGTTTTAGTGCTAATGACTAACAACAGAGATGCAGTATGTACAGTTAATCAGCAGCTCTAGTCACGATATGCTAAACTGAAGTAGTAAGTCTTCAGCCGGGATTTAAAGGCTGGGACCGAAGGGGCATCTCTTATAGAAGCAGAAAGACCATTCCACAGTTTAGGGGCCCTGTAACTAAAAGCTCGACCTCCCACTGTTATTTTATTAATCCTTGGAATCATAAGCAGACCGGCATCTTGAGATCTTAATGTGCGCTCAGGTTTGTAAGTCATGATAAGTTCAGACAAGTAAGCCGGACCTTGGCCATTTAATGCTTTATATGTTAAAAGGAGGATTTTGAAATCTGCCCTAAACTTAACCGGGAGCCAGTGTAAGGATTTAAGAACTGGAGTTATGTGTTCATATTTTCTTGTTCTTGTAATAATTCTTGCAGCCGCATTTTGGATTAACTGGAGGCTGTATAAAGAACAGTTTGAACAGCCAGTGAACACCGCATTACAGTAGTCAATCCTACTAGAGATAAATGCATGAATTAATTTCTCACAATCCTGTTTATTTAGAAAGCGCCTTAATTTCCTAACATTTTTAAGATGGAAGAAACATGTTTTGGACAACTTTGTAATATGTGCTTTAAATGACATGCTAGAATCAAAGATAACTCCTAGATTGCGGGCTGATTCAGTAAAATTAATTGGGATTCCAACTGAGTTAAATGTCGACAAAATATTGCTGTGATCAGCGTCATTCCCTCCAACAATTAACATCTCTGTTTTATCTGTATTTAAAGACAAGTAGTTCTCATTCATCCATTCCTTTAATTCACTAACACAACTAATTAAAGACAACATCGGAGAAACTTCATTTGATTTAAATGAAAGGTATAACTGGGTGTCATCTGCATACGAGTGAAAATTAACATTATGTTTCCTAATGAGAGATCCCAGTGGAAGCATGTAAAGTGAAAACAGTAAAGGTCCCAGTACTGAGCCCTGTGGGACACCATATTGAACTTCTGTGTATAATGATGGAGTACTGTCAGCACATTTCTGTACATATTGGAATCGATTTGATAAATAAGAACTGAACCAAGCGAGCACGTGGCCTGTAAGACCAACATCATTTTCTAGCCTGTGCAGTAAAATAGAATGGTCAATGGTGTCAAATGCTACACTTAAGTCTAATAACATAATAACAGTGGAGTTTCCTTCATCAGAGGATATCAGAATGTCATTTACAACCCGTGTTAGTGCAGTTTCTGTACTATGACCAGTGCGAAAACCAGACTGGAATTTCTCAAATAAATTGTAATGCATAAGGTGTGACTGAAGCTGACTGGCGACTACTTTTTCTAGTATTTTAGAGAAATGGTAAATTTGAAATAGGCCTATAATTATTTAGTATGTGTGGGTCTAGGTCTGACTTTTTAAGTAAAGGTTTAATGACTGACAGTAACATGTCAGTTTATTTATTGATTTATTTATTTTGCAGAATGAAGGCTATTCCATGTGACACAGCAGGGGAAACATATAACAGAGATTACCACTATTTAGTTAGACCCTGGAGAAAGAGGTGTTTATTATTTTGTGTTTTTTTATGTACTTTGCTGTTCACCTATATTGCTTATTTTGGTTTTGTTATTAAAGCCTTATTCTTTGTTAATTAGCATTGCCTAATTATTATATTTTTCTTCTTTTTTTATCTTGGAAAGCACTTTGAGCTATATCATTTGTATGAAAACGTGCTTTACAAATGAATGTTGTTTTTTTTGTTTTTGGACACCTGTATTGGTGTTTGGGGTTGTGAGACACCCCCTACAGGCCACAGTGTACATTTAATCCTGCATGTGCTAAGGGGTAAATAGGGGTTAATTTGCCTAGATTATCCAAGAAGCACTGAGTGTAAGACAAGAAGCAAATGTGGTGGATCATACATCGGTCCTTTGCAGAGCACAATCGCACAGCCAATCAGAGAAAAGGATGCTGTGTGCAATCCAGTAACAGAAACATATAAGTAATGTATCAGGTTAGCTTTGAACCAATTATTTGCTATAAGATATTTTGAAATAATGTGATCTGATAGCACAGCAGTAACTAGTGTTCCTACATTGAATCTTTGGGGATGGATGTTGTCTGCAGGTTTTACTTGCACCTTACAAAGCACATGGGAGGTGGTGCTGGTGCCTCGGATGGAGCCTTATATACCAGCATCATTACATTGTCCATTCACTCACTCACTCACTCACACACACATATCCTGTTTGAAATCATAAAACAACCTAACCAGTACATCATTGGAGTGCTTAGTTCAAGAAGACTGGGACCTTAGTATTAAAGCAGCAAAAGTACTGTTATGATTTACCGGGCTCCATTAAACTCAAAACAAACTTTTGCTTCCAAAACTAGCCTTCCAGGTTCCAGTGAAACCTAGCATCAAAATGAGCCTAAACCCAAAACCCAGCAAGCAGGCTTGTAGCCAAGAGAAAAAATGTATCAAAATGGTGTGCCAAAAAGGCAAACCTTAAGCAAAAACAGCCAGTATATAGCCCACAAATCTAAATCCTTAAAAAATGCCAAAGGTCTTAAAAACCAAAGATTAAAGCTGAGCAAAGGCGTGGCATTCTGTGTAACAAACAAAATTAAAAAGCAGCTGGTCCTGGTGTAAAGTGAGGTTAATTGGTGCAAAACTTTCGCACTGGTTTGATTGCGAAAAGGACAAGCACTAATACATTGGAGCAAGTTAAAGCTGCAGGTGAGTGCTAGTTGGGAAGTGCAGATTGAGCCTTAAGCAGCCTGACATTCTGTGACAGAAGTGCCCAAGGACAAAGCAGCAGTTAGCACACAGGGCTCAACAGAGTAGCAGTCATTGGAAGGAGAGTGTGACGGAAACAGACAATTGTGCTGGTTGCTGAAAATGGGACTTTTCAGTCATATGTAAATAATAAATTAAAAATCTATCATTTCAAGCAGTAATTGCCATTAAAACACTAGCCATATCATTGCTTTATCTTAAATCAATTTAATGATATTTTACTTTGGGTAATGAGCTGATATTGGATTAGACTAGTTCCGTATTTTTCAGATTTAACAACACAACACATTTGTTTATAAAACTGCTTCATTAACTAACTTATCCTTAATAACCAATGTATTAAAATGTATTTAAACAGAATTCTTTCTCTGGCATTAATTAACTTATATATCATGACATATATGTTCAAAAGTAACATAATGCAATGGTATGAATATATTTTGCAAAGCATTTAATTATCGTTAGTTTGGAAAATACTCTGTCTAAATTAAAATAAATATCACCAGCTCTGGACTGTGATCTGATGAAGAATGAGAATGCAGAAAGATGCAGGTGACATTAGGTTTTTTGTATAGGGTTGCTGTACTGCCTGTCCACGTCCGGAGTCAGGTACTTGACAATTAGAGTGGTCATCAGAATAGAGCTGTTGCTTCACCAGAGATATCTACTACAAATGCACCCACCCTTGGAGAAGAACCAGGAGTGATCATCTCTCCACTGGACTATGAGTCCTCAAAAAGAAACTGGAGACTATTACTGGGGTAAGAGAATCTCAGTCTACTAGCTCAGCAAACCTCAACTGGAAAAGTGAACATAAAATGAATTAAGCTTCAGGCTGTCCATCCGTGTACAATGTGCACATTCTCTCCATGTCTTTTTGGAGCGGCCTCCTCCTCAAAATTCATTTGTATTATTATCATTAGCAACTTTAAATATGGCATATTGTCAGCAAATGTGTACCCTTGAAGTGAACCCTGAATTGGCTAATGTAGGTATGCAAATACACAGCAATATTTGTATCAATCCATCCATCCATCTTCCAAATCTGTTTCCACTGCAGGGAGAACATACACGTGCACAAACATACTAAGGCTAATTTAAAATCACCAGTCTACTTAACCTGCAGTTAAAAGGAATCAGACAAAAATTATACAAGTATACATTGAAAAAAATTGTTTGGATTATTTCATGTGATTTTTATATACTGTATTTCTGAGCACTGAATTAAAAAATGAAAAACAGTTTTCTCTATCACGTAACATTTTTTCACTGAACATTTTTAGCTGTCAGTTGCAGTTATGTTGTTTTCACATTATATTTAAATATTAATATTTCAATGACAATTTGTTTGAATTTAATATTTTCTACTATTACAATCTAATTTAAAGAATTTTTAGTACCATTGGTCCATACGTAGAGCCCCAAAAGTTCAGTGTATCTTGCTTGGTAAGCAATTAAGGCATACAAAATTCCTATGTTTTCTCTGCACGTGGGACAGCAGAGTCAACAATTATATTGGGTTCAGAAGGAATGGACAGCTAGAAAAAAACATTACACCTTAATCACAAAAGCATTATCAGACTTGGCTTGGTGGACCCAGCTAAAGAGCTGCTACCAGCGTTTTATATTAGGCTTTTGTTTAATGAAGCAGTTTGTCAGTTATATCAAAAGATGAAGTCTCTTTTATGTATTTGTGCAGAAGGTTTCTGGATTTGTGACTCTAAATTGAAAGAGGGAATTTTTGCCGGACCTGATATTAGAAAACTGATTTCTGATGAATCTTTGGTATTATTCAGAGAGGTAATTACAGTACTACGTTTTTAGGTAAGAATAAAAAACAGACTATAAACAAATTGTAAAAAAAAAAATGTTTTAGTTTAAGAAACTGGGTTACAACACAAGTCTCAAAATTTACCTTTTGGATTCCTTTTTTGGTGCAAGGAGTGAAGAGCAGGGAGAAGGATTCCATCAGGATATGAAGGACATGGAAAGAAGGTCCCAGGGACAGACTGCTGACTGATTCATAGGGACACACCAGAAAAAGTTTACCAGCGATAGACCAGCAAATGAGGTTTTGGATCAAAAAAGCTAAGATGTGGCAAAAATTAGGCCAATTATTATTTAATTCAACTTACATATAGTTAAAAATATTACTTTTGAATAAATATTTTCATGTGAAATCAATTAAGAACAATACTGTATACCTGAATAAATTGTGTAATTCGTTCAACTTTAATTACTTTTTTTGTCCATTTTGTACTTAAATGTGACAAAATGGAAACGCTGTGTGTTTATGAATGCAAATTAAAAAGAACTATACATAGTTAAAACAACATTTGATTAAATGTACAGAGTACTGTGGTGTTTGGGATGAAACAGACGACTTTCTCTCGCCAAAGTCATTTTATGAGATACTTTGCTGGAACACATTTACTTTTACATGTTGAGTTATGAGCATCCCAATAAAACCACTTACAACACGTAGAACATGTCGTGTAAAGGGTAAGAATGACGCGCACTGCTACTTTTAATTGCAAATTCCAGCAAATAAGCGACTTTCCGCCTACCCTTTTCAGCACCTGCTCACACCTGTTTTGGGCTTTTAACTTTGAAAATGCACCTCCATAAAGACACCGAATCAAAAACCTTTAATACCTGTAAAGTTTAAAGGACCAATTTGTAGCGGTTTTTCAGATGACAGTGGAAAATAATGTTTGAAATGTTTACTTACATAAAGAAACAAGTCTGGGAAGCTCTACTTTCAGCTACGTTAGCTCGACACTGGAAGGCGTGGTGGGCGGGCTGAGGCCACGCCCTCGACTGGGGCGACGTCGCGCGCAGGTGCACTGACTCACCTGCCGCTTCGAGTTGTACACCGTCGGCTGAATGTGCTGGCATACCGATTCCACTGTTCTGCTATTAGAATGGGACAAGTGCAAGATCGGGAGCCTGTACAACAAGAGCGAAAAACTGATGCAGTCTGTGATGTATTCGGGCAGGGTATCGCGTACGCCGCACAGAAACTGAAAGAATACCTGGGCTTCGATGACCCGCAGAGTAAACTTCAACCCAGCACGGACACTCTGAACGAGATCTTTCTCGTGAATTTCATCACTTTCTGTGTCGAGAAGGGCGTCGAGGAGCACATCACCACAAGCAAGATGACAAAGCAGCAGTCTCTGTTGTTTGGGGTCGACTGGATCTGGACGCTTTTTGGACCGGATAAGAGCGTCAGGCTGCAGTTCACGGTGCAGACGACGCAGTTGTCCGATTTGGCGCTGAAGGAGAACGCGCAACCGCCCGCTCTTCCCCCTGCCACAAACAACCGGACGCCAACAAGCGTCGAAGACGCGCTCTACCGCAACAAGGGCAAAGTTGAGAAACTCGAGGAGTTTTGTTCCTTGATTGGGGAGGACTGCGTGGGACTCTTTATAGCGTATGGACTCCCAGGTAAACCACGAGAAATGAGAGGGGCGCTTTTGGAAAGCATCCGTAAATATCGGCGGAAAAAGGCAAGTACGGACGAGAGCGCGGTGCGGGACTACTTCATGAACACGGACACCTTCCTGTCCACACTGGAGATGCTGGAACGCTGCTTGAACCAGAAGAGCGGGCGCAGGGACATTGGAAATGTGTACATTAGTTTCATTTGACGTGCGTAAAAGTTGACCATTACAGCCGCAAGGAAACAGTTTCTGGCATCGTTTAGCTTTTTCTAGTTGTTAAGTAGTGATATATGAGATGTCTGTAGGATTATCGAACTTTTGGGGCATAATTTCCAATGCTGCCCTTTAAGGATTCTCGGACGTATTACGCCAAACGAACTTAGGGTTCACTAGATAAAAAAAAGACAATGAATGACAAAGAAATGTTTGTGACAAGCTTTGAGAATTGCCAAGTTAACCACAGAATTGGGGCTTCCATCGGACTGTCACCATTCAGTACAATGTCTGAAATACTGAACACAATATGCTGACATTTCTAAGGATATTTAATTACTGTTGAATCCTGTCAATAGAACCACTGTTTTAGGAATTGCCTTTGCCGGTATTAAGCACCCTATTTATTTTTGGCAATGATTCTCCAGTTCCAGCCTTAGTCATTCAGAGACCTGTGGCTAAAGATTTTTGTTTCAATCAGTTCTCAGTGTAGTTTCTTTTTTTAAAGTGGATTTACTGAGAAACAGTTCATACATATGCATGTAAATAATGAATGTGTGCGTATATAATATAAATGGAATGTTTATTCAGATTTTGTTTGACAGTCTTAAATGTTTATTTAAGAAGTTCCAGGCTTATGAGTACACAAGTGGAAGTATAACCAAAGAAGCGTTCTTTCTTTCTTTCTTGTAAATGTTTATTTTATTTTCAAAAGCAGAACATTACCATGGCTCACTACTCAATCAAATAACTAATCGTAACATAACCAATACAAACCATTTACATCACAATCAGAACTGAGAAAACGAGAGGAAAAATAGAAATACAATGTTAATAAAAAGGTAAAACAGGATTCACTCCCACCTAAAAAGAACCTGAACCATTTTAATGATCTTCCTCAGTTGGCACTATATGGATATAAATAAAGCAGCCACTTTTTGAAGGGAGTACCACATTTAAAAAAGGAAAATGAACATTAATCAGTAACGTTTATTTGAAAGTAGTTGATCTTTTGTTTTAGAAATACAGTATGCTGCAATAAAATATGTCACTGAAGGCATCCTTCACAAGCAGTACTCTGAACCACTGGCCGGAAGGAAGGACCTCAAACTCCATTCCTGAGGGACTTTAAAAGTTTCAGACATTTGTTTTAAATAATATCTTTCTGAACTGTGAATTCCTTCTGCTAATGGAACTTCAGATTTACTTATCAAGAATGTATTTTTCACTTTTCTATGAAATTCAGACAATCTTTTTTATAACCTATTGCTGATGAGGTGGTTATACAGTTTCATGCAGGGAAAATGGCAAATGTGACAGCAGATTTTAAATGTTTACATTTTGACCAAAGTGTGTAACTTGTTTTTCTTTTTCTATGAACCTGTTAGGTTTAGGTTTGTCTTCCTCCAGAATTTAACTTCAGATTTGTACTGTTCTGACAGTGTGTGTGCATATATGTATGCTTGCATGTATTTATAGAATTGGTTTTTTTTTTTGGTTTTGCTTTACATATTTCTACTACTGATAGTTTCAGTGACATACCCTGTTTGAAATAAACAAAATTTAAACTAAATGCAGTGGTAGGGATTCAGCTGACACACATTAAGGCCTTAACCATTAGGCTTTGCCATATTGACTGTCTTTGGTTTTGGCAAAAGCTCACATTTCTATGATGTAAGTCATTTGTGATGATCATTCACCCAGTGTGAGTAAAACATATTAATTGACGTTTTTATGAATGACACCAGTGACTGCCTATCAAAAATTCACTGCTTTCCAAGGAAACATTCAAGAAAACATAACCTGAAAGTACTAAAAATGAGAAATGACTTCAAAAGGAGAAATCCCATAGTAACCTTTATTTAGTGATTTTTATTGTGTTCAGGTTGCAGGTTTAATTGAGTCACTTTTCTTCAGACAGGCAGGTTACAGCCACACCTACACTGCATTCTTTGTTTAGACTTTTTTTTATTTGCTCACTTTCTGCTTGAGAGTGTGGCTTATGGTTGTTGCTTTAGCTCTAGATGTCTGAAGTTCACATTTTGTATGGGATTTAAAAATCACTCCATTTTTATGTAGATTCTCTCAGGTTTTTCCAAAAGATATGGGGCCATTTATTATTTCAAATTAAAAGTGATCCAATATGAGCTACGGTAGTTTTGTGAGTGAATGTGTCCTGTGTCAGACTGGTGTCCCTATCACTATTCATGTCTGTTTTGTCCTTGACTTTACTAGCGGGCTCCAGTGTGCACCTTTCTGCTCATTAAAATAGGCTGTTCTGTAAAATAAACTAATGCTATTTAAGAATGAAAGCTTAATTCTTTTTACCACCAGATAAATTTTAATAAGATATCCAACAATCGTGAACACCAGCAAAACTTGTAGATTGATGCTATTTGCAAACTCTTGCATGTTGATAATAAAGTATCTGCTCTGATCAAATAAAAGAATACAGCTTGACACTTCCTAAACCTCACTATTGCAAAAACATATTTTTTGTTTAAAATATTAGTTCCAATAAATGTTGCAGACTGGAAGAAACAGCAAGCCCTCCCATTAAATGGCATGTTTTGTTTAGTGCAAAATTTATTTTCTGATATAGAAGTTGGTAGATGAAAACCAAAAATAAATGATCTCCCTAATATGCATTAATGTTGCCCACTTCCAGAACATTTGGTAAATTCTTAATATGAGTGTGATATATACAATGTGTGTGTGTGTGTATATATATATATATATATATATATATATATATATATGGAGGCAAAGGTCTGTGGTACGGTTTGCATAGTTGTAGCTGGAAATCCACAAAGTGTGCAAATGATCCATTAAAGTAGCATACAAGCTTACAAACATGCTGCGTAAAGTTTGTTTATGGCTAAAAGCAAGAAATCAGCAGCAGAACGAGGTTTATAGCATATCATGTAATGCATATCCAATGGTATACGTGTGGCAGACATCGAAAACACTTACCACACATATAAAGGAACATCGCAATGCAGTCAGAAGAAAGGACCCACAATCTCTGATTTACACACATACAAGTTCTACCGGACACACATTTAAATGTGTCTTGGTGTAAGTAAGTCAAGGCTAATACGAAAAGTGTCCGAGAACTGGCTGAATCATGGCTATCCAATGAAAACGCTATTAACAGACATTTGGACATGAACCCAGCATATGCAAGCTTGAAAAGAAGAACATGCATTTGACCAACACCCTCCACACCCCACCTCATCAATCCACCCCCTACCGCCTCCATCTCTCCTCCCCTTCTTATTTGCTATATATTGTCTTAGGTTTAAAATAATTTTCCTCTGATAATGATTCCTGGTAGGAATTGAAAGCTTAGGAATAAAAAACTATTTTAAGATATATTATTTATTTGCTCCCTTTGTGGATTTCCAGCTACATATGTGCTGCCTGTCTAAGACAGGTTGAAATTTAAGTAATTAACATATACCTTTGCATTGTCGTTTGCAGTGCACCATGTAATGTATATGTCTCTTTTACATGCCATTTGGAATTAGATTTGTAAAAATGGTTTTAATGTTTGTGATGCAACATCTGTTGGAATGACATAGGCATAGCAACCACTTGGACACACAGACACATAGTTACTGCCAAATCAATATAGCAGAACTGTAGGCTTACATGCTACTGTGGTCTGGTGTGGTAACTAAGGAATTAAACCATAATCCACAAGGTCCTGCAACTTTCTGTGTGAACTGGGACAAGTCAGCTTGCCAGTCCTGCATTATGTCAGTGTATACAACAATTGTATGGTATGCTGAACCTCTCAGTCACCTAGGGTAATTGGGTCAGCAAAGTTTTAATGATAGACTGTGAGCAAATTATTTCTTTTATTTTATCTCACAAAGTTTACCATATTTAAATGTTGCACACAGTTATGTTAAGTAAACACTGCATTGGTTGTGAAATTCATAGACCAATGAGAAAAATGCCTGCTAGGATACTATAATATCAGTATACATTTTTTGTGACCCATGGTTGTAAAGAATACTGTAGTCACATAATACTACAGTCAAAAACAATGCTATAGTCTAAATTTGTATCCTTTGTATTGTTTCTGTTAGCTGTTACAACAGCTGAAAAGAACCTCCCCCCACCCACCTCTCTGCCGTTTGTGCTCACTTTATTCTAATTGCCATTTAAAAGTATTGTAAATTGGTAACATACATTTAATTTACCTCTTACATGTGTTTGTTTCGGTTTTCCTAAATGCAAGATAAATGTTATGCTCATCTGAGCATCTTTCCTTCTTTAACTCAACTTCTCTTGTAATTCTTATTTGTACACTGTTGTGAGTGTGCCAGATATAGTGCTTTAGATCTTGTAGATCTTTCTTAAGAACTTAGCACAATCATTACTGTAGAAGTGAATGAGAACACTACATGTTTGTGGAATCATTCAGTTGAATGCATATTTAAAGTAAGATATTTTTGTCTTGGAGCATTTTATACACCTACTTCTCATTTAAAGTTTGTATTGCTTGGTGAAGTGTAGTAATTACAGTAGGTTTCTTTTTGTTAGGATATCTGTGAAGGTGTGTTCAGTTGCGTAATGATATTCATTAGGTTAGAGCTGCATCAGATCAGAAGCTGTAAAAGTTCTTTTAAGATATTAATTAGCGTGGCCCTGTAGAGAGCCAGTTGCAAAACAACAAAGAAGTAAAATAATTATCATCTGGTAGGCATACTCAATCTTTGATCCCAAATTTAATTGTAGGACAATACAAAGCAGGGGTTATTTGATATAGAAAGAGAGAAAATAAAGCAAGCAAGAAAACTGAGACATTACCTCTCTTTAAACTGTAGCATTTGTAGTGAGCAGTTGCCTGGAAACAAAATAGTACTTGCTGATATTGATTGAATGCACAACTAATGTGGTAGTGAATACACTATGTGAATTTCTGAATATAATATCAGTGCTCTTCTCAAAATACATGGTTTCCTGTTATTGTGGAGGATACTCTTTATAAGGTATCAGATTTGAGGAAATATTAAAGCATAAAGCAAGGCTTTTAAACTTAAAGCTTGCTCCCGTCCTGACACAAATTAATTAATCGATGTGAGTTGTTTTCTATACGTTTGCCTTTGTCCTCAGACCTCTTTAAATCTGTGTCTTTAGTTTTGGTTGTTTTTTGCCAGGTGTAGATACCTTTTGTTGCAAGGTGAGCTGCTATTATCTTTCCTTTATTCTGATCTTGATCTGTGGGAACTACTTTGTGTTTAAATATGATTTCAGTTATGTATAAATAACTTCCTCTCTTTTATACTTTGTTTTCCAGGAATTTTGTTTCATTTATACAGTCCCATTGCCCGGTGAAACCCTCAAAATGTGTCGGCTTTAGTTTCAACTTCGTCCTGTCATTCATTAGGCTGGGCATTAGTGTTCTAATAATGGTATTTCTAATGCAAAGATACTACACTGGGATCAGCACTTCACTGTATGAGTGGTCAGATCTTGAAGTTTACATCTGATTGAATATGAATAATCTACCAGCCCTGCTGAAATGAGCGTGTATTGTGTTTTAGCATTTTGCCAATGCATTGAATCTTTTGGAGTGAAATAATCCGGTGTTTATACCATTTTGCATGTCAGCAAGACGTTCATTATTGGATGTTCGATATCTTCCCAAGTATGATGGATCTTCACTGTGCTCTTACAAAGTCTATGTATACCAGCGGTCTCATTACTTGTAATTTCTAACTCTGTTAAGTTGCAACGTTAAATTACTGTACATTTTAGTGCACCTGTCTGCAGTTTAGAACTTAATCTGTTGAAAATAATTGAAACATCTCCAATTCCTGTTTTCAGTTTTCTTGTTCATCCTGAGATTTCATCCTGTTCTTTTCTGTAAAAAGCTAAAATGCCGCCCCGAGACTCTTTTTAGGTTTTACTGTTTCGTAACCTTTAGGGCAGGCCTATTCAAATGGCGGCCCGCGGGCTACATGCGGCCCAGAACCAACCTCCGAGTGTCCTTGCCCATGGTCACACCAGGGCTCCAGACTGCAACTAAAATGACTGCAAATGCGACCAAAAACAGGCTCTGCCGATTATCATTTCTACTTAGTTCGCCACTGGCGAATGAAATAACTGAAACATTAAAAGTAATTCTATTGTAGCAGATGCAAAAGGCCATTTTTTATTGTTGAGTGTATGTGCTGTTAACATATATGTCGGTACAGGGCGGGCTCCCCCTTGCATATTCTTGAACCGCATATACGCATATATATCACGCTGGGTGTGAGGGAGAGTCGCGACAAAAATGACCTCAGAGGTGGGGACGCGTGCGTTAAAATATTCATAAGTACACGGTGCTGCTGAGGGGACAGCACCCCCCACATAATGAGGGGTGATGCATGCCAAAATTAAGACTCGCAATGCGGGAATGCGCATTTGCTTGTGGTGCGTTAAGACTCACAATGCGGGCAAGCTCAGTTGAAAGTCCTCATTTGTGTACTATTGTTGCCACGGAAACAGATTCCCATAGTGCACTTTACATAAAATGACGGTGCAGGAAGGGTATGTGAGTGTTTGTGTCATTACCAGTTTACACATTTTATAACAAACTTTGCAATGTATTGTGCAATGTCGAAATACAAACACATGTCACAAGTAAACTTGGAGTATTCCACATTGCATCAGTTTTGTGTTTTAAGATGAAAAAACAAACGTAAATGCTATTACCAACGATGACTTTAATTTGCAAAGTTTTCGTTTCTCTTTGATTATGGAGAAATATTGTATGAGAATAGTTTTTAATATTGTTATAGACGTTATCCATTGTAATAATCTGAATTATTGATTAACTGAATTAAAGTTAACTATTAATATTTTTTTAAAAAACCACATTCACATATTGCTAGGGTAGTTAAACAGAAACTCGTTAATTCATTTGTATATTTTGAGTGTTTTAACTTCAACTAGGTAATATGACCTTGTTACTGTTACAGATTTTCAAGTGTTCCCCAGGATTTTCTGAATTATGTCGCAAATGTCTTGGAAAACACAGCTCGACACCTGCAAAGTATACATTTTCAACAGAGTGACAGCAATTTTATTAATTTCAGAACATAGCAAATGTTGAACCACTTGGTAAGATGTTTCCAAAATATCATGGTGCATGGAATCGATTTAGCCATACAGAATCTTGAAAGAGCCCTCGAGTCACTGGGTCCCCAGCCCAGAACTTTCGCTATTGGGTTTGACCCCAGAATAATTTGCAGTGGTAGCAGGGGCTGCCCCAAAGTAACTAAAGACCAGCTTGAATTCTTTTTAGAATATGACTTTACTGTTCCGCAAATAGCACAGATGCTGGAAATGAGTGTTAGAACAATCCATAGAAGAATGGATGAGTACGGCCTTTCAATCAGCAACACCTACACTAATATATCTGATTATGAATTATTTGAAAAAGTTAAAGACTTTGTCACAGAATATCCAGATTTAGGCTATAAAAAAGTGACAGGCTTCCTAAGAAGTGTTGGAATCGGGTTATTGTGTGCTATAACTCAATTTTTTTTTTTACTATTTAGACTAGTTAACGTAGCTCCTGAAAAATACATGCATTTTTAATTACATACTGTCTCTAACATATTGATGCTCTGTGTAAGAAAGGTCAGAGCCGACTATACTTCCTTAGAAGGCTGGCGTCCTTCAACATATGCATAAGATGCTGCAGATGTTTTATCAGACAGTTGTGGCGAGCGCCCTCCTCTACATGGTGGTGTGCTGGGGAGGCAGCATAAAGAAAAAGGATGCCTCATACCTGGACAAACTGGTGAGGAAGGCAGGCTCTATTGTAGGAATGAAGCTGGACAGTTTGACATCTGTGGCAGAGCGTCGGGCGCTGAGCAGGCTCCTGTCAATCACGGTGAATCCACTGAACAGTGTCATCACCAGGCAGAGGAGCAGCTTCAGTGAAAGACTGCTGACACTGTCCTGCTCCACAGACAGACTGAGGAGATCGTTCCTCCCCAACACAATGCGACTCTTCAATATCACCTGGGGGGGGTATAAATGCTAACATTATTCAAAGTTATTGTTTGTTTTTACCTGCATTTTTATTACTCTTTAATATTGTTTTTTGTATCCATCTATCTAACATTTAGAGTGCAGCAGAAAAGAGTACGGGTAGCAGTGAGAGCTGTTGATCCAATTGGCACATTTCTCCAGGGTCTCAGCATTAATATGGTTCAGCGAAAGTGTTCTAGTGTCCCATCACCTTTAGCACTGTGGCACATTGATGGCACCCACAAGTTAATTCAGTAAGTACACTGTATTATCGATGTGTAGTCTTGCACATAATGCATTGAATAATGTGTAATTTTATTAATACTTGTGTTATTCAAGTTAAATTTAAGAATATGGCATCACCAAAAGGTTATTTTGTGTTAGATGGAGGATTATAATCCATGGATATATGCGATGGCTACAGTAGAAAAATAATTTATCTTAAAGCCAGCAATAACAACAAGGCTTCTACAGTTCTGAGGAATTTTACTGAGGCTGTGAACACATTTGGTTTGCCATCTTGTGTCAGAAGCGACAAAGGTTTAGAAAATATTGAAGTGGCTAGATTTATGCTAGCACACCCACTTCTTGGTCCAGGTAGTTTAACATTCTTTAATTATTATAAACTAGCAAAATACCCGCGCTTCGCAGCGGAGAAGTAGTGTGTTAAAGAAGCAATGAAAAAGAAAAGGAAACATTTTGAAAATAACGTAACATGATTGTCAATGTAATTGTTTTGTCACTGTTGTGAGTGATGAGTGTTGCTGTCATATATATATATATATATATATATATATATATATATATATAT
>JANRMT010062792.1:16414741-16450371 GCA_026402145.1 Polypterus bichir lapradei
TGAGTGTTGCTGTGATCAAGGATTCGATTATCATTATTTGTTTCAATCAGGGTCGTATTTGTACGATGTGTTGTGTTCAAGTTACATTCTGTGTTTGTCAGTCGTTGTAAAGATTAAATTCTGTAATTACAGCCACATTAGCTCCACAAATGAGACACACGGGTTTACCGGCAATGTCAGTAAACATATACTCAGCCTCCCATCGGTTTTTAAAGGCTCTATTTTCAGAATCAACTTTTCTCTTCGGCATCGTGTGGGCTAGCTTCGCAATAACTTGCACCATCATAAGCTAGACTTAATTAACGCGGTAAGTGTTCGGCAAGGCAGCTGAAGCGCTGCATTATGGGATCTGTAGTTTATTGTGTTACCAGCGCTTCATATACCCGGGCCATTAATAACCATAATACAGTATATAAAATGATCTCGCGGGCCGGATATAATTACACGCTGGGCCGGATGTGGCCCGCGGGCCTTGAGTTTGACACATATGGACTAAATAGAACTTGAAAAGATATATTTTTTCGTACATCGAGCCCGCGTGCTATTGTGGTTTTGCCTGCGTGTCTCAATAAGTCATCCTCCCCTCGCTCTTACTTTTTTACCGTTCATCTAATGAATACACTGAGTATGGCTTTACCAAAACAATCATTGATGGCGAATAAAGTATCCATTATTCGAGTATGTAGATCGGGGTATATATATACATATATATATACCCGCGTATCGCAGCGGAGACGTAGTGTGTTAAAGAAGCTATGAAAAAGAAAAGGGAACATTTTAAAAATAACGTAACATGACTGTCAATATACAGTAATTGTTTTGTGAGTTTTACTGAGTGTTGCTGTCATCAAGGATTTGATTATCATTATTTCTTTCAATCAAGTTCGTATTTGTAGGATGTGTTGTGTTCAAGTTACATTCCGTGTTTGTCAATCGTTGTAAAGAAGACAGGTTTCATTCATCGATTCGTTTCTTACTGCATCAATAAACAGCTCGTCTTCTTCTTTATCTGAGACCTGACACACTGCATGCACGGGTTTTTTTTTTTTTACACTGTCTTCCTTTAGCGGGACATTGACTTTTTCCACCGTCTGCTTTGTTTCCGCAGTAGCTGCATTTATGAATATGCTTGTATGTATCACACACTTCATATTTTTTTGCTGCCTTTTCAATTGTGTAATTCGGTTTTTGTTGTTGGAACTGTTGCTTTTTGTCTGTGCACTGCGTCAGTTCACGTGAGCCGCTCGGTGTACATGCATCGAAGTTTCCCAGCTGTGCTGCTGCCATGTCGTGCTATGTCCATGGCTGTATTTAATGTTACCGAAGTCCCGGCACTTAAAACTTTCTCTCGCAGTTTCGCTGAGTTTGTGTCAAACACCACCCTAACCATCTCATCTTCCTCTGCATAAGCACAGTCCTTCACCCGTGAATATTTACCCGTGGCAGTTTGCTATTGGATTGCCGCTGACGGACGGCCTTATATGGGCAGGCACTAAATTACAAACGCCAGCGGCAGCCTGTCTATGAACTTAATTTAAAGTTTAGGTTTACATCGTGCTTTGTTTCCGAAGTAGCAGAACTCATGAATATGGTTGTATATGTCACTTGCTCGCTTCTTATTGTTTCGCTGCCTTCTCAATTATATAATGCATGTTTTCTTCAGCGCTTTTTGGGCCTCTTCCTGGTTTTCTACGTACTGCGTGATTACGTGGGAGGTGTGATGATGTCACACGAAACTCCGCCCCCACGGGTTTCAAGCTCATCTCCATTACAGTAAATGGAGAAAAACAGCTTCCAGTTATGACCATTACACGTAGAATTTCGAAATGAAACCTGCCCAACTTTTGTAAGTAAGCTGTAAGGAATGAGCCTGCCAAATTTCAGCCTTCTACCCACAAGGGAAGTTGGAGAATTAGTGATGAGTCAGTCAGTCAGTCAGTCAGTGAGTGAGTGAGTGAGTGAGGACTTTGCCTTTTATTAGTATAGATTATGTTTTCATTTACACTTTGTTGTGTTAAAATGGCTTTGTAATGTTAACTTGAATTAATTCACTGTAGCTTATCTTAAATCTTTTTATAAGACAGAGGCAGTCATATTGCAGGCAGAAGTGTTCACAATCAGAGGATCAAGCGTTTATGGAGAAATATGTGGTATACAGTTACCAGTACTTCCTATTCAGCATTCCAGTACCTCCATGAAATGCAAGCTCTGGACCCCAACAATGAGCTTCATCTCATTTGCCTGCACTATGTTATGATCCCAAGACTCAATCAGCACCTTGAAATATTTGCTAGGGGTTGGGATAGGCATCCTGTTTCATCAGAGCAAATGAGATCACCACAGCAACTTTGGATTCAAGGCCTTCTGTCCAATTATAATAACCACACAACTGCAACTGAAATGTTAGGATCAAACCTGGTAAGTTCTTTGCACAACTGCATGTAAAACTAAAAACATTGGTGCTTTTTTAACTGTAGAAAACATAAAAAGAGCACAATGTTTTGTATAGACAGACATCGTCCCCCTGTGCAGTTACTTTTTCATATACTTTTTTTTTTTTTTAAGATGGATTTCACAGATTATGGAATTGATTGGAATGGACCAGTTCCTCATCATGAAATGTATGCCACAGTAGAAATCCTAGAATCTCCAATTTCAATTCAAAATACTGCTGTTGCTACCCTGTCACAGGCCATAGATCCACTGAGGGGGAGCACCTGTTTTGGTGTTGATATTTTTCTTGAAGCTGTCAGTGTTGTAAAAAATATCAATGAAAGGCAAAAAAAAAAAAAAAAAATTCAAGAAACAAAATATTTATTCCAATTTTGTAATTTATAACATGTCAAAATATGAAATTCACTTACTGATGTAAAATACACAAAATAAAGCATTCTTTTTAAAGTAATGGAATTACTAATGTAAACAACTGTGATAAAGAAAAAAAATGTTAGTTTAAATCAGAAGGCATTCAGTTAATGTACAAAATTGTTTTTGGAAATATACAAAATTAGTGAAAAAACTGAACACTACAACAAAACACTATAAAATGCCTTCCCTGTTTCAAAACATGGTTTCTGTACCTAAACATTTATACCAAAAGGTATAAATTAGGCCATACAAAACCCAGGAGACTTTTTTATCCCAAACTCCATGTCCTCTTTGAAAGAGTTGTAGGAACTCTTGCATGGAATTCGTAAAGTACAAGAGCAAGTGTTTGCTTGTGGGAACTTGGAGTCATCATGAAGAAACTCCAGAGTGGGACATGGGCTAAATCCTAGTGCTGGTATACAGTCACTTCCCATTGCAAATATAAGGATTTCTTCAAGTGTGACTCCACAAATTCCCACTGGGGAGGACAAAAACAGATACAATAAAATGCTACATTCTCTCAGTGCATATTAAGTTTGACTTATGTAGATTATGTGTGAATAGTCAAAAGTAAAGAGGGCAGACATGAGACATTTTAAATAATACTTACCATCTCCTATATGTCAAGGAAAATTGTTGAAATCCAGTGACTAAGGGTATAAGATATGAGGCATATTAAATAATACTTTCCACCTCCCCTATGTCAAGGAGAACAGCTGAAATCCACTAATTAAGGGTATAATAGTCCTTGGGTGGATTTGAATTGATAGTGTCACCATACAAAGCATATGGATTTTAGGTTTAGTGTAAAATGTTCCTTATAATGTTAATTAGAATGACTCCGTGTATCTCAATAATATATCTGAAAATTAAATATTAAGATCTGAGAAATACCGATCTGCTCTGGTCCACAAAATATTTAGATCTTCATTGGTGTGACAGGATGAGAATACTAACGAGCCATACATTTAAAGTTTTTCATTAACAGCTAAATAGGAAGTTGGTTGATTAAAATGGTGGCCTTCTAGGACTGATTGTAACACCCTGGATTAGTTGGTTATCTGCTGGCTTGCCTTGTATCTCTTTACTGTGTGGCTGCTAGTTAAGAAAAAAGAAAAAAAAATAGGCAAGTCAGTCATAGTTAAGGCATATTCATTAAGTTAAATTTGCAGCAGTTACTCATTACTAATTATGAAAGTGCCTGGAGTGAAAAACTGCACCCACTGTGTATCTTCCAAGACTGGAGTTTGACACCCCTGATATATAGTGGGTAACCTATCTATAAACCCTAGCCTAGCTGCCCATGAAACATGAAAATAATGAAGAAACCATACTCTCTGCATCCAGTAGATAATCTCTCCAACAGCTGATGGTTTCATTTTCTACTTCATATTGGTTGCTCCTTCTCTCCGAACGATTTTCTTTAAATAACTGTTCTATCATCTCCGCTGTCAGCTTCAGGTTGGTATTTGTGAAAATGGGCTTGAATATGGCTGGGTGAGCCCTTACTGCATCAAGAAGTCCACAACAATGCAGCCCATCTAGGAATCTACAATAAATCAAATATATATATCTTTATCCACCCATTAATTTTTAGAAATTGTATGGTCTAAATTTATATGGTCACAAATGGTCAAAGCTTACAGAAGCAGCAGCACCTTGTAGAGGAGTTCGCTTACTCACAGATCCAAACTCACTTATACTAGGAAATAAATCTAAGGTTATCAGTTAAACTAGAAAGGAAATACCCGTATTTACTCGTGTACCACGCGCCCTCGTGTTAAGACATGCACCCTAATTTTTACAAAGAAAATTGCGAAAATCGTTTGGCCCCATGTACGACACGAGTTTTGATTGTATAGGAAGCGTTTAGAGAGAGTGACAGAGAGAGAGAGAGCGAGCCCATGCAGAAGAAGTAAATATTACAGAATTACATTTCCTCATGTATGACGCGCACCTGATTTTCTCATGCTGATTTTCGGGGAAAAAATGTGCGCGTAAATACGGTATTTGTAATTGGAATAGTAAAAATACAATAAATATTACAAAGTGCAAAATATTAACAATTATTACCTTGTGCACTGTCTTATGTGTTGACAAATTGATTGCAGAGGAATCATTTGTTCACATGTCTGGCATTTCTCGAAAGCCACTTCTTGAATCTAAAATTAAAATTTTACACTGGAGTTGATTTAAAAAATAACCATAGACAATTCCTGTGTTATAGTGGTTAAGTGTGGATTTTCAGATCTGCATTAGCAAAATTTCAGAATTAACAATTTTTGTTTACCAAGAAATAAAGTTTTGATTTTATAAGGATAAAATGTGTAATTCTGTGTAAGTTATTTTAATTATTAATATTATAATTAATATAGCTGACTCAGTTTTGGCAGTTTGCTGTCTTAAGTTTGAAGTTAGAAGTCACAAGGAAAGTCAACTTAGTGGTGGAGATGAATGTCCGATTATCCGACTGAAATCATTTTTTTGAAAGCATTACGCTTATATTCATGTTGTTGAAAAATACAGTAAATTAATAAACACATAAACATTCATTTGTAAGAAACACTGTTTAGATTAAAATAAAGACAGAGGGAAACATGTAACACATCATTAAACAATTACAGTACATTTGATTTATAGCATTTACATTTAAAAGCGCGCATGATCTGTCAAATTTTAAATTATACTGTATGTATTACAAAAGTAAGTCTTATCAGAAGTATCACCATTAATTTTAGCAATTACCTCTTGTTCACAGCCACTGTTGGTGTCTAGGTTAGCCTGAAGTGGTCTTATACAGTATATGCCACTGCTTGGTTGAGGCCACTTTCAGCTCGAAGAAATCTGACACTGTACCCACTGGCTGGTATTGGAATAGGGTGTAACGTTTTGCACCTAAAGCTCTTCAATATTTCAAACCCTCCTGCTGATTTTAGTGCTGGACAACTTGCAAACAATTGATTTGTGAGCTCTTCATAACTTCTATTTTAGGCTGGAAATGTTATTCTTTTCCGACCAAGGCCACAATTTTGCAAAAGATGACGTCCTTCAGGACCAGGCACAGTGTTAACGTTTTTTTCTCTGCTAGACAGAAAAAGTCATGTGCCCAAGTTTCTGCTGCATAAGTAATTTTCTTTTTGATCTTGGGGTACTGGTTTCTTTGTCCCTTTGAACGGTCGTATGGTTGGAAAAGCTGGACAAGATTCCTTTGAATTCGGTCCTGTCTTGCAGCAGTGGATTATGCAAGCACACTAGGAGTTGTCTGTTCTCTTTGTATCGAAGTTAAACTATTATTTGACTCTTCTGAACATGTTGTTGATCGACTTTCCGATTCCCTTCTCAAAATTCTAGCAGCTTCCTGTAGCAACCGGGCTGCTCCAAAGTTGGCAGGCTCATCACTTAAAAAAAAAAAAAAACACACACAAACAAAAAAAAATATTTAGTAACAATAATTGGCAATATGGTTAAGGCTTTGATCTTTAGTAGTAAATATGATAAAGTCATATCATGTGGTTGTATTACATAGGGGACCTCCACTCTGTCATCTGCATCTAATCGTAGTACAGTATATGTTTTGTCAGTCTGGCAAGTAGTAACCTATAAAAGCAAAGGCTCGTCACTGAAAAAGAAAATAATTACATTTTTATTGAATGAAAAATATCGTGCAAATAACACAATGCACCTGACAGCATTTATAAAAAGACATGATTCCCTGTTTGCAGGATAGATAAACAAATAGCGTGTACATGCGACAATCATTTTTGAAAATGAATAGATTGCAGCTAGTGCACAAACAATACTACTTCTGTTTTGCTAACCTAAATATCAAAATAGACAAGTGGAATGCTGTGCGTTTACTTATGACATGTGTTCGTACTTCAGGATTGTACAATACGCTGCCAAAATTGCTATAAAATGTGTAAACTAGTAATGACACAAACAATCACATACACTTCCCGCGCCGCCATTTTGTGTAAGGTGCATTATGGGAATTGGTTTCCGTGGCAACACTAGTACACGAATGAGGACTTTCAAGTTTTAATGCCGACTGCCCGCATTGTGAGTCTTAATTTTGGCATGCATCACCCCTCATTAAGTTTCAACGAGAGGCTGATTATGCTGGTGCCGGAATAATGAACGAAGGGATGAATATGACGCAAACGGTCATCAAAACAAAAGGTAGGCGTGCAAAACGTTTGAAATTCCTCTGCCCATCATATAGGTCCCCATATTATGAAGATATCTGTGCCCCGTGAAATTTAAGTTTTCCCTTCTGATTTCGCCCAGCTCACTAAGATGTGATGGTCACCGATCTCCTTGTGTTCGCGCATCTTTGCATGCCGTTTCTCTTTTATTTTAACACATACTCCATGCAAAATGCCGGCTGTCCGTCAGTAAATATGTATGAGTAGTCACCTGCCCGCTGTTTCATCACAAACAACAATGTGATGAAGTCTGTGTTTTAATGTTTTAGGTGTATTACAGTCGCTTTACTGGGCTGCTCTGTGATTGACGGCGGACGGTAAACTTTGTTAAAATGGTATCAAAAATGCCACATCGGACGTTTTGGCGTGCGCACAACATGTTCTTTTACAAATAAAATCTTCAACAGGAGCTCATCAACGAAGAAATTAAATGATTTAGTAAAAATAATAATCGTAATAGGTGGCGCAGTGGTAGCGCTGCTGCCTCGCAGTAAGGAGATCTGGGTTCACTTCCCGGGTCCTCCCTGCGTGGAGTTTGTATGTTCTCCCCGTGTTTACATGGGTTTCCTCCCACAGTCCAAAGACATGCAGGTTAAGTGCATTGGCGATTCTAAATTGTCGCAAGTGCGTGGGTGTGTGTGCCCAGCGGTGGGCTGGTGCCTGCCCGGGGTTTGTTTTCTGCCCTGTGCTGGCTGGGATTGGCTCCAGCAGACCCCCGTAACCCTGTAGTTAGGATATAGCGGGTTGGAATGGATGGATAATCGTAATAATTATAATTAATGACACCCAAGAACTCTGTACAGTAAAATAAATGTACTAATCCACTTTCCCGCCATATGTGCAGCCTTGCTCTTAAACATTTACTCCGATAGTTTTTTTTCTGGAAACAAAAATCCACAGGAAGGGCGAGTTGTTGAACTCCAGTTTAACCTTGTGTTATATGAACGATTAAAACTGTGTGAATAAAACAGTTTGTTATATGAAAAAAATCCCTTGCCTGTCATGATCAAAATGTTTATTTTTTCTTTCAAAAGTGGAAAAAATGTAATGTTACTACCTCAGATTCTGTTCAGTAATAGCTTTTTTGTTTTTTTTTAAACATTTTTTGATGTGCCTGTGTCAGATGTGACCAAATGTAAAAGGGAAACAATGGATAAACAATACTTGTTTTTAAGTACATTGGTGTTGATTTAAAATTTGTCATTACCCGTTGCTTACCTGATACTCCAGATGGAGTATCGCCACGACTGCTGAAGGCCTGTGCGTTGGAGCTGGGGAGTCCTCTACAGCGCATCTTCAACCTGAGCCTGGAACAGGGGAGAGTCCCGAGGCTTTGGAAAACATCTTGCATCACCCCAGTCCCAAAGGTATCACGTCCTAGTGAGCTGAACGACTTCCGGCCTGTCGCTCTGACGTCACATGTGATGAAGACCGTGGAGCGGCTGTTGCTTCACCACCCGAGGCCACAGGTCCGCCACCCCATCGACCCTCTGCAGTTCACATACCAGGAGAAGGTAGGAGCGGAGGATGCCATCATCTATATGCTATACTGATCTCTCTCCCACTTGGACAGAGGTAGTGGTGCTGTAAGAATTATGTTTCTGGACTTTTCTAGCGCCTTCAACACCATCCAACCTTTGCTGCTTAGGGACAAGCTGACTGAGATGGGAGTAGATTCACACCTGGTGGCATGGATCGTGGACTATCTTACAGACAGACCTCAGTATGTGCGTCTCGGGAACTGCAGGTCTGACATTGTGGTCAGCAACACAGGAGCGCCGCAGGGGACTGTACTTTCTCCGGTCCTGTTCAGCCTATATACATCGGACTTCCAATACAACTCTGAGTCCTGCCACGTGCAAAAGTTCACTGATGACACTGCTATTGTGGGCTGCATCAGGAGTGGGCAGGTGGAGGAGTATAGGAACCTAGTCAAAGACTTTGTTAAATGGTGCGACTCAAACCACTTACACCTGAACACCAGCAAGACCAAGGAACTGGTGGTGGATTTTAGGAGGCCCAGGCCCCTCATGGACCCCGTGATCATCAGAGATGACTGTGTGCAGAGGGTACAGACCTATAAACACCTGGGAGTGCAGCTGGATGATAAATTGGACTGGACTGTAAATACTAATGCTCTATGTAAGAAAGGACAGAGCTGACTATACTTCCATAGAATGCTGGCATCCTTCAATTTCTGCAATAAGATGCTACAGATGTTTTACCAGACGGTTGTGGCGAGTGCCCTCTTCTACGCGGTGGTGTGCTGGGGAGGCAGCATAAAGAAGAGGGACGCCTCACGCCTGGACAAACTGGTGAGGAAGGCAGGCTCTATTGTAGACACGGAGCTGGACAGTTTGACATCCGTGGCAGAGCGATGGGCACTGAACAGGATCATCTCCAGACTGAGGAGCAGCTTCAGCGACAGACTGCTGTCACCATCCTGCTCCACTGACAGACTGAGGAGATCGTTCCTCCCCCACACTATGCGACTCTTCAATTCCACCCGGGGGAGTAAATGCTAACATTATTCAAAGTTATTGTCTGCTTTTACATGCATTTTTATTACTCTTTAATTTTTTTTGTTTTTTGTATCAGTATACTGCTGCTGGATTATGTGAATTTCCCCTTGGGATTAATAAAGTATCTATCTATCTACTGAAAATGTCTGGCCCAGCTAAATTTCTTGGTGTGAAAATCTGGCCCAAATGAATTTGTAATTGAATAGTCGTTCCTTAGGGTGCATGGCAGACCATTTTCTAGGTTTGGTGTATCTGTTTCTAAATCAACTATAAAACATAGATTACCATACTTCTAAATTTTGGCAAGATACTTGTTTCAAACCTGTTTCAAAGTATTTTACTGATGCCACATAATGATATCTCCTGTATTTCTGGTCAGAACCGACCAGTGTGATTTTTATTTGCAAATAAAAGTCATGGCAGAAATTTATGTTGAAATGAACATGTACGGTATACAGTAAACATCACACATTTAGTCTCCATACATGATAAAACAAAGTCCCATTTAGTGTTGCAGGCACAAATGTGTGTGTGACAAATGAAGGTATGCGAGTAGGACCGAGGAGCTGGTTGGGCTGAATAGGCTGTTTTTGTCAAAATTGCTCACATTTGTGGCATGTGGTGCTGATTTTTCTCTCTCTCACAGTGCAGGGCTCACACGTTTTCCTTGTGTTTGTGTTTTTTTTTTATGCAAGGGCAGCTGAAGCAGTAAAACCTCCTTTATGTACATCCCTCAAAAAAGCTGGGAGAGGCTGGTGTTGGCGTCCATGAATAAGCAGAGTTACCAGAGCCCAACCTCCCCCTTGCTCTTCCAGGAATAGCCTCCTCTTGTCGGACCCGTCCTGGTTCAAGATTGGGTTGATTTCCATCTACACCAATAGACCCAGTTGTCTAAGATATTTTAGAACACAACACTAACTATTGGTTAGTTTATGTTCCCATAACTTTACAGATGTAACAGGAGGAGGAGGTTAGGAGCACGCACTGATACAGCACATTGCTGCACCCACCACATGACAAACCAACTCAGGATCCAGATTAGGACCCGGGTGCAGCCATGCGATGGTGACACCTCAGCACCACACTAGTTCAGATGGAGTGGAACAGTGTGAGGTTTTTTTTACGGTGGCTGGAGTGCCAATTCTGCCACCAACCCCCAAGTTTTTCCTTGCAGGTTTGAGGGCCTACATGCAGGGATGGATGCAGATTAACGTCATACGCAGGATGGAGCAATTGCAGGTTAAGGGTCTTGCTCAAGGGCCCAACAGAGCAGAGTCCCTTTTGGCATTTACGGGATTTGAACCGGCAACCTTCCGATTGCCACTGCAGATCCCTGGCCTCAGAGCCACCACTCCGCCTGATTGAGGATAAAAGATGAAAAAAATGTAACAGTATATAGAATAGTCCATACTGTATAATTCCAAGATAGTAAAGATTAGCACAAAACAAACAAAGAGCTTCTTGCGCAAATCCAATTTCTTCATCGTTTCCCACTGCTATGTGGGGTCAATGTGCTTGATCAGTTTTTTCCAGAGTTCTTTTACTTTATCCACCCACCTCTGCTTTGGCCTCCCATGCTTTTTCTTCCCTTGTACTTCTATCCCCATCACTCTTTTGCTCACATACTCATGGTCTGTCCTCATCAAGTGTCCATACCACGTATCTCCCCTACACTTGTTGTACCACTGATTGCGTCCGTTTCTTCTTCACCCTGTCAAATAATGTAATTTAAGAACAGAAGGATGCTTTCATATTAGTTATCAGTGTAACAAACACATCAGTAGGTAAATGCGATTTACTGGAGGTTTTACTACACTAGGCACTTTTTCAGTACAATGGTGTTTGCAGCCCTCCTATGCAGAAAATGAAACCTCACGTTACGTATTTTTGGAAATTATAACGACAACATTCACTAAATTTGCAACAGCAAACCCACACTGAAAATGTATTATGTTTTATTTTTCTGTGCAAAACCACACTTAAAAGCATGAACATGTTTTTGGAATGAGTGTCACACCTTCACACAATAGATTTAATTTACAGACTTTTCTTAAGCTAAAATTCTTTTGCTGTAGTTTTCTCTCCCATTTCTGTATTTGCCAAATCAGAGTGAGCTAGCACTAGAAGCACACAGCTCCACAAGCCTGGGCTTAAATGCTGGCCATAGTCACTGCCCTTCTGCAATTTCCATGTTCCCGGCATGTTAGTATGTGGCATGTTTACCACATCCTGAAGGCATGTACTTTAGGTTAACTGGCGACGCGATGTGAGTGTTGGTGTATTCACAAGTGCATCATGCAGTGAATTAGCACTGCCTTTTGCCTGATGATGCCTGGACGAGCTCTGGTATGCCACAAACTAAAGCTTGACATTAGTAAGTTTAGAAAATGAATGGATTGACAAATAACTTTGAAATGACACAGGATAATCAGAGTTGAGAAAATACCTTCAACATGGAAGTTCCAGATCTAGTGCACAAAGCTAAAGCGTTTAAAGGTGTTTAACTTATAACCAGTAAAGGATCGGACTGCAAATCTGTGACAGTTGGATATACCTGTAAACCAGCTTGGTTAAGATCTGGTCCTATGGATGGGCAGCTATCTGCTTACTGACCCCAGCCAGTCCACTGTTAGGGTCATGGGAGAAGGTGCTGGAACCTATCCTAGTGGTCTGGGGGCAGTCTATGTGCAAGGCAAACTGACAGCATTTTAACACTGACACGAGATGGCGACAGTGCTGGGACTTGAATGCAATCTTCTTGGCGTGTAGCATGGCGGCACCCACCTTGTGAATAGTTTGTAGAAAACCAGAGGGCCAATTAAAAAGCTAAATAACATATGTAACTAGGAAGAATAACTTATAATAAAGACAAAATAAGTCTGTTTCTGAATTTTTGAGTTTTGGTAACCATTGACTACTTCTTTTGGTAACATATTAAAAAAAAGAGGCACATGATGTTTTATGCATTCATATAGATTTTATTTTTAAAATGAAATAAAATACAAAGCATATTTCAAAAAGTATTGATATTGTCCCGAGAATACCCAAGAAAACCATGAATACATCTTTGAAAAATAAAGAAAAGCTACTTTTTTCACATGCACGCACCTTATGATCTTTAACAATAAGAAGAACCCACAGCCAATAATGTAATAAACCTTTAGGACCAGCAAACATGATTAATCTAATGTTTTTAATATTTCAGATTATCTTATATAATTGTCATAAAAAGATTACTTCAAATATGAAGTACTGCCAGAAAAAACAAAAAAGTTTAAATTCTGCTGCTAATACAGAAATAAGATTCAGATGGGGAGCTAATTATGATCATTTATTTTATCTATTTGTGAAGCTCTGGGTATATACTTCTTTTCATACTTCAGTTGTAAAATACATAGTATAGAATAAGTTCAAAAATAATCATAAAAAGCTTTACATTTTTAAAGCAATATGAAAGAGTCTTTATGGAATGGTTGTCTATTGTAGTTGCTCAGCAAAACTACACAGTATGCACCTGCCAGTTAAATACAAGATTACTAACTACTGCACTCATAATGATAAAGTAATAGTCAATTCTGCTAATGCACCATTCCACAAGTGTCCCACTATATATATGAGCTTGTTTTTGTAAGCACTGAATATCACTCACTGCATTGGCACTTTTAATACATAAAGATATAGCAGATGAAAATATTCTAAAGATCCAAAAATATCTAAAGAAGGGAAAAATGTTTGAAAAGCTGTAATAAACAAAATGTATATAGTTTTTATTTAGTTTGCTTGCATACTTGTGAATTTTTCTTATTTTGGGGACTATTCAATGTGATTTGTAAATCGATTACGTTAATCACAAAAACAAATTTCTGACAATTACTGTAAGATAACACTTTGTAGTTCTCTTGTCCAGTATATTTAAAGGACTGTAAAATAAGCACTAATATCCAAGGATGGACGTTTGCCAACATGTTCATGTGCAGTGTACACTACAAAGGTCCTGCACTGCTAAGCACATACGATTTGTGCAGCACAAGCCTCAGACGGTTGAGAGTTGTATGTTCTTCAGCTTTGTGAAGAACTGACAGAGGCCCCGGAGCCAACAGAAGTACATTAACATACAGGATGTTGGTTATGATGGATATTTACATGTTACATAGCTCTTCACTTCACTGTGATGAGCTGGGGGTCCCATCTAAGGCTCACTCTGCACTACTCTGGGAAATGCTGCGTGAGAAAATAGTAGTGAACAATATACTGCCACTTTATAGTAAGAAAATCATAAATACTAGATTCCAGATTTTTGAAAGCAATACATTAAACATAAGAGTAAACTGGGTATGTGAAGAGCCTGTTCTTTATGGACATGTTGTATAAACTTATGGCGTTACTGTGTGCTCTGTTCATGTCAAAAAAGGACATTGGAATGCCAAAACAAGGCGCCCAACATACAGTCGTGGCCAAATGTTTTGAGAATTGGTTTTCACAAAGTTTGCATTTTTTAAGTTTCAAAGGCTTTTATTGACAATTATGTTTATGCAAAGAATTAATATCTGCAGTGTTGGCTCGTCTTTTTCAAGACCTCTGAAATGTGCCCTGGCATGCTGTCAATTAACTTTTGGGTCAAATCTGATGGCAGCCTATTCTTGCATAATCCATGCTTGGAGTTTGTCAGAATTTGTGGGTTTTTCTTTGTCCACTCGCCTCTTGAAGGCTGAGCACAAGTTCTCAATGGGATTCAAATCTGGGGAGTTTCCTGGCCATGGACCCAAAATATGCGGTCTTGAAAAAGAAGGGCCAACACTGCAAATATTGTTTCATTGCATAAACTTAATGTAATTGTCAACAAAATCCTTTGAAACTTATTATACTTCAGTATACCATAGAAACATCTAACAAAAAGACCTAAAAACACTGAAGCAGCAAAATTTGTGAAAACCAATACTTGTGTCATTCTCAAATTTTTCGGCCACAACTGTACACATAAATACCATGCAGTGCAACTCGGCACAACTATGTACAAATTCCGTCACTAGCTTCTTCTGTAGTTTGTTTCACACTTTCCTTAACACATTCAATTGCTACCACCATGTTAAACTGAAGTTTTACAAAGTTTTGTAATTTAAGCACAATATCATTACATCACGTTATTAATAAAGTACAACTTATCAAAATGTCAACATTATGCATTGCTCCTTTCTCTAATTCACTTAAATCTACATCCACAGATGACATTACAAATTTTCTTTACTTAACTTAAATAACGCATAGCATTCTCTCAGGATAAGCACTGAGCCCACAATCCTGAAGAGCACAGTATTTAAAAAAATAATAATGCTCATTTTTTTCAGATGCTAGTTAAAGTGCATAAGTATGTTTTTTATTCATTAGAGGGGGACATCACAGTGGGAGAAGTGTGGTAGCATGTTCAGCCCCCCTTTTGTGCATTGATAACTTTTACAAAATTCTGAGAACATTTAAACTTCCATAAACACAAAGAGCTGGTTTTACATGCTGTATGACTATGCACATTAAATGACTTATGTTGTTTTGCATTACAATAATTCTGAAGACGACACTGTCGAGGCCAGTTTTCGTAAACTACTTTCCCACATTAGATTAACTACAATATACAGTATACTAAACATCCTTGGGTATGTTATAATTCAAAAGGAAACACATTGTTCCACCAGTTTGCTCAGACCGATAGAATGACATTAACAATTAAAATGGTTACAGGCAATTAAAAAGTCAATTACATAAAATGCATAAAAATCAGATTAGGTTCAGCAGTATATTCTCCTTTAAGGTCTGATTTCAACTCACTAACATGAAAATTTTTCTGGTCCACAGTTAATAAAAATTCTAAAGTGCAAAACAATGTGGAATGATGTTATAGCAAAACGCAACCATTTAAGACAGTTGCATATGAATAAAAAAAAAAAAAACACCTCAAGTTACTTCTAATTCTTGACTTATGGCATCTCCAAAATAAAGACAATCTGTACAATCAAGCTAGAATTACACTGCAGTTTTCACTTATACTAAAGTTTTCTTATTTTAATCACTAGATGGGTACATCTTTGGTCTTATTTATAATATTTGCTTATGCCTTGAAATTTTGGCTCCCCTTATGCACACCAGGGTCAAAAAGGTATACAAAAGTGCTACTGTAACACACTGAACAGGTTTTATTGGATATAGATTGCCAAGGGAAAAATAAAACTATTCATATTTAATTTTTGTATAGGGTGAGGCAGAAAGGACGGACGTTTTTTTACAAAATCACAAAATTGTTAATGTTTTCTTACAAAGAAATTTATTGAAAGATTTGAGTTCATATTGAAATTGCATTTGACAATTTGTAGGGATGGAAATGCAGGTCTAAATACAAAATACGCCTTACCGAACAATTACTGAGGCCAAGTTCAGAAGAATGCTTCCGAGCTGATCGACTTGGACTGCGCAGCAGGGCTAGTCGTACACTTTCCACATTTTCAGGGGTACGTGCCGTTCGTGTAGCCCCCGGCGGTCTTTTGTTCATTAGTGCACCTTGTGTACGAAGTGCTTTAACCAACGTAGGATAGTGTTACGAGCGGGAACAGCTTTATTTCTGTGGCTATTGAAATGGCAACGAAACTCACACTGAACTGCGGTAATAGATTGGTTGTTCTTGACAAAACAGTCGTACTCAAAAACGCGGTGTTCTATCGTCCACGGCTCCATGGCTTCAACTAAAAAGAAAATAAAAAAATGCTAAGACTTCGCGAACCTAACGCCACCTACCGCACATCTGTCAATCCACCTAGTGGTGAGTTCTAGCCATTTCAAAGACATCCGTCCTTTCTGCCTCACCCTGTATATTGTTATGCACAATTCTGAGAACATTTAAATGCCGATCAAAACAAATCTTGCATAGTTTTTCTGAATTCTATTTCAATCATTTGTTGCCAAAAGAGTTCACCATTGTATTCTCAATTACAGAAAACCAGTAAAATGGGTGCAAGGGCAAAATAAAATAATTCAGATTTTAATTAACATAGATTAATCTTTGTATATTGTTGTGCATGATTCTGAGAACATTTCATCTTCCATAAAAGTGATTAGTTGGTTGTATATGCAACTATGTGTATATATATTATTTTAAATTTGTTGTTTGTTCAAAAATTACAAAAATCAGCCACACGCATATATGTATATATTTTCATCACTGCTGTTTATTTAAGAGTGATCTATAGTTGGTATTATATGAATACTCCAAAATTCTTCTGCACTACAAATGTAAATTAAAAGGTAAAAGTCATGCTCTTATCGTATTTGAGCTTTTCCAGATTAGGGTTGCAGGCATACTGAATCATGGGGGGAGGCCCACACATGAGAATCAGAGTGTCTTCTCCTGGTGGTGGCAAATGATCTCTGATCATTTCTTCATTGACAAAGCCTTCACTGTATTCCCAGTCTGGATTAATAAGAAAAATAAAAGATTTTAATTTTTAATTAACAAACAAATAGAACCCATGCTGAAATTAGATTATCTGTACAGTTTGTGATTTTTTACACAATGATATACTTCACATCTTTATGTTCATGTAAAACTAAAAATAAAGTGGGTAGCATTAATAATTAATAATTATAAAACTATAACAATAACAAAGATATGTATGATGCAGCATTTGGTGGTTCTTTTTAATTTCTTTTTAAAATTTAGTTTTCCATTTCCAGTCAAGACAAGTGCTGTTACATTAATGCTGTTACTGCCAAACAGGATGTAACAAAATTAAAATATACTAAAAATCATACATGGTAAAGGTGATTCTTAAATAAACAGGACAAAATATAGCTCATATGTTTATGCCTTGTTTTATAGAAGGGACTAATCTTTGTCCCCATATTTCTCAAATACTGGTTTGGCTTGCTTTTTCAAATGTAACATAAAAGTAGCATGAATTGAATTCTTGTGTCCAATTTAGTGTAAAGTGATTCATTAATATAAAGTATTAACAAAAAAATAAAATGGCACATAGCATTTCTAGATGCTAAGCAAGGAACATGTGATATTATTTACCAGGATTAAATCAGAAACTTACTTAAAACCTTCTGTATTTTCCTCCTCACCTCAGCACTTGACAGTAACAGATCAATTGACATGGTACAAAAACAAACCACACAGCTGAAAACTAAAGTGCCATGCAAAAGTTTGGACAATCCTGGCTAAATTACATATTTTGTTAACCTCAGTAGTAAAAAACTGTAAAAACTTAAACAGCTAACAAAATATTTTCTGAAAATTGATAATGTACAGTTAGGCAAATGGGCTTGTCAGTGCTCTCTGTTTCATAGGATGTTTATTACCTTTTGGAGCCTTATCAAGGGTGTACCAAACTTTGAATCGCTTATCATCGATTTCATCAAGCTCTGCTCGCAGCAAAATGTCTTTCTCGGACTGCAGAAAAAAATAGTGCAACAGTTAACTTGACCATTTTGTTGTGTGCCATACTGCATTATATTGATTTATGTCTTCTGAAGTAACCACTTATGTTAGTGCAGTTGCTCACCCTACTGCTTCACAAGTCCAGCATCCTATATTTAAATCCAGCACCTGAATGTCGTCTATGCGGAGTCGGCACGTACACCCCGTGGTTTCCACATACAGTAGGCTTTTTTCAAGGTACCTCACTTTTACTTCCACTTCCTCAAAGATGTGTAGGTTATGTTCACTGGTCACTCTAAATTGGCTTTAGCAGAAGTGTGACTATGGATGTAAGGTGTGCTTTGAGGGCCTATTTTACCTCGGAAAAGGTGTGCCTGAAAAGGTTTTATATAAATAATATATATTCAAGCACACACAATTATACTATATATGTATGTAAATTGCTAGTATGGAGGAATATTTCTCACAAAATTAAATATGTAAATATGCAAAAGTATTGTGGAATGTGACAATATATAATAAAACCTTTATATGTGAGCTGAAATAACTACGTGACATGAAATATATTTTCTGATGCTTACTTCCCAAAGAATTTATTTATTTATTTATTTCAGTGACACCACATGAAGAATTAAATTTGCCTTGAAATGAAAACTGTCATTTTCACTTGTCAAACTCAAGAGGGTGGGCTCTAGCAAGTAGTGTTAGCCATTTGTTTAAAAATATTCAATACCATAATTAACAATCATTACTCTCTCTCTCAGTGTTCTGCTGTGACTCTTGATGCCACTGCTCTTCTCCCAACTGTTTTCCTATTCATAGTAAAGACATCTGAAATACTTGCAGTCATGGAATCAAAGGATGGAAAGACTCTGTTGTCATATTCAACGGCTCAACACAGATGTACATTGTAGAATGCACAGGAGGGTTATGCACAGCAAATTGACAAAAATCTCCAGGGGCTTCATGTATAAACAATGCATACGCACAAAAATGTTGTGTATGCCCGTTTCCATGCTTACATCGCGATGTATAAAAACTAAACGTGGCATAAAGCCATGCACATTTTCACGCCAGCTCAATCCCTGGCACAAGCAAATTCTACGCTTTGTGTTGCAAACTAGTGGCACCCAGCGTCAAAGCAGAGCTTTTCTTCCAATGTGGTTTCCCTTTCTTTTTTAGATCCACATTCCTGACGCAGCTTTATCAAATACACCGAAAGTAATCGCATATTATATATTAGGTTAAGGCACCTGATTGTAATTAACCTGTAACAATATAATGGTCCACGGAATGGCCAAACTATTCCAAATACCATAGCTGCTTTAGAGTTGTTACTATTAAGTATTTATCCCACTGTATCTGAGTGTGGAATCACAGCTCTACAGCAGCTGATCGGAAAGAGAATTATCGGTATACAGCATCAAGCACACGCTGCTTCAGCCATGCGCACAGTCTATTGAACTGCTCTCATACGACAAACGCTTCAGAGCCTTTCCTGTAGGGACATCGCAATTCAAAAACAGTTTCATCCCAAGAACTATAAACACACTCAATCAGTCCATCAAGTGCTCCTTGTAGAAGAATTGTTTGTACTTATAAGTACAATTACCTCATTGTAAACTTGTGATACAGTTATAACATTGCACAACCTGAGCCAGTTTATAAAGCACATTCTTACATATGATGACGATATCATTTTTAAAATGAAATGCAGCAAAATATGTTTATTACATTATACAGATAAAATGTTAACATTTAATCAATACTTGTATATTGTTAATAATTAAACATGTGAGGACACAGTGTTGCAGCACTAAACCAACAAATAGTAAGTTTTTTCCTTGCCTCCACTTGGTATTCGCTGAAATTCTTCTATTTCCCCCCGTGCTTTTGCCATTGTCTTTTCATAGAAAGCTGAGCTTAAGGGCTATTTATATTGATTTGCATATTCAAAGAGGAGTAATTCTGGGAGGAGTTGGGGAGTGGCAGCAGGCACGTGCGTTACTTTTCACGCTGAATGGGATTTATGTAGCGGAAGAAAGTGGAACTTGGCGTACGCACAGATTTAAGCATCTGGATTTTTTTGTACGTATGCAAATTTCCACTTTTGTCCGTACGCCATGTTTTAGAGCGAATTCTACGCATGCCATTATGCACAAGGCCCCAGGTCTGTGACCATATCTGAAATTGTCTTTTGAGTTTATGTTGTAACCGACCGTGGAGCCCTTCAAAAGTTTATTTTCTCAAAGAATGCTACTGAATGTAATTTTTTTTTTTTTTTCTCCACTGTCCACTAGCCATTGCTCAACAATAACTTTAATGTACATTTACTGTCAGGATCAATTTATGTTTTTTGGAGCTTCCTTTGTATCTTTATGCATTATATAATTAGTAATGTGTAAAATGATAATTGCACTTTACTGGTGAACTTGTTTCAACACTTTGACTTTACATTCAGTAAAGAGCGCTATGCAAAAATAAACTGAATTGAATTAAATACTCTTGAGAAGATGTGCACTGGCAGACAAACATGCATAATTAACACATACAGTGCCCATTCCATGATTTGGACCTAGAACTTGGATGTTATAAGACAGAATAGCTGGCCAATGCACCCAAATGCTCATATTAGCGAATGAATATCCTATGAACTATGAAATATTGGACTTTGTCATTTACTATCTTTTAAATGGCAAATCTTCAAATATTTTGATAGGAGTACTTTAATTATGACATTTGCTAAAACAGGTGTTCCTTGTAAACTAAAATTTTATTCGCTAACTGCAAACGTAAGAAAGGCATTTTTTAAAAATTTACTTGATTTGCAAACAGCAAGTTGCACATTGTTTTGTCTTCTTGATCCTTCAAGATTGCCCTGATGATCTGAAGCATAGGAGTAATTCCTAAAAAACAAAAATATTACAGTTAAAGGAAGGACTGCTACCAAGGTTTACTACTCAAAATTGTCATTAATATGCAATTAATATGTTCCAATGACATATCCCATATGGATTTAATTTGCATTATACACAATCATATACTGTATAAATCATTTAACTCGTGCAAAGAAAATGATTTCGCATTACATCAAACAATGTATAAAGAATGATTTTTTAAAAGTTGTAAGATAAAAAAATAAAGTGGTTCAATCTTCTCTTGATTTTTTCCTTTTTCTTTTGTTTGCTCTATATTGATACTGAAGTAAATGTTTATATCTGTTATGTTATTTGTTTGAGTAGAATGCCATTATAATGTTCTCGTTTTTGAAAAGAGAAAAAATGCACATACACACAGGTATATATATATATATATATATATATATATATATATATATATATATATGAATAAAAAAAAACTATTTTAATACATGATTCATTTTCTCCCTTTGTGGATTACTAGCTACACATTTGCTACAAAGTTGAGGTCTGGAAGACCAAGAAAACGTTCTGAAAGAACTCCTTGTTGGATTGCTAGAAAGGCAAACCAAAACCCAGTTTGGCTGCAAAACACTTTCAGCAGTATGTGAAATGGTGGTGCACTGTTCTAATGTGCAGAGGCACCTGAACAAATATGACCTTCATGGTAGAGTCAGCAGAAAACATCTTTACAAGCTTGCTGCATTTTGGAAACAAGTCCTGTGGACTGATGAAGTCAAAACAGAACTTTTTGGTCACAGTGTGTGAAAGTATGTTTGGAGAAAGAAGGGTGTCAAAATCCAGGAAGAGAACACCTCTTCAACTGTTAAGCATGGGGGTGGATCGATCATGCTTTGGGCTTGGGTTGCAGCTAATGGCACAGGGAAAATGTCATTGGTAGAGGGAAGAATGGTTTTAAATAAATACCAGCAAATTCTGGAAGCATACATCACACCATTTGTAAAAAAGTTTGTTAAAAAGAAGATGGGCCCTATAAACAAGATAATGATCTCAAACACAAATCAAAATCTACATTGGATGTGATAAGTAAAAAAAACATTTTTAAGTAGCACATCTGCCATGCAAAGTACATTTTGATACTGTTAATATATTAAGTGCCACACAAGCAAGTATACTGAATTAAAGGAAGACAGACTTTGAAAGTGATAAACTGAGCTGCCAAATGACAGGCCATTCCTCTAATAACTGAACCAGAAAGAGACATCACATGGCCCTGTGTGGTGGATAAATGCTAGGTTGATCAGCTGCCCTGGGACACCTGCATTTTTTGTCATGTTTTACTCAAATTTTACTTGCATAAATAAATTTTTTTATATTTATTAAAACTCGCCTATCACTGGGCTATCCAGAGGTGCTATCCAGTAAGAAGTGTGTCTTAACTTTAAACTTTAAAGGTTGACTTTAGGGAAGATCTTGCTGAAATTTTAGCAGGTTGTTAACACTAGAATCCCTGAAGCCTAAGAAAAAACTCGTAATCCCGGCCCACCTTAAATCCCTTCACACCTCTCCATCAGCATCTTTTGTTTTATAAATGTGTCGATCATCATAAGCAGCCTGCTATCCCATCCCACCCACTGCCGGAGCTCATCTCAGGCAAAAAGTTCTCCCAGCTCAAGACTTCTTTATCTGCGTGTGAGGTCCTTGAGTTACATAGGGTAAGTAATATATCATTATTTGAAACACGTGCATTTCATGTGTGTTCCCTGTTTACAATGATCTGGGTAAGTGTAGGGTGACAGGAAATGCAAGAAATGGTGAGCAAACACCTAAAATAGAAACTTTTTTCATGTTATAGTACTAATGACAAAATTTTGACATGGAGTATATAATGTGTGAAGACTGAAGTCCAAATATCAAACACTTTAACAAAAGGTATAACAAAATAAGTGTGCTTTTATTGAAGAATATAACCGAAGAAAAAGAAATCAGGTTAGGCTATGAAGCGGATACGACCTCTTGGGTGGCGCAGCGTTAAGAACTACTGACTTATAATCAAGAGGTCCCAGGATTAAATCCGGGTGCCCTCCAGAATTACCATTTTGAGTAGGAGCTGCTCTTACTGTTACTATTGTACAATAAAAACATACATTTGATTTGAGTCTGTAACAGCTGGTATAATTTTATGGTGCTTGTAAAGGTTAGAATAAAACTGAATTAAAAAAAAAAAAAAAACCTCTCAGTTGCGTTCACACTTACCCCGATCTGACACTGAATGTTTTCAAATAAAGATGTGCTATAACAGAGGTGAACTCAGATGAGGATGAGGGTTCTACATCGGAGAAAGAGAACAGAAGCCCTCCCCGCAAGAAATGTCCACTCACACATAAGAACAACGCAGCTGCACCAGGTGTAACAGTGAAAGATGGTACCATTAGGATGCAGCAACAGGTCGGCCCACACGTGTCCTTCAAAGAAAAAGCAGGACTTACAGAGCTCGCCAGGATATCATGCAAAGTTCCTTTTCTGATTATGTATTGTGATGGTCTTTACATAAAAACATTTATATGTTACTTGTATAAAATCCAGATTGAATGGTATTTACCTTGATTCATTTACTTATCTTCCTACAGCGTGAAGTCACAAGTAGACTGCACAGCTTCCTCTGTTTGATCGACACGGGCATTCTCACACAGTACATGTGTACTGAAGTGACTTTAGCTGCAGATGGAAGCTCCTGTATCACTCTACACAACTGTGTTAGATCTTATTCAAGAAAAGATCCCAGTCGCCCCACTGGAGAAAGACTTTCCAAGACTATGGTCATAAAGCTTATGAAACCGTTTCTGGACAAAGGCAGAACCGTAACAACAGTTGCATAGACCTTCCACCTGCAGCTAAAGTCAGTCCAGTACACATGTACTTTGTGTGCTAGGCAAAACTGTGTTGACAAATCAGTGCCAGCAAAGCAGTGTGTTGACAAATGCTTGAAACAAATGATTGTACACTGTAACCCCCCCCCCCCTTTTTGTTTTATTTACCAGAAAATCATATTTTTTTAATAATATGCATGAGATGAAAATGTAGTATAACAAAACATACAATTTGAAAAGAAATCTTATACACATAACACAAAGGAAAGGGGACCACAAACCCATTTAAATAAAAAAGAACCTTTGCTGTGCAATCCTTCGTAACATTTCTACAAGTGACACCTATCCATACGATTGTACTATTTGTTGCAGGAAGCAATTAAGCTGGACATATGTTATATGGACATAGAAATGGGTGTCTCTTTATAGTCACCTCTTCTGATGTCTTTCCGCTCCAGGCTGGCAATTGTTAAAATGAATATACACTTTAAACTTATACCACAAGTGCTATGCTACCACTTCCTTCACCTAATACATATTAGTTGGATGTCATGGATTTTTTAAATTCCCAAGGAACACAAAGAGACCCTCCATTAAGTTGTCTACCTGAATCAGTGATAGACTGAAGGACACTTTTATGATTGGCGGCTCACAGAACTTAAAATGGGCCTTTACCTCAAAAAACTAAGCAAAAAGGCCCCAGAGAAGGCCCGAAACAAAATCAGTATATAAACTCATCTTAAATTGTATTGCAATTTTTCAAACACCCTTAATATCACTTTGACATGTGGAAAAGAGAACATTTCACAGGCCACATTGTGGACAAAGGAAGCTTGCTTTCAGTACATCCATAGTAGCAGCAGGTGCATGCAAATATAAGAATAAATGATGGGCTTTCTTTTTGGAGACAAAAGCACCAATGGAATATGGTATTGGCCATGACAAAAATATATAATTTGAGTACAACTATATTGAAATGCCAACAAATGTACTGAATCACATACACATGTTGCTTTACAGCAGATTGGTACACAATGAAAGAAAGCCAAATGCTTATTCATGCACTTGCTTACATTGTTAAGTATTTAGGGTCTGCGGAAACATGACAAAGCTGCCTTCCAGCAATGTGGACATTACATGCAGCATGCTCCGTCCACTTGGCATAGCCTTGGCGATTATAGTACAGTAATCCCTCCTCGATCGCGGGGGTTGCGTTCCAGAACCCCCGCGATATATGAAAATCCGCGAAGTAGAAACCATATGTTTGTATGGTTATTTTTATATATTTTAAGCCCTTATAAACTCTCCCACACTGTTAACATTATTAGAGCCCTCTAGACATGAAATAACACCCTTTAGTCAAAAGTTTAAACTGTGCTCCATGACAAGACAGAGATCTTTCTTCTTTCTCACAATTAAAAGAATGCAAATATATCTTCTCTTCAAAGGAGTGCCCGCATCAGGAGCAGAGAATTTCAGAGTGAGAGAGAGAGAGAGAGCGCTCGCAAAGAAAAGCAAACAATCAAAAAATCAATATGTGTGCTTTTAAGTATTCCGAAGCACTGCTATAAAGTGCCATTTTTTAGAGGAGCGTCAGTATCTTCTAAGCAAACAGCCTCTGTGCAAACAGACCCTCTCTGCTCACATCTCCTCCGTCAGGCGCAGAGAACGTCAGAGAGAGAGAGAGAGCGCGCGAGATTACAGCAAACAATCAAAAAATCAATACTGGGCTTTTAAATATGCCGAAGCACCGCGATAAAGCGGCATTTCTTAGAGGAGCCTCCGTATCCACTAGGCAAACAGCCCCTCTGCTCACACCCCCTCCGTCAGGCACAGAGAATGTCAGAGAGGGTGAGATAGAGGCAGAGACAAGCAAACAATCAAGCACCGCGCGGGATGCATATCTTCTATCATTGAGGAGTTTTAGTTAATATGTAATACATGCTCTAATTGGGTAGCTTCTAAGCCATCCGCCAATAGCGTCCCTTGTATGAAATCAACTGGGCAAACAAACTGAGGAAGCATATACCATAAATTAAAAGACCCATTGTCCGCAGAAATCCGCGAACCAGCGAAAAATCTGTGATATATATTTAGATATGCTTACATTTAAAATCCGCGATAGAGTGAATCCGCGAAAGTCAAAGCGCGATATAGCGAGGGATTACTGTACTGAAAAAATGTGTGGTGGTACAAGTTTTAAGGAAAATACCAAAATATTTAATAGAATAAAAAAGAGATACATAGAAAACAATCATTGTTTCATTGGGACCTCTAAATGTCTTTTAACTGTCTCAGAAAAAAAAAATCCTCATGTGAGCTTGTATAAATGAGAAAGATTCTTTTGTTTTATTTACATCTAGTTCTGCATTACTTAGACAACAGCTGATCGCTTTGGTTATCCCATTATTTTTACAAATAATCATCATATTTTTGATAAGCCTTACAAGAGTTGTTTTTATTAGCAAACTATCATTCCATTGAGATCTAATTAAATGCTTAGTTTCAAAGATTGCTTTCAAAGCACAGTGTCAGACTTGCTATGCTGTTTTCATTTGTTTAACCGAGTAGTGTTCTGTTACAATGTTTTGATTCGAAATAAAAGGAATAAAACAACAAAAAGAATCTTGAATAAATAAACGATTGATCGCAAGACACAAGCCTGCTAGATCACTTGTATATGGAGTGAAGGGCTTAGAAGATGCAATCTTTCAGCTTTACCCTATGCAACACAACAAACAGCTGGAGAGAATAGCATTCTCTGCTTTCAAAATCATGGATCCCATAAGGATTGTCCACTCTGTTTTTCTGTTTACTCACAGAAATGTAAAAAGTCTTATCAGACTCATAGCAACACACCCATCCTCTTTTTACAATCTACAAGGACTACTGGGTTTTAGAACAGTATCTACCCACAATCTTTAACATGCATGAAATCATACAGGTTAACACATTACTTTGGTAAATATGATTGAGGGTTTTTTTTTTTTTATTATATAAATTATTTGTACACTGGTGGTATTTGAAGGAATGTTATGTATAGGTGCTGGTCATAAAATTAGAATATTATGACAAAGTTGATTTATTTCAGTAATTCCATTGAAAAATTGAAACTTGTATATTAGATTCATTCATTACACACAGACTGATGTATTTCAAATGTTTATTTCTTTTAATTTTGATGATTATAACTGACAACTAATGAAAGTCCCAAATTCAGTATCTCGGAAAATTAGAATAGCAATTAAGACCAATGCAAAAAAAGGATTTTTAGAAATGTTGGCCAACTGAAAGGTATGAACATGAAAAGTATGAGCATGTACAGCACTCAATATTTAGTTGGGGCTCCTTTGGCCTGGATTACTGCAGCAATGCGGATGGGCATGGAGTCGATCATTCTGTGGCACTGCTCAGGTGTTATGAGAGCCCATGTTGCTCTGATAGTGGCCTTCAGCTCTTCTGAATTGTTGGGTCTGGCGTATTGCATCTTCCTCTTCACAATACCCCATAGATTTTCTATGGGGTTAAGGTCAGGCGAGTTTGCTGGCCAATCAAGAACAGGGATACCATGGTCATTAAACCAGGTACTGGTAGCTTTGGCACTGTGTGCAGGTGCCAGGTCCTGTTGGAAAATGAAATCTGCATCTCCATAAAGTTCGTCAGCAGCAGAAAGCATGAAGCGCTCTAAAACTTCCTGGTAGATGGCTGCATGGACCTTGGACCTCAGAAAACACAATCGACCAACACTAGCAGATGACATGGCACCCCAAACCATCACTGACTGTGGAAACTTTACACTGGACCTCAAGCAACGTGGATTCTGTGCCTTGCCTCACCTTTCTTCCTCCAGACTCTGGGACCTTGATTTCCAAAGGAAATGCAAAATTTACTTTCATCAGAGAACATAACTCAGCAGAAGTCCAGTCCTTTTTGTCTTTAGCCCAGGCAAGACGCTTCTGACGCTGTCTCTTGTTCAAGAGTGGCTTGACACAAGGAATGCGACAGCTGAAACCCATGTCTTGCATACATCTGTGCGTGGTGGTTCTTGAAGCACTTACTCCAGCTGCAGTCCACTCTTTGTGAGTCTCCCCCACAGTTTTGAATGGGTTTTGTTTCACAATCCTCTCCAGGGTGTAGTTATCCCTATTGCTTGTACACTTTTTTCTACCACATCTTGTCCTTCCCTTTGCCTCTCTATTAATGTGCTTGGACACAGAGCTCTGTGAACAGCCAGTCTCTTTAGCAATGACCGTTTGTGTCTTGCCCTCCTTGTGCAAGGTGTCAATGGTCGTCTTTTGGACAACTGTCAAGTCAGCAGTCTTCCCCTTGATTGTGTAGCCTACAGAACTAGACTGAGAGACCATTTAAAGGCTTTTGCAGGTGTTTTGAGTTAATTAGCTGATTAGAGTGTGGCACCAGGTGTCTTCAATATTGAACCTTTTCACAATATTCTAATTTTCCAAGATACTGAATTTGGGACTTTCATTAGTTGTCAGTTATAATCATCAAAATTAAAAGAAATAAACATTTGAAATACATCAGTCTGTGTGTAATGAATGAATCTGATATACAAGTTTCACTTTTTGAATGGAATTACTGAAATAAATCAACTTTGTCATGATATTCTAATTTTATGACCAGCACCTGTATATAAGAAACTCAACCTAAATGCAAACTGTTACATATTATTGATTATGTTTAATTATATTTTTGTTGCACAAGTATAGACATTTAGGTGCACATATGTGTAATATTCTTCATTTAACATTGTGGAAAATATACTGATATAGTTTTCCAATATTCTAAAGTGTGTTATGTTTACAGACTTGTTTTTTTAAAGATTCAACAATAAAATAAACAGAAGAAGAGCCTATTTTTGTTTTTGTCCTTAACATATACAAAACTATTTACTCATTTTACAGAAATGTTCAAATTCTTACCAGTTCCTCCAGCAATCATTCCAAGATGTTTGATCATTTTTACTTCTGGTTCAGATTTTTTGTCAGGACGGATGGCAAATTTTCCTGAAAAACATTAAGTAAATAAAAATGTAACCTACTGTTTATATTTCACTTAGGATTGATAGATGCATTGAGAAAACAGGCTTATATCTGAACATAAACGTAAAACAAATACAAAAAAGCACTGAAACTGCAAAAGCAAAAGGAAACAATAGGAAGTCTGCTGCCATCAATGGGAATGTCAAAATAAGCTCCTCAAAACATCAGAAAAATTGGTTAAATTAATAAATAAGAAGGCAAGCTCGTTGATTACAATTAAGTTGCCTTACTTCTCATTTACACACTTTGTCAGGGGTCAAAGTCCAGCTAGCATACATGTCATTAAACCATCCACATAAACAAAGATGAACACAGAGACAGCAACCAGTTTTAAATAGCTAAAGCACACATTGCAATTTTATTTAAACAAATTCAAAATAAGAAAGTCCAGTGCAGAAAGTAATAAATAAGTGATTAAATAATACAGATAAAAGTCAGTGCTCACATAAAGAAATCCTTAAGTTTAAATGCTAAAGTGAAATACTCCCAGGGATCAGGTAAAAGACTCCTCAGTATGGCTCTCTCTTGCTCTCTACAGCTCACCTCAGTGGGTCCGCTCATCTGGCGGCAACGCTGATAACTGCCATTGCCATCAACCAACTCCCGTGCTGCCTGCCCGCTTTGGCTTCGTTCAAGATGCACCTAGCCAGCCCCCTGTCATTCCATAAGCTGTTTTTGGCAATTAAGCTTAAGGTTTTTAGTTCTTGACACATGACAATTGTTTTACTCACCAAAAATGATACAACAGACACTGTTTTGCTAGTCTAAAAACAGTTTTCTTTACACTTGTCAAATTCCTTGCATACTGGGCAACTTAATACATGGAATACATGAAACATTAAATTTTCTCAAGATAAAGTAACAGTGAAAAGCTTCTTCCTTAATCAAAAAGCAAGAATCAAATAACTAGTATGTTGTGCTGTCACTTGTTACTTAAACCTGCAATAAGATAAACAAAATGACTATTTTAAAAAAATAAAATAAAAAAACTCTTCCTGTCCATCTGTGTGACAGGTCTTGTGAACAGTAATTTTATCACACACTGAAAGTAGTCTCTTGACATAACCTCACAGGTAAAAGGCAGAGCTGTCCAAACAAGCACTCAAAGTTAAAGTACTGTTAAAAGTAAGAGACAATGAAGTACCCAGGTTATTTTAAGTTAGGTTTTTAATGTATCAAAAATATACATTTTCAAGCCCTGACAGACAAAACAAAACAAGTGAAACGTTGCGAAAGCAGGCAAAAACCCATGTTAGATACCAGACGCTGCATCATAAGGTTAAACACAGTTGTTGGACCAACAAGAGGAAGTAGTTACAACAGAAATGAGCTGACGCCCAATAAGCTGCAACACATAATGATTTAAAGATGTTTCATCAAATATTTGTTGAAATAACTAAAAAAAAGAGCAACTGTATTGATCTTATCAGACATACACACAGAAGAGCTGAAGAACAAAAAGCACCCTGAACAGAATATTTTAAAAACCACTTAAGCAGCCCCTCATTCCACTTAGTTCCAATGAATCAACTTATCTCCCAAAGGTCGGGACATGAACATGAATGCAATTATGGAGGAAGAGATTTCAAATGCAATAAGAGTAATAACGAATAACAAGGTCATCCAAAACAATGAGATTTCAGCAGAACACCTTAAGAATGGTGACACCAGTTCATGTATACCAAACAGATGCTGTAATAAGGAATGTGTCTACGACTGGGGACATGAGTGGATAGACTTCACAGATTGTGCAACATGTGGCACAGCATAACACTCCTCTCCATCGCAGGAAAAGCATTCTGCATGGTGATGTTGTGACAACCACTTAAGGCAGTTAATGGCAAGCTTTGTGTCCATTGTGGACGGTCATGTTTTGAGCAAATATTCAATACAGTGGAACCTCGGGTCACGAACATCTCCGAACACGTACAAATCAGGTTACGACCAAAAAGTTTGCCAAAATTTTGCATCTGTTCACAACCACACACTCGGGTGACGAATAAGCCAGTTTCCCTTCCAGTTTGTACGCGCCGATGATTCCCACACGTGTTCAGTCTCTCCCTGTGTATTTGCTGTGAACTCTTTGTACTTTATTTTGTTTCCCTTCCGGTTTCTACGCGCCGGTGATTTACACACGTGTTCAGTCTCTCCCTGTACAGTACATTGTTCTCGGTCAGACGTGCATTGCGCATAGGGACTTTACCTCAGAACTGTAATCTCCTCTCCACCCAGTTCCTCCTCACTTCCTTCATGCCACAACTCGACTCATGCAAGGTTAGTTTTCTTGGTTGTTTATGGTTAGTTTTTGTATAAATTACAGATTTTTCAAATTTCATTTTTTTCCCTGTGCTTAAAACTCATTAAAAAAAAGTGTTTACAGTGAGCGGTTCATAAGGCTGTAGCGTGAACTCTTGCAATGTTAGTTTTCACTGTTCAAGGTTTTCTCAGTGTTATTCAATGTTTTTACATTTAGTTTACTATTACACTGTGCATTCTATGGTATAATTAACTATTTTTATGCTTAAAAACCTTTACAAAATATATATTTACATACAGCTCGTATGGTCCGGAACGGGTTAATTGTATTTACATACAATCCTATGGGGGAAATTACTTCGGGTCACGAACAAATCGGGTTGCGACCAGAGTTTTGGAACGAATTACAGTCATGACCTGAGGTTCCACTGTATATGAAACATTATTGAACAGTGTCTGGAATTCAGAAGAACCCTGTCAAACTGCTTTGTTAGTTTCAAAAAAGTGTTTGGATAGTATCCACAGGGATTCACAATGGCATGACTTTTGGTCATATGGCATCCTACAACACTACATATTGCACAGGTACCTGACAGACCTGGACTTTGCTAATGAGTTTGCCATACAGAACAGCACCAAAGAAGGGCAAAATACAGGTCATAATTGACCTGCAACATATCAAAACATTATACCTGCCTCGGCAATGTTCTAGCGAATAATGGTGGCATAGAAGTAGCCATCAATTTTAGGATGGGCATTGTTGCTGCTACAGCTTTCCAACATATGTGCCACATCTAGTCATCACAGGCAATCAGCTCCAGATCAAATGTCACTCTGTTCAAATCAGCTATTTTACCAACCGCTGTTTATGCCAGCGTGTTAACTGGAACTTGAAGTTATTGCTGCAGATGACTACATTGGACCTTTCTCATCAACTACCACAAAGGAATTACTAATAAGGAAACTTGATAAATGTGATACAAAACAAAAACACAACAGATTCTGCAAGAATATGGAAGGTGCCTGCTGGGCCACATTTTGCATTTACCAATGCACTGAAACCACTACTAGTGACTGTTCCAATTAGAGATAGCTTTCTGACCAATGTGTGCTTTCACAACAAGAATAATACAGAGATGCATTGTGCCAATCTAAATCAGCATTGTTTCATGCTTTTGTAAATAGTATGTAAAGACATTACAAGACCTTACCTAGGGTCTGCACTGGCAATCAGAAGGTTGCTGGATTGAATCCCGTAAATGCCAATAGGGACTCTGCTCTGTTGGACCCTTGAACAAGGCTCTTAGCCTGCAATTGCTGAGCGCTTTGAGTAGTGAGAAAAGCGCAATATAAATGCAAAGAATTTATTTATTTTTTACACTGCCATAACATACTTGAGTCAAGGCTCTTCTTTTAAGTGACCCTGTCAAACATGTTTTCTTGGGCAACATTATGGGAACGTTTTAATAAAATGTTTTGTTTATTAATCATACAGTTTTAGGGACATAATTTCTAATCCTGAGCCAGCTCTATCTGTAATAACACTTAAAAGCAAAATTATTGGTTAATGAATATGAATAGTCTATTGGTATAACCCAAACTGCTAGCACCCCATCTTATTTGGCCTAACTGAAAGAATCCTAACAGACCTATCACAACACAATTAGAAAAGAATATCCTATTTGTTGAAAATGAAGACAAACTGAAAATGACCTTTATGATGAATACTTCAAAAGTTTTTTTTTTTAAGAATATGACAGACTGATACAGCAGTGTTCTCAATTAAGTAAACATTGTGAAGCATCACTGACCTTTTAGTATTTAAGGTCATTATTTTAGTACACATTTTTAATTGCTCACTGAATAATAAATATGCAATTTTTAATTATGTTAAAATTTATATAGCATAAGTATTTCAAAGTTTATTTGAATTGTAAAAATGAGATGGATAACACTTTAATATAGGACATGAAGCATATACTGTACATGGCTGGTTATGTAGGAGGTTAGTGAAAAAAATCAGATTATAGTGAAATGGAATAGTTGATTGCTACATTTTTAATATTTCAGTATTTGAGTGAATACTTCATTTTAAATCTTTTTCTTTCCCTGCTCTCTAGATAGTTAAGGGAAGGAGAATATGGTCCGTTTATGATGTACTACTGCATGACATAACATGTATGCTTTATAATATAATGCTGAAGCCAAAATAATTAAATAAGAATTCATGAATAAATTAAATATGACCCACGATACAGAAATAAACTATAGACATTTCTTTTACATCAGAAAAAAGTGCTTTTCCCCCCCCCCAAGGAGTGACACTATTCTAGTAAGCATCACAGACTCAAGTATTAATATGAAAGATCAAGTCTATCCTTTTCACCTAGAGTCTCTAAAATAACACTAAGTCAAGATTTGAAGGTCTCTAAAATCTATTGTTCCTTGTTTGAAGAAAAACGTTTTATGCAAAATTTGCCCTAAAAAGTTTTGCAATCATGGCCTCATCTTCTTGTTGCATTTCTTTTTACTTTATTTTATACCTTGCAAAATACCACGATCATGATAGACTGCTAAGCAATGACAATATTTCATATTAATATAGAGACTGGTTTGCCTGTTTTGAAACTATTTCAGTTTGATTTTATTAATATTATAGCTAGTCTATACATCTTTTGTCTATTTTACTCATATAGCCAGGACTGATTAAAAAAAAAAAAAAAAAAAAAAAAAAAGTTTTCTCTTACTTCAGAAAAACACTAAATAAAATTCAACCCCTCTGCTTGCTTTGATGCACAACACCACAACACCTGCTGATCAAAAGCAAGAGAGTTATGAAAAAATATATACTCTGTGTGTGTATATATATTTATTAAATGTATTCAACTTTTTTTTCTGACAATGTCACCAGATTGGCAATGGCAAGAGATAGTTTCAAAGGAAAATAAACATTTACAATTAATAAATAAAATAATCAAATTAGCTGATAAGGTAAAGAATATTGCTTGTGATTTATTTTTACATATTTTAAAATATTTTATTTGTTATAAGATCTTAGGAAAAATTAGAGCCGTTTTGGAAGCATGAGGGGAACCCACACAAATAGATGCATATATCTCTTATCAGCTGATCAATGCATATATATTACTTATTGAAAACAAAAAAGTATTGTTCTTCTTTCTATAAATAACTTACCCTTTCCTTTGTACACAAGCAGCCCACTAGGACCTCTGAAGTCAATGCAGTCGCCAATTCGAAGGCTTTCCAAGTATTGGGACATCTTTCCACCTTCAGGGAATTTTGGATTGACATCCTTATAATATATCTAAATAAAAAATGGAGGTAATATATTTCAATGATTTCTGGAATGTCAAATAAATTAAATGAGATGCTAAAATCCCTTTTCATGGAAGTAACTTTTATAATTTCTTAGAATTTAAAGAATAAAACTGTTTGTGTCAGACGTGAAGAAAAGGGGTCTAAAGCCTCCAAACAAGCCACAGAACCAGTCCAGCTGATTCCCAACTACCAACCACAGGCTCTGGCTTTATAAGGCCCAAAAACGTAGGATTAAAGTTCAGAAATAAATGTAAATTTTCCAAAATGTTTCAAAAGAGGGGGAAACTGTGGTTGTGACCCAAAACATAACACAAATCGTTTGAAAAATAAAAACACAATAAACAAAATGAGCAGAAAGAAGTTGCATTAAGGCAATCTTAAGGCAAAAATGTTCCAATACACAAATCCAGAAAAAATAACCCAATTACAGAAGTAAAATTATCAAAGAAACCATCAAAAGCACAGAAATGTAAATACCAATGCAAAAACCTTTAAATAACTTGAGAGACTGAGAGACTAAAACTGAATAAAAAAAAAAAAACAAACAAAAAAGGTCTAACTGCATTCTCGTACCATTGCTTACGTACTAAAGTGTCAGCAGGCACTTTTCGTGGCATTACACATGTTTTTTGTGCATGCCCGTGTCTATCAAACACAGGAAGTTCTGCAGTCTACTTGTGACTTTATGCTGTAGGAAGTAATCGGACCTAACAGTAACTTAAAACAAAAAAGGCTTCAACTTGGCTGGGACGCCAGAATACTTTTGAATTTTACTGCTTTCATATTCTGTACTTTTCTCTGCATGTGTATCGCGCCATCGTTTGTTTGAGTTTGAATTCCACTGCTTTCATAATCTCTTATCTGCCTTTTTTCCTCTCCAATGCTTTTGGTTTCTCTTTTCTCCACGCTGCTCTTTCTTCTTTGCTGAGAGCAAAGGATCTGTGTGTGCTACATGCCTTTACATGAACCAAGTGTTTTGCTGGCCATGCTCTTATTTGATAAGAAGGGCGTGTCTTGCAAGAATCTCATGTTCCACGTCCCCGCGAGACGGCCCTGGGACAATCTCTTGGCACCAAGTCTCATGTTTACGGTCCCCGCGAGACGCTCCGCGGTCAGTCTTTTGTCTCGCGGGTCTTTTAAATGTCTTCCGAGAAGATCACATATCGCCGCCCTGCTTTTCCTTTCCAGGATTTTTTATAACACATA
>JANRMT010062792.1:16455371-16468164 GCA_026402145.1 Polypterus bichir lapradei
ATGAGTGAGTTTATAGCACGTGTGATAGAGATCTCTGTGAATGAAATAATATTGTAAAAGAACTTTATTCTGCGAATGAAGTGCAATTGTAAAAGAGTGAGTATGAGAACATGTGATGATATCTGAAAGAATGAAGCAATTGCTAAGTGTGTAGAAATGAGTGCAAAGAGTGGAGGCTGTCATTTGTGAAAAGTTGCTTTCTCCAGTGTGCTGAATGTTGTCTAAAGAACTTCTGCTTTAGCCAAGTAAACTATTTGGGCATGAGGTGGGATAAAATCTAGTAAAGAAAAATAAAAGAATAATTAATTACTGTTATTCAGAGTCTGTGGTGGCAGATGCTCTTATATGTCATTATTTGTAAGTCTGTGTCTATTAAAAAAATCTATGCTTCTTTGTCTGTCAGCTGATTAATCAATAATGTGAAGCAAACCCTAAAGGTGAGGGACGTCCCACATAATAACATAATAGCATAGTAATAGGGGATCATAACCAAATTTAATTGTACTAGTAATACATGCGCTTCCCGGGTCCTCCCTGCGTGGAGTTTGCATGCTCTCCCCGTGTCTGCGTGGGGTTCCTCCGGGCGCTCTGGTTTACTCCCACAGTCCAAAGACATGCAGGTTAGGTGGATTGGCGATTCCAAATTGGCCCTAGTGTGTGGGTGTGTCCTGCGGTGGGTTGGCACCCTGCCCAGGATTGGTACCTGCCTTGTGCCCTGTGTTGGCTGGGATTGGCTCCAGCAGACCCCCGTGACCCTGTGTTCGGATTCAGCGGGTTGGAAAATGGATGGATGGATAGTAATACATGCGAATATCTAAAAAAAATGCTATAGCAAGTAAAATCAAAAGTGATCATAAGAATAACTTAATTTGTATTTGTAATGCATCCTGTACTTAGTCAGTGAGCCTGGAATGTCATTGATGAAGCCTAGCAACACATGCTGTCTTAAATAAAGCTGACCTACTGAACCTGCTAAAGTTTAACTGAAGGCAGAAGGACAGCCTGTAGCATGGTCAGTTAACAATTAAGAAGATCTGAATTTCAATAAAGTATTAGAAGCATAAAAGAGATGTAACTTCAAAACTATAGATGTTCTTTTTCTCCAGATTCAGCAAACACCCTGTGACCAATGGATGAAACACAAAGCATATTTATATACAAGCTGCAACAAATAGTTTAACGGCAAGTTTGGGCAGAGAAATTAGATATAATCTGACCAAGGGGTGGTGAATATTTGCTTATCAATCATAGATTAATGTACAGCAATTATTGGAATTATTTCCTTGCATGCTGATTAGTTGTGCAAGTGAAAGAGTATAACATTCTATTTAATAAAATGTTTAAATGATAAAAATAACTGTAAAGTGCAAACAGGCTAAATGTTGATATATTAAACTAGACTAATTTCTTTCTCTAATCTTCATATAAAATACAGTAAAGAGGGTTTACATATTTTGATGTATGTCAAATGATTATCTCTTATATATATTTCTCTTCTGGTTCGTCCTGTTTCCACTGCAAAACCGGTCCCGTCCACACGCAGCCGTCACAGCATTTCTCGATTCCTATTCGTCCACTTCCAAACCCTTCCCCAAGCTGCCAGTGGCTCCTCTTCAAAACCGGTCGCGCCCCCACGCAGCCGACACGGCATTTCTCGACAAGCTACTGAAGTACGCTTACAAAATAAAGCAAACTCTGTATTAGGCAAAAATTTACTTCTCCAGCTAGATTCCATGTTCAGAACCATCAATCCCTTTGCTAAATCATACAAACACATGCATGAAATCGATTTGCATCTATCCCATAGGCAACTCCTGTAAACAAATTTCCACGCTCAATATGAATTCCGATCCTATGGTTTACCCACTTTTATTCCCTTACGGAGACATTGGCTGGCACAAAAGATTTACAACATGTTCCCGATAAAAGAACCGCCAAACGAATAAGGCTTACTCAATGCAAATTTTATGTGTACACATTAGCAATGAGGAATACATTTAGTATTTTGCACTCCAGCGGCAAACAGTACGTCTTAGATGCGTATGTTAAAACAGAGGGTGCGCGTCTCAACTATCTCAGATTACATGAACAAGATCTGCGCGTGGAACAATACAAAGGACTATCAGACGAGCTGCAAGAAAATGCTGAAAATAACAATGTACGTGTAGGCAAAATGATCATATTACCGTCCACATTTCCAGGAAGTCCAAGATACATGCAACAAAACTATCAGGATGCCATGGCCATAGTACGTACCAGATATTATAGTACGACTCTTTTGGATTAAGCTGTGGGAATTACTTAGAGACATTCTACAACAACATCTTTTTGGGGTTGTTATTGATTATATTTACGTAATTGAATTTCAGAAGCACAGCCTTCCTCATGCCCACATGCTGTTTACTCTTCACAATAATTCTAACAACCAGTGTTCAGCCACGGTCAGTTGTACGTGGCTTTTTCTAGGGTTAGATCTTTCGACTCATTATCTGTCGTCTCCAACAAAACACCTATTCACAACTGTGTCTTTCATGAAGTATTTACTTCTTCTTGATTTCTGAATTCCTTTCTCACCGTTTCCCATTCCTACTCTTACACCACCGTATGCTACGGCGGGCGTCGGCTAGTTATTATTAACACTTCAGTAATAATGAAATGTATTAGAACTGAATACATGTATTCATTTGTATCTGTTAGTGATTAATTTTATGAAGATTTGTTGTTACATCAATGTATTAAGGTTAGTGCTCAGTGATAATTCACATAGTTGAATAGATTGTTAAGTCAGTTATACATCAGGAAATTTGTGTTACATGGGAATAATTCAAATGTTTACCATTAGTCTATATAAACTGTACTGTTGTAATATTTTGATAGACAGATAGATACTTTATTAATCCCAAGGGGAAATTCAAATTAAATTTTAAAAACATTTAAGAGATTTGTCTCTTGATTAGATAAGCTACAGTTTGTTATAAGGTATAGATGTTATAAGATTTTGTTTTAGACAAAAATGAAAACACTCATACGTTCAAATATGTAACATCTTGTTATAATTTACGACACCTGCGATGGATAACTGATGCAATGTGTTTATTTTGTTTAGTGTATTATCCTACTAAAGAAACATTTTCACTAGCCTGGTTAAAATGTAATAACTTGCCATATTCATCTCTAACTGTTCTTTATGATGTATGATATGAGACTGGAAACTGAGAGTCTAGGATTTCCATTAATAGTGATGTGTATTGTATTATGCATATGTTTGATAAGGTATTGTTTTATTTTATGTATTTGCTCTACCCTTCACCCTTCTTTATTTAGCATAGCAAGTATTTTAGTTTGGCCACTCAATTTAGTGGTTGTTCAGACCTCTCCAACTTAGTGGTGGAGCTTTATCAATGAAGAAACTGTACTGAAGCGACTGTACTGCACTAATGACTCTTGGTCTGCTGCACATACCTGATAATAGCTGGTGAATAAACAACTCACTTTTCCAGAGTGGAAGGAGTGCAGAATCAAACAAAGATTGTAACTAAGTAAATCTGATGCCATGGTATGGTTGTGCAGACATTTGTTGCAGAAACAAAGTTTTTATGGACTTTAACACAAACAGACTGTGAAATGCTACTGAAATGAAGAGATGAGATGACACCTGTTGAATGCAAGGACTCTCTCATGATTGACTGCTGTATCCAGTGCAAGATGTAAAGTAAAGTGTTCCTCTGCTAAATGGACAGTCACCATGTGTGCATCCCATTAGCTCTCTAATGGCAATCAGACTGTTTAGTTTCTGTTCCAGTAATGGCAAAGACTATTTAGTTCCTGTACCAGCCACACATTTGTTTGAAGGGATCTTCAAAGCCACCAAATAAAAGACTTTATCTACAAACCACTGGGTTGGACAAGGCATGTATATAGAAAGTTTAGAAATATACTTGAAAGTGTTATAAGAAGGGCTCAAGCGTAGGAGGATATGCATAATTTACCACCAATGATGTTAAAATTATAAACTGAAAGGGAATAGAACATCCCATAGTGAAGTTGGGGAGGATAAAAAATAGTGTACAATTATGCAATAATACTGGTTAAGAACAACTATTAATAATCATTGAAACAGATCTGGAATAGCATCTTATTTATGTTACAACTATTGTAACTCGTTTAAAGGGATCAGACACCAAAGTGTGGGGCACATATATCAACATACTGTAGTTAGAAATGTCATAAGTGCCGAAGGATAGTAAAGTCCACCAAGATGCTATATAGATTCATAATGTAATCTGAGGCAATGATGCCCACTGCATGGGCCCAGTGATATTCAGTTACAACATTGACTATGTAAGTAATGAAAGACGGGTTTGTTTCCTGCCTTGCACCCTGTGATGGCTGGGATTGGCTCCAGCAGACCCTCGTGACCCTGTAGTTTAGATATAGCGGGTTGGATAATGGATGGACATTAGACATGATATTTCTGCTATTGAAATATAGTTAGTTATTGCCTAATAAAATCTAAGTAGGACTTCTTCATACAAAGCACTGCGGAATTTGGAACGAACTGCTGTAGTTGAAGTGGTTTAAGAAGTATATGGATGAGACACTGGGACATCTTAGCTATAAGATAACCAAATAAGCTAGTTGAATGATCTCTTCTAGTTTGCCTTAGGTAATGTTCCATGTCGCATCAATTGGATACTCCAACTTTAGCAGCAGAAACTGCAACCACATATTCCATGTAGTCCTTAGCGGTTTTCAGATGAGATCAGTATTACACAAAAAGGCGAGGTAAAGTAATTATCCGCAGAGAACCTTTGTAATTTTAGACTCGTCCAAATCACACAAATTAAGGAATTTTACTGATATGAAGATTCACACAGGACTAGTTTAACATGGGGTTTTTAAAGACTTCTTATAGATGATAAAAGGCCCTGTAATCTTTTGCTCCATAAAAAGTTACTGACATGAGCGATTTGGACAGTACTAGAATTACAGATGTCATCTGGTAATAATTTCTTTACCCTACCACCAGGTGAAAAACTAATTCTGTCGAAATAGGGCCTTTATCACAGGGATTTCTTGGAAGATCTCTACTTGAGAAAACTCCTTCAACTCACATCTCTGTGTTTTCAAACTGAACTAATTTGTGTCCTGCTACAGAGGTTCAATGAGATTTTCATCTGGAATTTGGCTAGACATCCCAAAGCTCTAAATATTTTTTGTTCTACAATTTATAGCAAGCAGGATCAAATTTTAATTTAAGGTAATCTGGACCTTCACCAGCTTTCAGGCCTAAGAAATGTTTCACCTGAAAGTAAAAGCACAAAACAGTGGCAACTACAAGTCTGTCAGAATCAACATACCAACCGGGTGACTATTTGAAGTCACATTATGGCAACAAGGGCATTTCCCTGACAGGAGACATATGAAGTGTAATTGAGCAATTCTTTACTAATACTTTAAATGTAGCCATGCCTGCAACTGTGTTCCCACATCTACAATACAGATTGTATAGTTACATCACACTGCCGACTTGAACATCACATAAAGGCATAATTTTCCTGCAGATCATCTAATGTGGTCTACCTAATTCTCTGCATGAAATGTCTTGACACTGCACTCTATGTGGGAGAAACTGGACAAACACTCCGCCAGAGAATGAATTTACACAGGTTCCACATTAAATGTTGCAACACAGATGTTCCTGTAGCAGCCCACTTCAACAGCCATGTACACTGTGAGAGGAAGTTTAAAGTCACAGTGCTTAAGGGCAACTTCAAAACACAGCAAAAGAGAAAAGAGTGGGAAGTTAAACTGATGCCAAAATTTAATACATTACAACATGGCTTGAATAGAGACAAGAGTTTTATGGCCAGGTATGAGGACTGTTTGCATCTCTCAGACTGACACAGATAACCTGTCTACAGACCCATATTGTTTTGAAAAACTCATCACAAACGTCAAAGGACTTTGTTGGACAGTTATCCAAAGATCTTGACCATACATTGTTCTTCTCTCTCTTGTTAAATTAATCATAATCTGAATGAATCTATTAATTTTTTACATTTAAGATTTTTCATTTAAAGATTTACCATTGTTGTTTCTTATCCTAGTGTGTGGATATAAACACAGGGAACTCCAGTTTCTGTATTACATCTTGCCTGAAGAAGGGGCCTGAGTTGCCTCGAACGTTTGCATATTGTAATCTTTTTAGTTAGCCAATAAAAGGTGTCATTTTGCTTGGCTTTTCTCTACATTCATAATGGCTAACACGGTACAACACCCTAGTACTACAGGTCAAAGTAGAAGTTTGAAACCAAAGAAAGTTTCATCATAAAATTAACCCAAAAACCAGAGGAAAAAAAAAAACAACTCCACACATGTAGTCCACTCAACATGTAGTTTCCTTCAGGATTTAGGCACAGATCCAAAGAATAAGAATAAAAAAAACACTAACAACTTACAGAAAACAGACATTAAATCATGGCCAGAGTGGCAGCAGTCCAGCTAGCATACCCAGAAATTAAGCATCATATTTGCTGATTAAAGAACTGAATGGCAGAGATCTTCAATTTGTTTTACCAGGAATCAGCAACTTTAAACAGGCAGAGGTAATCATACAAACTTTGCTGCCATTATATCTACATATACACCAGTGAGGTGGCTTTAGAAAGCTGTACAATGCCAGCAAAGGAAGACAGCCAGAATAAGAAGAAAAAAGCATGAAACAATAGTAAAAATTATGAAAATTAAAATAAAACAAAATGAGGAAAAATAAACTTTACATCTATGAGTGCATGTTTGGAGTTGAATCCCATTAAAAAGTTAATTATGATATTTCTCTTTAAGTATTAAAAACAGTACTGTATATAAGATTTAGTAAAATTAAAACCTTTATAACCAAGTCCACATATCCTTTATCATCATCACTTGAAACTGGAGTGTAAGGTCTTACAACAAGCTCTCCATTTATCCTTGCCGACAGATAAATGTGCTGTCCTAAAAAAAGTGAAATGAAACAAGTTATTATTAATACTAAAGAAGTGCAATATGTAAAAGTTTATGTACAGTTTAAAATATGCACTTTTGCTACAGTACAACCCCATAAAATGACAAATTTTTGCTATGTACATTAAAACTATACCAAAAAGACTTCTATGTAATATAATTTGTAAATGTGTATACCAAACATAAATGCAGCTTTTAAAACAGAAAAATAACATGTAGGGAAGCATGATAATTTTGTTACATTTTGTAATATTTTAATGATGGTGGAAGAATAAATCTCATGTATTATATCTGGTGTACGTCTGTTGATTGTGATAGTCATGGTAATCCAGTACAGTTTATACTGTTAAACTCTTCAATCTCAACTCAACAACTATAGATGATTCCTTCCATGTGGATGAGAGCACTGAAATAACACATTACAGGAATCATGCATTCTGGCCTTATATTTATCCATTTGTACAGTACAAATTAAAGAACAATGAACAATTCTTTGACTAAATGACTTCTTCCCAGTGGACAACTTCTGGTGTTCATAGCATTATTTTGGTATACAAGTGCATTCTTTCATAAAATAAAGGGAGTTATGCACAGCAAACCTACCACAGTATCCCTCTTTTTAAGCTCTCAACAGGATCTCTTAGGATATGATTTTTTATATAGATTTTTATATCTCTATATGTAAAAAAAAAAATCTTGGAATGGAAAAGCAAGGCGACGATACGTGATCTTCTCGGAAGTTCTTGAAAGACATTTTAAAGACCCGCGAGACAAAAAAGACTGGCCACGGAGCATCTCGCGGGGACCGTAAACATGAGACTTGGTGCCAAGAGATTGTCCCAGGGCAGTCTTGCAGGGACGTGGAACATAAGATTCTTGCAAGACACACCCTTCTTATCAAATAATAGCATGGACAGCCAGCAAAACATTCAGTCATGTAAAGGCACGTGGCACACACAGATCCTGTGCTCTCAGCAAAGAAAAAAGAGCAGCACAGAGAAAAGAGACCCAAGGCGCAATACATATGCGGAGAAAGGTATAGAATATGAAAGCAGTAACAGTCTAAAGTATTGTAGTGTCCCAGCCAAGCTGAAGCCTTTTTTGTTTTAAGTGACTGTTCGGTCCAATCGAGGGAGGGTAGAGTGCAGCACGGAAGACTGATAACTGGGTGCTGATTGATGCAGTGAGGGGGACCGGGGACCCAAGACCCATGGGAAGAGGGGTTGGAGAGGATGCTAGAAAGTTGTGTTTGGGGTTACGCAGTCGGCGATTTTTAAAGTAGAACTTTTTTGACACTTTTATTACATCAGTCGCTGCAGTTTAAAAAAAAAAAGATAGCACAGATCGCATTGACGCAAACAAAAGGAAATTAGTTTAAGTCAGAGAATTTCAAAAACGGGGTTTAACTCACTTGCATTTATTGGTTACTTTGCAAAAACAATTATTAACTGCTGATGATGTGGATCAATTCCAAACCGAAAAACCTATCCTAAATTATGGTACAAAGTCATTAAACACAAGTCTCGCAGACATCATTTAAAAGATTCAGCATATTGGGACAAGAAAGATTCCAAATATTGTTTTTACAGAAGTTCTGAAATAAAAGTGAAACTAATGAAATAGCAACAATTCAAAGGAAAAAAAAAAATCTTACAAGTGCATCCAGAAAACCAAACACGGGGGTTGGCGAGCAAAGCGAGCAGGGGGCGAAGCCCCCTAGTTTTTAATAATAATAATAATCTTATTAGGTCACTGGAACTGTTTACTCTTGAATATGCAATACACAATTGAACGTGAGTAGAACAATCCTGCATTAGATCAATTCCTGCTTTTTTCTGGTTTTGTTAGTAACTTGGATTTTGTTGTTGGGCTTTGCAAAACACAGTTTTACAGGAAAGTTAATTCTTTTCAATTGACACGGGTAATCGGTAGGAATAATGGGTATGCCAGGGTATGCATTATCATTATTAGATGTTTACAACATTTATTTTCACGTTTTTAGTTAGTTATATGTAGTTCCCAATTAAAACCCACAGATGTAATGTACATGCATATCCAGTTCAAACTGTTTTTTTGCATGAGTGCTAATAACCTATGCGTGATCTGCATGTCGCACGGCGCTTCAAACATTTAAAAGCCTGTACAGCAGCTGTTCTTTTGTCTCATTGCCTTGTCTCACGGGATGTTAAAGTATCTCCAAGAAAATCAAGTCTCGTCTCCTTCCAAGATTTTTTTTTTTTTAGAATACAGAGATGTCAACACATAAATAAAAATGTGTTGACTAATTTCCTTTATTCTGTTACGTCACCAAATTTCAATCAAATCTGTCAAGGCATTTTGACTTTTGGATATTTTGTTTTCCTATTGTTATAAATATTGACAGATCTTTGTAGCAGATACGTAGTGCCCTACATGCCAAATTTCAGAGTTTTAACGAAACAGGAAATAGTGTTTTTTGTTGATGGATGAGTGAGTGAGTCAGTCTCTCTGTCAGCTTTACATTATATACAGATCCTTGAGAAATGATTAATTCCCTCTAGATGTTTGTCCTGTTTTTATTGCATTACATCCTGGAATTAAAATAGATTTCTGAGGGGTTAGCACCATATGACCCAACCAGCCTACCACTGTCAAGGTGCAAAATACTTCTATTTTGAAACAAACAATAATTAAGACAAAACAGAAATTATGAGTGTGCATAGGTATTCACACCATACCCAGCTGCAATTCTTTTGGGGGATGTCTTTATTAGCTTAGCACATATAGCAACTGGGAATTTTACCTGTTCTTCAAGGAAAAACTGCTCCAACTCCTTCAGGTTAGATGAGTGGCATTTGTGTACAGCAATCTTCAAATCATGACACAGATTCTCATTTGGAGGAGGTCTGGGCTTTAAATAGGCTAGTCCAATACATTTAAATGTTTCCCATTAAACCCCTCCAATGTAGCTTTAGCAGTCGAGACACACCTCCATTAGAGAAAGCGATTGTATTTAAAGAGATGTTATATAGAAGAGTAAGCAGGGCATGGGAGGAAGACGGTTTGGTTCTTAATTATTATAGACTAGCAAAATACCCCCGCTTTGCACCAGAGAAGTAGTGTGTTAAAGAAGTAATGAAGTAATGAAAAAGAAAAGGAAACATTTTGAAAATAACGTAACATGATTGTCAATGTAATTGTTTTGTCACTGTTACGAGTGTTGCTGTCATATATATATATATATATATATATATTTATCTATATATACACTTGCAAAATACCCGCACTTTGGCCATTTCGGTACACTTGAAAGGGACAACCGAACAATTCAGTGGCAGCCATCAACTCACATGCAGATGCATAGGTGAAGGGCTTAAGCAATTCATTCTTATAGTGCTCCTGTGTAGTACAATTATCTCCTGTACCATCATCAGTCCACACCTTGAACGTGTCCCAGTCATTCAATACATAAGACACAAAGTTCCTCCGGATATCAAGAGTGAGCCTAATATGGCTGTGCAATATGTAACAAAGAGAATGGAAAAGGCAGGTGCCATCTCTGGGCATGGAAACCACTCGGTAAGTGACAGTTCTTTGATCGATGGCGATTACCTCGATAGACATGTTAATGGTGGGTACGGTTGGAATGATAAAGGAAATGGGTACCTGAACAATGTAAAGTAAGTCTAAAATACGTACACAATAACTATAATCATAATAGAGGAACAATAAAACAGAGGAGAAGCCGTGGATTAAATAAAAATGCTGTAGTTATCAGCAGTTTAGACGTGAATCCCGTGGCGAAGCAAGGAAGGGAATGTAGAGACTGGAGCGACGGATGGCCTTATATATGTGTGTGTGTGTGTGTGTATATGTACACTCACCTAAAGGATTATTAGGAACACCATACTAATACGATGTGTGACCCCCTATCGCCTTCAGAACTGCCTTAATTCTATGTGGCATTGATTCAACAAGGTGCTGAAAGCATTCATTAGAAATGTTGGCCCATATTGATAGGATAGCATCTTGCAGTTGATGGAGATTTGTGGGATGCACATCCAGGGCACGAAGCTCCCGTTCCACCACATCCCAAAGATACTCTATTGGGTTGAGATCTGGTGACTGTGGGGGCCATTTTTGTACAATGAACTCATTGTCGTGTTCAAGAAACCAATTTGAAATGATTCGAGCTTTGTGACATGGTGCATTATCCTGCTGAAAGTAGCCATCAGAGGATGGGTACATGGTGGTCATGAAGAGATGGACATGGTCAGAAACAATGCTCAGGTAGCCCGTGGCATTTAAACGATGCCCAATTGGCACTAAGAGGCCTAAAGTGTGCCAAGAAACATCCCCCACACCATTACACCACCACCACCAGCCTGCACAGTGGTAACAAGGCATGATGGATCCATGTTCTCATTCTGTTTACGCCAAATTCTGACTCTACCATTTGAATGTCTCAACAGAAATCGAGACTCATCAGACCAGGCAACATTTTTCCAGTCTTCAACTGTCCAATTTTGGTGAGCTCGTGCAAATTGTAGCCTCTTTTTCCTATTTGTAGTGGAGATGAGTGGTACCCGGTGGGGTCTTCTGCTGTTGTAGCCCATCCGCCTCAAGGTTGTGCGTGTTGTGGCTTCACAAATGCTTTGCTTCATACCTCGGTTGTAACGAGTGGTTATTTCAGTCAAAGTTGCTCTTCTATCAGCTTGAATCAGTCGGCCCATTCTCCTCTGACCTCTAGCGTCAACAAGGCATTTTCGCCCACAGGACTGCCGCATACTGGATGTTTTTCCCTTTTCACACCGTTCTTTGTTAACCCTAGAAATGGTTGTGCGTGAAAATCCCAGTAACTCAGCAGATTGTGAAATACTCAGACCGGCCCGTCTGGCACCAACAACCATGCCACGCTCAAAATTGCTTAAATCATCTTTCTTTCCCATTCTGACATTCAGTTTGGAGTTCAGGATATTGTCTTGACCAGGACCACACCCCTAAATGCACTGAAGCAACTGCCATGTGATTGGTTGATTAGATAATTGCATTAAATTGAACAGGTGTTCCTAATAATCCTTTAGGTGAGTGTATGTGTATATATATATTTATATTGTGATGGATGTCTGGCAAGAGTTGCCGGCCCTCACCCCCAGGCCGCCAGGAGGAGCTCTCCCAACAGCATGATCATGCCCAGAGTTCCAGCAGGGCATCATGGACTATGTAGTGTTTGTACACAGCCCTGCTGGATACCTTAGGGGCCACCAGGCGTCGCTGTAGGGGGACTCGTAGGCTCTTATGTGCCCTATGACCCGGGAGTGCGTCACGGTCTGGTGACAGGAAGAAACGACGTGCTCCCGGGTTGAAGAAAAGGACTATTTACCCTGAACCGGAAGGAATAAGGACTTGTGGACTGTTGGGAAGGAACACCTCCGGGTCAGGGAGTATAAAGGACTGTGGGAAATCCCAGACGGACAAGCTGAGTTGGGAGGCAGGGTGGCTAAGCGTCTGGGAGTGGAGGATTGGTTTAATGATTATTGTTATTGGTTTATTGGAGAATTGTGGAGAGGAGCGTGCTTTGTGCACTTTATTATTATAATAAATAATTATTTGGACTTTTATCTGGTGTCTGACGTGTGGTCCGAGGGTACAAGGGTGCGAGGAAACCCTTAAGTCTGTCACTATATATATATATGTATACATACATTCATACATATCTACATATATACACACATACACATACAGACTACGAATGCATTGAATATATGTATCACAATCTGATCGTGTGGGTGGTTACCTACCAGGTAAC